>JAYXIM010014999.1:600000-1200000 GCA_037575425.1 Anastrepha fraterculus | reverse complement strand
ATTCGCCATTTTTCCGCTCGCTAACTTTATGCTGGATTAACTTTACGAAAAATTTGCATGCGAAATCAACAATAAAGTTATCGAATAAGATTCGCCGCTAGAGAGCTTGACTATAGCTCATTAGACTGGTATAACTCACATTCTACAAACATATGTAATTTAAGGCAGCTCTATTCCCGCGTTGAAAACTTATGTTCATTTATACCGGTTGCTTCATCTATTCGCCAGTTGCTAACTCTTGGCGAAAAGAAAAGGCCTAATAACTCAAAGCAGCTCTTGTGAAATGATTTCTCAATAATAAAGTGAATTGCTGTGTCAGTTATGGTATGTTATGATTTATTTTTCAAAATTCACAACTCTCAAGGACGACTTTCAAAACTCTGTTCAAATTCCTTACCAACATAGTTTTAGGACCAACAGCAAATAATTTTTCATACTTTGTTTTCAAATTATTTTGCATTAATTATTTAATATGTAAAATGTAGAATTATAGATTTTTAAATAGTTTCACGCTAGCAATTAATAGTGGCATACGAGTATGCGTAATTCTAGTGTAGGCACGCGACTACTTATTTGGTTAGAGCCAACGCCGAATGAGATTTAAAATTCATGAAAAAAGTATGAAAACACCAACTATATCGAATCAAACTGAATGAGTGCACTGAGTTTGTTTACTTCAAAATTGAAGCGTTCATACTCATATGGACTTTGCGCACACCTACCTATGTATGTGCGCTGATATGTATGTACGTACTTTTTTTGTACATAGCTAGCAACAAGTTTGAGGTTTGACTCACTCGAATGTTGGACAACTCTTAATACTATATTATAACTTTCGTTTCGTTTTTACAGCTATTTTTGAGCTCTTTACTTTTGTTTATTATCCTAGAGCTTTTGCAAATTCATAAAATATAAGCAAAAGCTCTAGGATAATAAAAAAAGTAAAGAACTAAAAAGCTGCTGTAAAAACGAAGCAAAAGTTATAATTTTGCTTAATAACAAACAAAGAGTGATAGAGAGGAGAAAGATGGTACGTGTAGGTGTATTGGTTAGCCCGCGACTGTCCATCAGCGCGCAAAAGAATGCCAAGTAGCTGAATATTATAGAGAACCGATATGCTGGCCCCTTGCTCTTTCAACTAAATGCCGCATCCACAGAAAACGTACACACTACTGTTGTTTTGGACATTGGCTCACAGGACACATCACTCACAGTACCGAGTGTAATCTTGGCCATTGAGATATTTTTGAATTAAATTTGAAGCCGAGTGCTCTAATTTTAGTGGAGTGATGTTAAGTCAAGCTGAGTTGAGTGAGCTTGAAGTCGGAAATTGATATTGGCAGTGAATGATGGGGAGCAGCGCAATAGCTGATCGGCGTGCAAAAACACCAACACAAATATTACACTAGACCCATTGCAGTTATGCGGCTACTCATATTAGTGTTACATATAACATTGTTGTTGTAGTTAGTGTGAGTTTTGTTACAATTTGAAGTTTAGCCGGCGCCCGCATTTTTTCCTGCTGCCACTGTCGCTGTTACTAAATGGTTATTGTTATTGTGATTGCTACAATTAGTATTTTTTTTTATTTATGTGTTTTTGCGTATTCATATTGAACTTATTGCTGATGTAATTATTTGAAGCTGCATATGAAGCACGACACATTTTTTAGTATAAAAGTTGGCATATTTTTATATTCGAAATCAGAACCAAGTCAACACTTCTTGAGTGTGTAACAGCAGTACAACAAATCCTTTTCTCTACTTCTTAAATCCTTCTTTAATTCGCAAACATGAAGGTAATTCGAGGATGTGAAATTTCAAGTAAAGGAAGTTTGGGAATTAAAACAAAAAAAAAATGCCAGAAAAATTTCAGCAGCGAAATTTCAAGTAAAGCAAATTTGGGAATTAAAAAAAATAAAAGATGGCAGAAAATTTTCAGAAGTGAAATATTGTGAATTAATAGAACACTTAAAAATATTATGTTAAAATATCTGCAGGATGAGATCGATAAATTTTAGTGTTAATATTATATAATAATCAGAAATGGATATTTGAACAACATAAGAACTATAGACAAATATATTTTGTTTTTTTATACAATTTACAAATATTTTAGACAATAACACATAGCATCATTTTTACTGCTTCACACCTCCACCGACTTATGTACTCTTTTACCTTTTTTCTCTTCCAGTTCGTTGTTGCCGTAGTCATGTTGGCTCTTGCCGTTGATGTGCACACTTCCCTGGTAGCCCCAGGACTTGGTCCACTGCTCGCAACTGGCGCGTGGGGAGGTCTTGGCGCACCGGTTGCCATTAATGCTTGGGGTGTTAGCGCTCCCGGCCTATGGGGTGGTATTCCCGGCATTTCTCTTAGTCAAGGACCAGGTGTCGCTGTTGCTGCTCCTATTGCTGCTTCTATTGATGTGGGTACAGGCCCTGGTGTTTATGTGGCGAAGACTCGTGGTGCCATTCACACCGCCCCATTGGCCGGACACATCAACTCGGCGACTTCTCTGAATTTGGCACCAGCTCCAGGCACTTTGTAAGCGTTTCGTGCGTCATCGATTCACCTCGTTGGAGAATAATTGCTAACTGCTTATCGTCACAACAACGACATAAAATACAATAACAACCATTTGATGACACCGAGGCCAAACGAGGAATGCAACCGCACGATGTATTCTACTTGTATCGAAACTCCGTTTTAAGTAATCCGTTATCCGTTATCTGCCATCTACTATCCGCTATCATAACCGCAACTTACACCCTGACCAGCAACCAACCTGATGTGCAACTCATAATGTCTACAGCATATCTATGTTTTTTATATTAAATAATATACTATGTACATTGTACACAACTACATATATGTATTTCATGTTATTTACTTAGGTATTCATACTCATACATATGTAATATTGGTGTTTGTGCAAACTGAGTCATAAAAGTTTGCCGAAACGCCCAGTAAGGAGAAAAATGGGATTCACAAAAACTCACTGCATTCTGAAATGGGAAGCGGATGCCATTTTCAAAATATAAAAATACAAAGTCCACAACAACTGCAATAACAACGATGATAAACTTTTGAGAACTTTTACATGTGTCTTATACTCATTAAAAATAATCTTTTACCATCACTTTCCACCATTTTACATACTATACTATGCATAAATATAAGAAGCAGCAGAAAAAAATCAATAAAAAGTATAAGATTTAAATTACTTCTTTTCTTTAATTGCCTTTTTTCCCTGACTTTATTCTGGTATATAGAGGCTTTTATATAAGCCATAATTATAAACCGTAGTTATACAGGGTTGCCAATATTCAACGGACCCATCTTTTGACAGAGACGTCAGATTGCTTAGTGACATACCACGTTGGAAGCGTCAGTCCTAGCAGATTTTTACTATGGAACAGTACACGCCACGCGAGTGCTCCAAAATTGTTGCAATTTACATTCAACAAAAGAAGTCAATTGTGAAAACGCAACGTGCGCCTTCTAAGAACACCATTAAACGTTTGTTTTCGACTGGTGATGCTCTTTCTAATCCAAATCGAAACCGACCAAGGCGTCGCCAAGGACATCCCCAAATCGCCGTTCTCAGCAGTTGGACATTGCTCGGATGACTTTACAGCGAATTATCCGCATTGATTTGCATTTATTCGCGTATAAGATTCAATTGACGCAAAGATTGTTGCCTGCGGATAAGCCTCGTCGATTGGAATGGGCCCAAAGAGTCATCGAAATCCGTCGGGTCCGTAGAATATGGGCAACCCTGTGCATGTACATACATATATTATTTAAAGGTACTTATATATATCCCCTGGGTGAATCTGTTATCCCTATAGGGCGCGTTCCCAGGTGGTGGATAGGGTAACGCCTGTCAGATGTGGAAGGTAGGAGAGTTGGTCTCCTGCGAACCACACAGGTCGAAGACGTAAACTTCGTTAAAAAAACTCCCTAAACCCAAGGTGTAACGCGATCCATGCCTATTAGGTGAGTTTGGGGGGAATACAATTAGGTTGTCTCTTTACGGAGCCCTCCTGATATCAGGCCGCCTCAGGTTGTAACGGTGGCCTTACCATGGTATGGGGTGCTTCCATGGTAGACCGTAAGAACCGTAAGAAACAGAAAAATGAACAAACAACAAAAAGCAAAAAATTCGGATAACGCTACCAAACGGAGAGACAAGCAGAGGAATAAACGGGCTGACACAAAGACAAAACGAATGGACAGTCAGACAGTCAAGCGGATGAACCCAATGACAAAACGGACAGACAAACGGACGGACAAAATCGAGTTAAGGAAATTCGGAACTCCCTCAGAGGAACAGCTCTTGGCTTCTAGTCAAGAGACAGTTGATGACAAAGCTGTGGGCCACAGCACGCCATCAACTATAAATCAACCTACTATATCCGCTGATTCCAAGGGGCAAAAGCGTCAATACCGTAAAAAAGGCCCGTTTAGGTACAAGCTTTACTAGAGGCCTCTCGCTATTCTCGGCAGAATAAGCAAAAATGAGGCCGAAGGTAAAACTCATCCCAAAGATGCGGCCGATAAGGCAAGGTGCCAAAAGGTGGTCTATGAGTACCTGAAGTTCCAGGCCACCTAGAAGGCAGAAGCCGTAAAACGCAGTTGTTTGCAGGACGAGGGCGGTAAAACTACGAAAAAGCATAAAGACGTTACGCACTGCTTTGACGCCCAAACCAGTCAAACGCGCGTTTAACGATGTGGCACGGGATCACCTGCAAACAGCGTTGGTGGACGAGTTAACGAACCGCGGTGTAAACCTGCGTTGGAACGGTGGCCCGAAATCGAGACACGGCTGTCTTGTATTGTCGTTGATCACGTCATGGCAAGCCCGGAGGTGGTTCGTGGATACAGGGTGCTCAAATGCGACGATCAGTTCTCTGTTGATTTTCTTCAAAATTATATTAGTAAAAGTGTGACTGGGAACGTTTGAGGCTCAAACTAATCCCAGTATAGGGCTCGGGCCCAGTATCGGGCTCGTATCTGGATACCAAACATGGAGTTCGAAGCTAAGCAGTTAATAGCATATTTACAAGCACACAACCGCACTGTTCCAATGGATGACTGGAGCATCATCAAAGTGGAGACTCCGCAAAGGAACACTGTGCCCTCCCTTCTCCAAATCTCCCTTTGAGATGCTGCGTTGTCCAGAGATAATAGTATTAAATTACTCTATTAAATCAGCATTGGAACAATGTAGAGGGTCTTAGACACTCCAAAAAGTTCCTAAGTTTCAACGCTAAAAGAGCTAACATGGCCCTCACGTTAAACAAAAAGAGCATTCGCACTCTCACAGGCGCCCTCACGGGTCACTTCACCTGCAACAAACACTTACATAAATTAGGCATAACTAACACCAGCACTTGCAGATTCTGCTGCGAAGATGAGTAGTCTATGGAACATCTCATTATCGAATGCCCGGGGTTGACGCATAGAAGGAAAAGGTTTTTAAACAAGTTCATGCTTACAGATGAAGACCTTCAATGACTCCCTCAGAAGGAGCTGGTACAATTCATAAGCATACTTAACAGTCAATAGACAGCATAGGGTGCACAATAGATCAATATGGTCGCAGTGCTAAAGGGCCACTCCTTAACCCTTTACAACCATTAACCATTAACTGCGGTAAACCAAATTAAATGTGTGCTTGAAAAAATATCACTCCTTTTTTGCATTTATAAAGTATGTATGTAAGTAACCGCTTACTCACATTTTTTATATTTTATCCGCCTATGAGCAGTTCGCGTCCGCTCACCTATGTTGATTTCTGTTTGTTTGATTTGTTATGAAAAGAAATTTTAATGTATTTTGATAAGAGGTCTGTGGCCGCCCTATAGAGGTTTTTGTAACAATTTTATGAAAAATAACTGTCAACGTCCGCCCAAGAGAGTGTTCGCTAGAAAGAGAGTTATTTGTTCCGAAATTTATACTTAAAACTTAGTATAGTAAAAAGTGTCTGCTCAAGCGAGATGCCCGTCTAATAGAGGTGCCCGTCAGGACACTATATTTTTCCCCCGGATTATACTCTGCATATACTCGTAAATGTACATGAATACCATATTACTTGAAGTTTGTTTATGAAACAGGAATCCAAAGTAGCTCGACGAGAGATCTGGCTTAAAGGGGAATAAAAAATGTCTTTGAAATGTTTTCGTAAAAATAAAGTGAATTTCTTTGTAAGTTATGATTTATATTTCATAACATAACAATTTACAACTTTCAAGGATGGCTTTCAAAAATTTTGCCGAGTTCATTCCACATTCGTTTTTGAATTCTTTTGCATTAATTATTTAATATGAAAAATGTTAAATTATACATTTTTTCACGCTTCAATACGTAGTGCCATATGCGTAGGTGCAGTATAAGCACGCGACCACTTATTTTGTTAGTGCCAAAAATGACTGAGTTTCAAAAGCCATGAAAAAGTTATGAACCATATTGAACCAAACTGAATGAGTGCACTGAGTTTGTTTACTTCATAATTGAAGCATTTATTGACGTATGAGGTTTGCGCATACCTATCCATGTATGTGTGCTTATATGGGTGTACGTATGTATCAGTGGCAATATATATTTTAATATGCGATTTTGACTTCTTTTGACATAGTGAGCAGCAAGTTTGTGATTGGACTCACTCGAATCTTGAGCTACTATGAGCCTGCTGCTATTTCTATCGTTACATTTTTTAAGCGAGGTAGTGAGTTATCTTGAAATGCTAAAACTTACACGTACTTTGTATGAGTTATCGAAAAGCACCAACCTTTATCCATTCTTAGCTTTTTAAGTTTGCTTTGTTTGCTTTACGTCGATTAACAAGTTTCGATGATTTTAATTGACTTTATGAGAAGCAGGAGGTAGTACTTTTATCAAAACATTAGCAAATTATATATTACTCGCCTAATTCAGAACACTGATTATTTATTTGTTTCTCATAGCTATAACTTCCGTTTTGGTTTTTTTACAGTTCTTTTTTACATTGGAAACCAATTTCCTAGCTTTCCGGTGGCATACCCTGCAATGTGTAACGAAAATTACGAGAATGTGGAAATGATAGTGGAAAACTTAAATACATAGAATACAACTCGCTAGTAATGGGATATTTCAAGATGATACCCATCTTACTTTTACGTATGCAACACTCGTAGCAGGGCAGAATTGAAAACATTACCAACAGCGATTATGGCCTCATCGAGTTGAGCTTCAGATGTCAAGCGCAAACCAGTAGAGGGGCCGAAGAATATAAATTAGGCCCCGGATATTTTCCCAAATTATTTGCAGTTAAAGTAAAATCGGGTATTTCCATCGGACTACAAAAAAATAATATTGAACAAGGCCGAAATCATGCACTCACTTAATACTAATGAAAAACAAGTCTGGAACAATCTTAAAATTAAGTATTAAAAAGCAGTAACAGAAATAGAGCTGCAAACCATCAGGAAATAATTAAAACTATGTTTGAAAGCTTTGAAATAATTTGGCCCATAAACTTAAAGAACCACATGTAGGTGAGCAACTTAAAGATAATATGGTGCCTATCCAGAGGAGAAAATATATATCTAAGACGGATAGTACTTGGGTAGGGTTATTGGTCACATAAATACCATCCATAACGCGTTATCGAATGTCAAGCAAATGAAAGTTATGGTGAACTGTCACTCTGGCGGCTTGCTCTTTCAACTAAATGCCGAATCGATAGAAAACTTGCACATCATTGCTCTCTTGGACTTTGCCTCACCAGACACATCACTCACAACACTGAGCGTAATTTTGGCCATTGAGACATTTTTGCATTAAATGTGAAGCCGAGTGCCGCAGTTCTTGTGGAGTGATGTTAAGTCAAGCTGAGTTGAGTGAACGTGAAGTCGGAAACTAATGCCGGCAGTGATAGGTTGTGAGCAGGGCGTTAGCTGACACGCGTGCAAAACCACCAACACAAAATATTGCACCAGTTCCATTGAATTTATGCAGCTACTCATATTGTGCCATAAGTAACATTGTTGTTGTAGTTCCGGCTGACGCTTTGCCAGTGTGGTTTACTTAGAAGAATTGTTTGAGTGTGTAACGAGACAAGTTTCGTTACAATTTGGAAGTTAGGCGACAGCCGACGCTTATCCTACTGCCGCTGTCACTGCTGCTAAATGGTTACTGTTGCTGTTGCTGCAGTTTTGTTGTTGCACACTCGTATTGAACATATGTTATTCTGCTGCAATTATTTCGAGGTGCTGCATTGAGGTCTAACCAATGTTTTAGTATAAAAGTTGGCAAAATTTCGTATTCGAAATCAGAATCAAGTCAACACTTCTTGAGTGTGTAACAGTAGTCCCTTTCTTTTCTTCTAATATCCTTCTTTAATCAGCAAACATGAAGGTAATTCGAGGATGTGGAGTGCATAAACAGTGTAACAGTTTTGTGAAATTCAAGTCAAAAAGTTTGTATATGAAAAAAATTACATAATTGGTTAAGTAAAAAAAAAATTATTAAATATTATGAAAGAACCAAATACTAAAAGATAGTTTACTACAATATTTATCTTCTTCTTAATTGCTGTGACTATCGCTTAAGCAATTTCGGCCGAGTTTAAGAAAGCGCGCCAGTCGTTTCTTTCTCTTGCTAACCGGTGTTAGTTGGACACACTAAGTGAAGCCCAGTTGTTCTCTACCTGATCTTCCCAACGCAGTTACCACCAGCTGGTGCCACGTCGAATATCTTTAGAGCCGGAGTGCTTGTATCCATTCGGACAACATGGGTTTTTATTCAAGTACTATGTCTATGTGGCTGTAAAGCTCATACAGCTCATTATTCAATCCTCCCGAAACTCGCCGCCCGCAACAGGCAAAAGTAAAAAAAGAAAAAACCGCATAATATAATATTTGTCTCAAACCCTCCAAGAGACGCTTCTTGGGATCTTGTCCTTGTCCAAGTTTCTGCGCCATGAGAAATTTATAAAGAGTTAGTTCTGATCGTTGCCCACTTAGTTCAAAGCTCCACTTGTTGACAAGAGATATGTTCCTTTGGATTTCAAGGCTGACGTTATTATCGGTGTTAATGGGAAGTCCTAAATAAACGAAGTACTACTTCGAAATCAAGACTGTCAATAGTGACATCGGTGTTGTTACGCGAATGCGCCGTTTGTTGATTTCATGACAGGAGGTACTTCGTTTTGCCGCGTTCACCACCAACTCCATTCGCTTTGTTTCTTTATCCAATGAAGTCACCGGCTACGCCTGCAATTAAATGCTCTTACAATAAATGGTGCCTGAGGGATTAAGGCGACCAGCTTGCACAATTTTTTCCAGCATCAGATCAAAGAAGTCGCACAGTGAGAGTCATCTCGTTTGTTATCAAATTACTTTCAACTCTGATGGAACTGCTGGTATTGTAGAACGTATTTTTGCAAAGCCGTATTAGTTTTGCGTGAATGTTAATTCAGTCATAGGCAACTTCTTTTCGCGTTTTCGGATGCGGCTTTCAAAAGATGGTGTGTGCCAACTCTCCTTTTATGGACATTTTCCAAGACTTGGCGTATCGTGGAGTCCAATCAGTTGGTTTGTGGTGCGCTTTAAATAAAAAATAAAATAAAACTTAAAAAAAATTGTTTTTATATAACTTTCGTTTAACTTAAAAAAAGGCATTGTAAATAGTAGATATTTCTTGAATAAATTATTCAAATATCAATTATTCTTGAATAATAATAATCAATTGTTCTTGAATAATTTATCCAATCATACCATATCTCATGATTTAACACTCACATTTATTATACTTAGACTTTTATTTCTCTCTCTCTCTCTTCCAGTTCGTTGTTGCCGTAGTCATGTTGGCTCTTGCCGTTGGTGTACACTCATCCCTACTGGGTGCTCAAATCTCTCCCGGTGTTTCATATGTGAGCCCATTACTTAGTCCACTGCTCGCACCAGGCCTCGGACTCGGTCCCTTGGGCTTACCAGCTGCCGTTAATGTATGGGGTGCTAGTGCTCCCGGTCTTTGGGGTGGCATTCCCGGCATCTCTCTTAGTCAAGGACCTGGTGCTGCTATTGCTGCTCCTCTTGCTGTTTCTCATGCTTTGGGTACAGGTCCAGGTGTTTATGTGGCGAAGACTCGTGGTGCCATTCACACCGCCCCATTGGCCGGACACATCAACTCGGCGACTTCTCTGAATTTGGCACCAGCTCCAGGCACTTTGTAAGCGTTTCGGCGTCATCGATTCACCTCGTTGGAGAATAAATGCTAACTGCTTATCGCCATAACAACGACATAAAATACAATAACAACCATTTGATGACACCGATGCCAAACGAGGAATGCAACCGCACGATGTATTCTACTTGTATCGAAACTCCGTTTTAAGTAATCCGTTATCCGTTATCTGCCATCTACTATCCGCTATCACAACCGCAGCTTACACCCTGACCAGCAACCGACCTGATGTGCAACTCATAATGTCTACAGCATATCTATGTTTTTTATATTAAATAATATACTATGTACATTGTACACAATACATATATGTATTTCATCTTATTTACTTAGGTAATCAAACTCTTATGTAATATTGGTGTTTGTGCAAACTGAGTCATAAAAGTTTGTCGATACGCCGAGAAAGGAGAAAATGGGATTCACAAAAACTCACTGCATTCTGAAGTGGGAAGCAAAATGCCATTTTCCAAATATAAAAATATAAAGTCCACAACAACTGCAATAACAGCGAGAACTTTCTATGAACCTACATATCTCTTATAAAATCTTTCAGTGCCTTCCACTATTTTACTTGTTTTCGTACACCCAAGTATACTCCTATATATAAAAGAAGAGAAAAAAAAAATAAAAAACTAAATGTTTAGATTATTTCCTTTCTTTTCTTACTTACTTTCGTTTCCTAGCTCTGTTTCTTATAGTATATAGAGGCTTTCATGTGAGCCCTATTATAAGGCACTTGTACATATATTTTGTTAACTTTAAAAAATATATTTTTGTAAGCCATTTCATGTGTCAACTGAAGATTGTGGAATATCTTTAATATGAATAAATATTTTGCAAGATTTTTATAAAATCAAATTCAAGCGGCTTGTTTCCAATGATGTCAGGTTGAATTTATGGTGGAATAGTAAAATATAGTGTTTTTTTTTTGTTTCGTCATTTATTTTAAAACATTAGATCACCTGTTCTCCACGCAACATTGTCTATATTTATACCGCAACAGTTTAATGTAATTGAGAATTCAGTCTTCGTATTGTAATAGTTTCATTATAACAGACTTTACAAAAGCGGAAATTTGTGTGACATTAAATCACTGTAAAGAAACCAAACTTACACTGCCTTTCAATTAAAAGACAAACACGCGTCAGAATTAGACACAGATTGACTGGAGTTCGGTTTTTAATCTTAGAAGTTACTTGAACTTTGTTTTTGTTTACGAAAATTGTTCAATAGTCGTGTCTTTCAGATCAGTCATTTCAACGACAAGGTTGGGTTTATACGCCGAAAATTTAACAGTGGCTGCATTGTACAACGTATAAAACAGCCAGGGAGCTGGAAGGATACGTGCCGTTAAGACTACTTTGTGGAAGGACCATTATAAAAAATTTATAATTAATAAAAAATTTTGGAGAATAAAATTACACCTTTTTCTACAGAATGGTTTCGGAAGGACATATTTATATATTTGCATGACCATGCACTTTGTCGTAAAAGTAATTCGGTCACAGTCTTTCTGAAAAACTGGATGATTAAAACTTTACAGTCACTTGGTAACTCAAAGGATTTGAATCCTGCACAGAATAAGAAAAAACATGTCGAAAGGCTAAACTGTACTGTAAGATACATAAAGTGCCTCATCTCTTCTAAATTTAAAGAAATCACTAACCAAAAGCGGTTTTTCTAAGTAAGTTAATGAGTGCGTCAGCTAAAGATAGCTGCCATCATTTTTTGTGGAAGTCTATCGTGGTTCGTATGTAGCATTTTTTAGTTCATGTCATTAGAGAACTTTTGGCTTTAGTTTGTTGTTTGACGAAAAAAAATATATTTTGAAAAAATGCTTAAGGGGAAAAAGTATATATAACTTCAGTGCACCACTCGCGAAAAATTTCAAAAAAGGTAAAAAAAAATCAATACAAGCCCAAGAAGTCAGTGATGCCAAAACAAGGGAATGTTTCCCTTTTGTGGTAGTTTTTAATAAAAAATTAGCTAAAAGAAAGAAAATAATTTTTAAATTTTTGCAGAAAAAAAGGGAAGTCTGAAAATATAATTATAATTTATGTATAGCTCAGTTTTTTGACGACTCAAGCAGCTCGATTACTAAAATATATTTAATTGTAAAGAAATAAAATTTTGTTGTTGAAGAAATATCTCTTGAGATTAAAAACATAGCACTGCTATTTATTTAATGAAGAAAAAAAGCTAATTTGAAAAATCTTCCATCAAAAAACGCTGGTAAGGAATTTTACAATAGAAAAACTTCAATGATGAATATGAATTTCGAAATACAACAAAATCCAAGACATTTTATTAACAAACGCAGGCACCGGGAGAGTTTTTCTATTATAACAGACGATAAATTTAAGAGAGATATTTATTGTATTTATTTATTTAGTCTAACATAACAATCACAGGTTGTATTACAGTGTTAGATCCTAATGTTATTACAAAATAATGCACAAAAATTTAAATAAAAATTTATTTAATTTCAACTTGACATCTGAAATTTATTTAATTAAAATTAAATTGCATTATTGATAAAGGGTAAGAAAAATTAATTCAAGAATTTACCGAAGTAGAGTAGAGATAAATGATTAAATAGTAGAAATTATCCTGTACTGTGAATACTATTTAATTGGTATTATTTTAAAGTGCCATGTATCTTTAGTCGTGCTGAGCTTAAGAGGTAGTTTGTTCCATAGGCGGAGGGTATAGACAAAAAACTGACGTTCAGATATTGCACCAGTAAATTTCCAGTGCGAAAGCTGTTGTAATCATGGCGGTTGAGTAATTTGAAGACGATTTTGAGGATGCGGATGCTCTTCGGAGACTCCGATTTTGTGAAGCATTATAAGACACTTGAACGTCAACATATCGTCGCGTGATATCGAAGTTAATTTGAGAGCCCATAGAGAGATGTACCTAATTATACCGATTGCTATATATATATATATATATATATACCTGACAGAAATAGAGAGTCACATACACTATGCAGCATAGTAAATATAAGAGTTTATTTTGCTTCGAAAACATGAACTGCATTAATTTTGAGGTATCCAAAAAATCAAATAAAGAAAAATGTATTAAATACCAGTTGATGTAACTGAAAAAAGCAAGATCTAAGTGTAAATATATATATATAGTTATATATTATAAAAATTTGCCTTGTTTTTGTTTTATTGGGGTGCTTGTTTTTTTGAGTAATTTTTTTTTCCATTTCATGGTATCGTTGCGAGAAATACGAATATTTTTAAGTGTAAATGATTTTTATCAAATAACACTGTTCAAGAAAATTTGCTTTGTTTTGTTATAAAGGAAAACATTCACTTGCTCAGAAAACTACGGATTTTTTATAAATAGTAATGCTGTATATTATTTTTTTCATTCTTTTATCGATTTAATTGTTAAACTACTTCAAAGCTCCAAAGGACAACATTTGTTAGGAATTAAATGCTAAATTAAAAAAGAAAAGTTGTTGATGTTTTATTGGTGGTCAATAACTGTGATTTTGCTTATTTACACTTCCATTTAAATGAAAACGGACTTTATTACTCCAAAATACGGGGTTTACCGTAGGAAATCGCTCCAACATTGGCTCGCAGAAATTTTTACGCAAATTGTAATCTTTAGACTTAAGCGATTGCCCCTGCACCACTTAAATTTTGAAGGGATGAATCTTTAGATCCTTCTGTAATATATTATGATGAACAGTTCTCAAAAATCCCAGGGCATCCGATCTCTTGCGCACGGATTGACACGAATTATACTGCAAACTTTTAGCAATGAGTTCATTATTTTCATTCGTACTCTATGTCTCTATGACTCATTCGCACTCTATGGCTGGACCCCGGCAGCGGGGTGTTAGCCACTGTACTTGTTGCCCTGAACCTTCGAACTCATGAGCGAATCAAATCTTTACTTGGGGTGCGCAGTTACACACGAATCATTGGCCTTGAAACAGGCTTCGATTGCGAACGCACGTTTTTCACCCGCCCACTGCGACGTCGTGACTAAATTACTCGCATGAGTAACAAATTTCACTCATACGCTAAGCGGTTAGGGAGAAACTTTAAATTTTGCCACCGGACACCAGAGTCTGTATAGGAGCATCAATAAGATCTTGCATTATTACCTTCTGGTAAAAAAGGTGTGTTCACGTTGGCTCCCACACCATTTAAAAAACGCCCTTGAAAAGCGACTGAGCAAAGTGCTTGGTCAATTGGTTTAAGTGAATGCCAAAGTGTACTGATCATCGCGAGGAGCAATAAAAACATATAACCAGCAGTGTTCAATTTTTATTTGTTAGACCAGAAATACAAATAGCAACTCCTGTATTATGTCATTTAGACAGTCACATCACAAAAATGTTTCAAGCGGTTCAGTGAGAATGAATTTATTCTACTAAGAATGGATTTAATTTTAATTATTTTCAATTTTAAGATTAAGCTTTTATATTTATATAATATATTTCTTTCTAATTATTTTCTAGGTCTCAGTACTTGGGGTGTAAATTTGTGGACTTCTGAGTACCTTTGAACCATGGATTAATATGTATAAGCGCATTTGTGATAGCAAATTAGCACTGCAAGCACATGACCAATTATGGGTACTAAGCTGATGCCAAAGTTAATAAAGATTTAAACGCCATCAGAAATGTATTAAGAAAAAAACAACGAATCATTTGCTAAAAGTGTAAATGGAATGCATCCACTAACTAACCAACTCAGTTGTGCATAATTTTTTCTACGTTTTAATTAATTTTTTTGTGTGAAAAATTCTGTGTTTTTGTTGTAGGTATTTTTTATGTTGTGTACTTTATTGTTTACATTTATTTGTGGTTTGCGCAATAGTATTATTGGGTGGTGCACTGCTAAAGGCAAATGGAGGGGGTGCAAGTGCTTTTGGCGTAGTGGTAAGCCAGCTGTAGCGTTTTCCATTAGCACATTCGAATGCCAAGCAAGTGGATATGTATGAGGCGAACTTGCTGTTTTGACCGAACGCCAAACTTGCAGCTCACTGCCGCATTTGTTTATCATTCTTTTGGACTTCACCGCTCAAAACACCACACCCCCGCCACACTCACAACACATGCATTACCGATGCATGAAATCAACCGCCAAATACTTAGCTGAGCTTACATTTGGTCATTGAGATATTAACATATCGATTGTACTTATTTTAGTGCAGTGCAGTTCAGAGCAGTAGTGCATAGCTCAGCTGAATTGACTTGAGTGATTTTGTGGTTCGGAAATTCGCTATGTATTCGAGTATATATACATACTATGGAATCCCCGTGTTTTTCAGGTCCCAACAACACCGACATTAGGTTGTGTGAGTTTCGGGATCCCGAAAAATTTTAAATATTGAATTTAAATTTTAAATATCGAAAACTTACAAACTTGTATTTCAAAAAAAAAAGACTTTAAAATTTTCAAGAAATTTTTGTTTTTATTTACTTTTGAAAATATGGTATCAATTGATTTGAAATGAAAGCTGCATTATTAATATTTGCGAATGAGTCAATTAACTAATTTTTATTTAATATTATTTTAAGGGTTTTTATTTGTGACTAAGAAATTTACAACTTGAAAGATTTGTCCGCGTTATAAAATAGTGATTTATTTTAAATTTTGAATGACTTTATTCCATGGTAGGTTCAGGTGTTTTCAGTTATTGAATCTTTTACTCAAATTAAAAAAGTTAGGTTTCAATTTGAGACCCAGAACTATTTACTTTAAGGGGTAACACCACTGTAGAAATTTCAAAAAATTGATTTTTTTTTTATAAGCTTAAAAAATTCTTTGAACCTTTTAAAATACAGAACAATAAGTTTTATACGTTACCGAAGTTTATTTCATAAATATTTTAAGCTTTCAAACAAGCGTTAGTGACTGCTACCTAACAACTTCGCCAAATTTCCAAACTTTAAGCGCGTTTTTCTCAAAACACGTTTTCTGAAATTGGCACGCAGCATAACTCAAACAATTTTAAATATTTTTAATCAGGTTTTTCACTACGTCTGTATAATAACCTTCTTAAGAGAAGAGCGTAGGGGATTTTCGATAGATTAATTTAAACGATTGTTATAATTATTTAAGTGCCGTTTTTTTAGACCAAAATAGAGTTTTTCCTTCAAATGGTTGCTAATTCCACAAAAATAAATATTATTCAAATCCCCTACGTGTTTCTCTAGCTATTCTTATCTAGATTAAGAAAACAAATGTTTCTTTGTTCCAGATTAAAATTTGGCCCCTCTGTGCTGCGTGCCGCGGAGCTCCTTCAAGCGAAACCACATTGCAAAAATGTCTCCAATGCCGCCATTTTGTAAAATTTTTCGATCAAACTTTGTAGTTTTGTATTTTACAATAGTATATAAGTAATAACTTCCCAAATCAGAGTGATTGTTTTCCCTTTCCTTCTATACAAAAAAATTCTTTAAAAATCGTGTTTATTTTACGCGTGTACAGTGGTGTTACCCCTTAAAGGCATCCCGAACAAAAAAAGCTGTTTTCCAAGATGAGTCCCGGCACTAGTTTAAAGCCATCCCGATTGACTATTATTACTATTAAAAGCCTGTAAATCACGCTGTCCAATTTCTACAAATGTAATAGAAGTAAGTATATTTAAGTGTAAAATAGAGTATAGGTAAATAATACTAATAAAGGCTAATTAAAAATAATAAAAATAAATACATATTAATAACAATAATTCCCGGGATCAAAATTTGCGCTAATATTGGCATCTCTAATATGCATGAAACATTAGTGGTCGGCGGCGCTGGTGGCCAGCAGTGAAAGGTTATTTGGATTGTTTTGGTTGTGTGTGTGTGTGTAGGTAGTTGGCGAGTCAGCAGGGCGGTGGCTAAGAGGCGCGCAAAAACACTAACACCAAACATTACTCCAGTTCTTTTGCATTCAAACAGCCATTCATATTATTATTATTACAAATGTTATTGTTGTTGTACTCACGGCTGACGCTTTAGCTGTGCTTTTTACTAGCATTTTTTGAGTGTGTAACAAGACAAGTTTCGTTACAATTTAAAGTTTAGCCGGCGCCCGGCATTTTTCCTGCTGCCGCTGTCGCTGTCCCTGCTGCTAAACAGTTATTGTTATTGTTATTGTTATTGCTGTAGTTTTATTATGGTATTTTTCGCGTATTCGTATTGAACTTATTGCTGCTGCAATTATTTTGTGGTGCTGCATGTGAAGTTCAACGAATTTTTTAGTATAAAAGTTGGCATAATTTCGTATTCGAAATCAGAATCAAGTCAACACTTCTTGGGTGTATAGCAGCCGTACAGCAAATCTTTTCTTAACTTCTTCTCCGCTTAAATCAGCAAACATGAAGGTAATTCGAAAACGTAAATTAAACAAAAAATTTAAAGGTTTGTGAAATTGCAAAACATTTGGTAAAAATATTAAAAGAAAAAAAACTAAATGAACTTAATTAACAACTTAAAAAAATATAAACATACGGAAGAAATAATTTAAAATACTAAACCAAAAAGTTAGTAGTGAAATATTAATATATAATATAATTAAAAAATACTTACCAAATATACACTTTCGTGACTAAAGGCCATCGAGACACCAGAAAAATAAAATAAGCTGGAACAATTTTCGCTTTTAAAAATTGTCTTCATTATAAAATTACTTGCCAGTTCAAATAGAAAAGTTTATAAAATTTTTTTATAAAAAAAAATTTGAAAAAAATCAGTATTCTAATACGGATATGAATAACTTGTGCTTGTTGGTGAAAAAAATATATATTTTACAATATTACAAAAATTTGCTAAAAATAAAAATAAAAAGATTTAAAAAAGCTTTGTTAGTAAGAGCCTTTGTAAGCAGTGTTTCTCCCACGATTCAAAAATTTTTGTTTACAAAAACTTAGTTCTGTAAAAGTTCTTGTAGCGAGTGTACTGCGTACTTAAGCGTATTACGACAAAAAAAAAATTTCAAAATTTTTTAGTAAACAAATATGTAGTAAAAAAAAATAATAAAAAAAAATTATAAAAAAGGAGAGAAAATCAGTCTTCTAGTAAGAATATCAACAATTTACACTTATTTTTGGAAAAAAGTATTTTACAATATTAGAAAAATTTACTAAGCCAAAAAAAAGACAAATTTTTTTACAAAGTCTTTGTAAGCAAATGACTTTGTAGGAGGAGTTTTAAATTGATCTAAAAATATTTAGAATATTGAATTTAGTTCCACAAAAGTTATTGTAGTAGCTTTTATTACGACTTCAGCGTTTTAAGACAACAAAATATGTTTTACCAAATTTTTTTTTGATTAAAATCAAAACAAAAATGTTTTTTAATATGTAATAAACTCAAATGAAATAAACAAAATAAAAATATTAAATAAAATAAAATGAATTTGAGAAGTGATATATAAAATGAATCAAAAAATATTTAAAAAGAACGAAAATAAGTCTTCTATGTAGCATTTGCACCATTTGTGCTCATATATGAAGAAATGTTTCAAATATTCTTTCGAAAAGAATAAGACTTAACTACAATGCCAAAAAACATTTTAGCACAGCGAATTATTTACCAAAAATTCCAAATTTAAATATCTTATAAAATTGTATTGATGCTTTCCATTTCAATTCAACCGGGCTACTCGGGTCATGTTCTTCGATTTCGATGTAACTTAAATATGTTGCTCTCTGGTCAAAATAATGAGACACGTATTTTTTTGTTCGCCCGAAAAAAATTTTTTTCAAGAGTTATCGGCAATTTTGTTTTTTGCCTCAAACTCGATTTTTTTTAATTATATAAGAAAAAAATTTTTTGAAATGCCCATAACTTAGTCAAAAATGAACCGATTTTAATAATTCTGGGTTCAAAATGATCGTAATTACTTACACAAGCGACTTCATGTAGAAACAATTGCAAAAAAGTAGTTGAAAATTTTTTATTTAGTAAAAAAGAAAAAAAAATTTAAATTTTTTCAAAATTCAATATTTCAAAAAGTGCATTTTTTTTTTTTATAACTTTTTCCAAATCAAAAAAACATCTCAAACTTTAATTGAGCTGCATGCCTAGTAGCTAAAATGCGTTGTTTTTGAGTAATGAATTTTTAAGTAAACACCCTGTTTCGCACTTTTTGTTTTTTGCAAAATAAAAAATTTTCAACTACTTTTTTGCAACTATTTCTACATGAAATCGCTCGTGTAAGTAATAACGATCATTTTGAACCCAAAACTATTAAAATCGGTTCATTTTTGACTAAGTTATGAGCAATTAAAAAAAATTTTCTTATATAGATTATTTCCATTTCAATTCAAAAGGGCTATTCGGGACATGTTCTTCGATTTCGATGTAACTCAAATATGTTGCTCTCTGGTCAAAATAATGAGACACGTACTTTTTTGTTCGCCCGAAAAAAATTTTTTTCAAGAGTTATCGGCAATTTTGTTTTTTGCCTCAAACTCGATTTTTTTTAATTATATAAGAAAAAAATTTTTTGAAATGCCCATAACTTAGTCAAAAATGAACCGATTTTAATAGTTTTGGGTTCAAAATGATCGTTATTACTTACACGAGCGATTTCATGTAGAAATAGTTGCAAAAAAGTAGTTGAAATTTTTTTATTTTGCAAAAAACAAAAAGTGCGAAACAGGGTGTTTACTTAAAAATTCATTACTCAAAAACAACGCATTTTAGCTACTAGGCATGCAGCTCAATTAAAGTTTGAGATGTTTTTTTGATTTGGAAAAAGTTATAAAAAAAAAAAATGCACTTTTTGAAATATTGAATTTTGAAAAAATTTAAATTTTTTTTCTTTTTTACTAAATAAAAAATTTTCAACTACTTTTTTGCAATTGTTTCTACATGAAGTCGCTTGTGTAAGTAATTACGATTATTTTGAACCCAGAATTATTAAAATCGGTTCATTTTTGACTAAGTTATGGGCATTTCAAAAAATTTTTTTCTTATATAATTAAAAAAAATCGAGTTTGAGGCAAAAAACAAAATTGCCGATAACTCTTGAAAAAATTTTTTTCGGGCGAACAAAAAAATACGTGTCTCATTATTTTGACCAGAGAGCAACATATTTAAGTTACATCGAAATCGAAGAACATGACCCGAGTAGCCCGGTTGAATTGAAATGGAAAGCATCTATTACAAATTTAGTAAGACTGAGACTTTAGAAAATGATTTTTAGGAAACCCAAGGTATTAAAAGACACGAAAGTAAATATCAGCTGCCAGCAAGTCATTCTATAACTAACAAGATTTATAAGAAAAAAAAATTGTATTATTAATGAAACCACAAAAATAAACATTTAGGACAGTGAGAATCAATAAAAAATAGTATAAAATATATTTTTATTCAAATATTCCAAGGCTAAAAATTAAAGAAGAAAGAAACAATTGTCGATGTGAAAAGGAATAAGAAACAATTATGTATATAATTTTTTCATGGAAATATTTTTATTCAAGTCTTCCGAGACTGAAAATTAAAGAAAAAGCAACGATTGTGGTTGGGAAAAGGAATAAGAAAAGATTTTTATTCAAATCTTCCAAGCCGAAAAACTAAAAAAAAACTGAAGATATTCTTAAGAAATTCAAAAAGAAGTGCCTCTGAATGTGAAAATCTATAAAAAAAGAAGTAGGAACTATTTTTATTATATTCACCAAGAACCAGCCAATCACCTTCACATTCCAATGCCAGCGCTTAAAAGAACTTATTTTGTGACTTCTCAACACATTTACTATCTCTCATTAATATTTATTTTCCTTTTTCCAGTTCGTTGTTGCCGTAGTCATGTTGGCTCTTGCCGTGGGCGTGCACTCCTCCCTATTGACAGCTCAAATTGCACCGGCCGTGTCGTATGTGACCTCATCGGTGCATCCGAGTCCATTGCTCGCGGCTGGCCCGTGGGGTGGTCTAGGCCCTTGGGGCGCACCAGCTGCTGTTACAGCCTGGGGTGGTAGTGGTCATGGTCTGTGGGGTGGCATTCCCGGCATTTCTCTTAATCAAGGACCAGTTGCCGCTATTGCTGCTCCCCTTGCTGCTCCACATGGCTTGGGTCATGGTTCCGGTGTTTATGTGGCGAAAACTCGTGGTGCCATTCACACTGCCCCATTGGCCGGACACATTAACTCGGCGACCTCTCTGAATGTGGCACCAGCTCCAGGCACTTGGTAAACGCATCGTGTGTCATCTTTTCATCTCGTCGCCAAGAACCCCACCAAGGTCATAACATTTCCGCGCAAATACAAGTGAACACAAACATTATATATGCAACAAACACAAAACATGTACGACACGTATGCCAACGGAGGATGCAACCGCATAGCCTAGTAATAATTGATATGAAACTCCGTTATCCGTAATCCGTAATCCGTTATCCGCTACCGCAACCCGCATATCTATGTTTTTTATATTAAATAATATACTATGTACATTGTACACTCATACATTTATGTACTTAATGTTATTTACTTAGGTAATCATACTCATTCATATGTAATAATGGTGTTTGGGCAAACTGTGTCACAAAAGTTTGCCGATACGCCGACAAAAGGAAAAAAAATGGGATTCACAACAACTCACCGCATTCTGAAGTGGGATGCGAAATGCCATTTTCAAAATAAAGTCCACAATAATTGAAATAACAAGAACAACAACATCCAACCAACAACAGCATCCTAACAGGTGTTTACTCTAGTTTCATGCAAAAGCTTTGAGAACTTTTCACCAACTTTCATAAGCATGTCTGCTTATCTGTCACTATCTACCGCTTTTTAAACACGAAATCCTACTTTACCAGCTTTACTATCTCTGTTACAACATTTTTCTTTTTTCACACATACAAACATTTATATGCAAAAAGTAGCAATAAAAAAATATTAAAAGAGAATTTAGATATCTTTCTTTCCTAAATTTTCTAAACTTTTTTACTTTTACTTTCTCCTCTCTCTCTCTCTTTCTCTTTCTCTGTTGATATATAGAGGCTTTTAGATATGCCCAATTTTATAAATATGTATATATATTTCTTTTATTTTTAAATGTATTTTTGTAAAATATTCAATGTGTCAACTGAAGGTCATTGAATATTTTCGATTTGAATAAATATTT
This sequence comes from Anastrepha fraterculus, assembly GCA_037575425.1. Taxonomy (NCBI): domain Eukaryota; kingdom Metazoa; phylum Arthropoda; class Insecta; order Diptera; family Tephritidae; genus Anastrepha; species Anastrepha fraterculus. The sequence goes on along the minus strand of JAYXIM010014999.1, from coordinate 1,177,674 downwards.
TGCAAGATTTTTATAAAATCAAATTCGTGCGATTTTTTTGCTAATACAGGCTGAGTTAATTGTGTATACAGGGTGAACGATATGATGTGTCAAACATAACTTTTTTGTGTGAAATTAGTTTTTATTGATTTCAAAAACAAAATTGTTCAAAAATTATTACAGTTTTAACATATATTTACTTTAGCTCGATATGACCACCCTTTTGCCTTCAAACGGGCAAAAAATTAGTTGCATGCTGCACGGATGTGATCTTGAGGTATTTTGGCGCATTCTCATATAAACACTCTTTCCAGCGCATCCATACTGGCATATTTTTTAGTCCTCTCCTTGCGCTCCAAAATGGACCAGATGGAATTGTTCATCGGATTTGCGTCTGGCGAATTCGAAAGTCATTGTGTGGACGAAATGAAGTGTGGAACAAGATTTTTTAATCATTTTTGGTTCACACGAGCTTTATGAGACGGTGCCGAGTCCTGTTGGAACGTCCATGGTCCACGACCGAAATGTTTGCGTGTCCACAGCTCTAAAGCAGCTTCTAAAACATTTTTCCGATAATAAGCCGCATTCACTTTGACACCAGGCTCAATGAAAACGATTGGAAACCATTATTTGCGATGGAAAATTGCTTCGAGTGGCCATACGTAGGCTCAAATTCTCGTATGAGCGTTCGGTCAAATCAACACGATCGTTTTGAGTGTTTATGAACTGCTCAATTGGGAAATTTTTTTCATCAAAAAACACAATGCTAGGAAATTCGCCACGTTCGTGCAAGCGCAACAACTCCTTTGCTCTTTCGCACCGAACTTTTGTTTGCTGGGGTGAAAGATCGTGTGCTTTTTGGAACTTGTAAGCCTTGACCTTGAGCTCATTTTTCAATATGCGTCGAATGCTGTCTTGCGATATTTTCAGTTCTTTGGTCATTTTTCTTCCAATTCGACGTGGATTTCGTTAAAATCGAGTCTTCACTTTCCGAACCATTTCTGGCGTTGTTGCGGTTTTTTTTGGTCCACCTCCATAGCGTTTTGCAATACTACCAGTATCATTGTAACGTTTTATAGTGCATAGTGCGTGCGATACACAAACATTTTATTCACTTTGAGGTGACTGAGCTCACGAACAATGGCTGGTTGTGATTTTCCAGCCAAATATAACGCAATCACACTTCATATATACAGAAGAAAAAAATTCAGCAAAACTGAGACGCAAATGCTTTTGATGGCCTATAAACAATATATTGAACTGTAATTAGAACACTTCATATCGTTCATCTAGTTCGTAGTAATCTAGTGTACGCTTTTTAGTTAGTTAAGTTTGTCATTTATATATTAAAATAAGCCGTAAGTAGGGTCCCTTCAGTGGGGTGTGGGCACATTAAGTCACGCGCTTTAACTTTTGTTTATAAGCCCGCTCAATAGTTCCTCCCTATGTTGGTTGTCAATTCTTCTTAAATTTATTATATAACATTTTATATACGGGGCCCGATTATCCATGAGGTAGTGTAGGTAGCTACGAAATTTGAAAATGTTTTCTCGATTAAAAATTTAACTTGAAGATATATTCCTAACAATGTTGCCAGAGTTTTACGTTTTATTGCCAGTTACAGATACAGTTTTTTAAAGAACCTTTGGTGCACAATTTACTATTTGGAGTCGGCTTAAAACTACCATTTGTGGGAAAATATCAAGACGCACACCATAAATTGGAAGAGGAGCTCGGCCAAGCACCCAATGAAGGGTGTAGGCGCCAATAATTCATATTACAGTTTTTCTGAAATTTCAGATTTGAGCGCATAAATTAAAATATTTTCATTAGTTGTCGTTTAAGTAGCGAAGAATTACCTAAATTAGAGAGCAATGGCATAAATGTTCACATCAAATTTGGTAGTCTAGAATTAACTTATGACTAGAATTCTCGGTTTTGTTCACATATTATCGAATAGGCGGGACAGGTGAACAACAATCACCCGCACACTTGTGCGGTGCTCATTAACTATTTCTTAAGTTTTACAAATTAGTTATACACAGGGCTAACGTGATGCAAAACTATAGAAAAACTGGCTAATAAATTTTACAATTTTTTTTTAGCTGCTCGAATTATTCAAAAGCTCAAAAATTCGAACAAACATTTGAGTAGTTGAGCAGTGAGCGAGTGTCATATTAAACAAAAAAAATGAAGAATAAAAGCTTAAGTAACGACAGCCGTTTTTTTTTTAAACTCTTTTGGAGCGAAAGACTTTGTAGGAAACGGTTCTAATAAGATTCGAAAATATTTAGTATATTTAATTTAATTCCAAAAAAGTTATTGTAGTAGCGTTTATTACGATTTAAGCATTTTAAGACAAACAAAATGTTTTTTGCCAACATTTTTTTTTATTAAAACCAAAAACAAATTTGTTTAATATAGAATGAAATCAAATGAAATTTAAAATTGATATATGACATAAAAAACCAAATGAATTAAAAAATTGAACAAATTTTAATATTAAATAAAAATTGAAGAATAAAAGTAACGACAGCCGCGGTAGCCAAATGCGATGGTGCGTGACTACCACACTCGGAAAAGTGTAGGTTCGAATTTCCGTCCATGAAACACAAAAATATTCTTGGCAGGTAATGTCACGCCACCGAGTGTATTTCTGCCATGAAAAAGCTCCTCATAAAATCCCGTCTGCCTATCGGAGTCGGTTTAAAACTGTAGATCCCTCCATTTGTGGAAAAATATTAAGGCGCACTCCATAAATTGGAGAAGGAACTTGGCCAAATCTGAGCTGTTTATGTTTAAATGAATGGTTTTTTGTTCTTTATGGACATAAAAAGAACTTGATTTTCAAAAAATTCAATTCCAAGGTTGGAGTTTTTTGGTCGAAAATAGAGTCATGGGCCGAAAATATTTTTTTTTTTTAATTTACCGTTTTTGAAAAAAAAAACGCACAACACTGTTCTTTAACGCCAATATTATTTTTTAAATCAAAATTCCACATTTTGAATGCACAAGTACTTGTACTATTTATTTATCTACGCGATGGTCGCATGACTCATAAGGTTGGCAGTGGTACTGGTTCGCGTGAGAAGGAGTATTGGAGGAATCATCATCGAATCGTTGGATACTTTTTCTTAGCGTAGTTGTATTATTAAAAAAACTTCGAATCACTCTCAAAAATATAGCGTGATTAAATAATTGCATTGTGGTTGAAAAAATGAATTTTAGGAAATTATAAAAAGAACCCCGTCATGATTAACTCTGTTTCTCTTGTAACATATATGACGTTCTTTTGGACTGAACAAACTTGGCACCACTCGCCTCCATCTTTCGCACTTTACACATTAATTAGTAGAAAATGGTATGTATATGCATTCGAATGTGTTTCTATCAGGTGTTTTTCTATCTGAATGAGAACTATTGATATCGATAACTATGGTTTGACAGCTTAGAATGGCAGACTGTTCTGTAAGGTTTGGCAATTCATCATGAATCGTTTAAAGCCAGAACAACGCTTCCTAGTAGGGGGAATTTACTTTGAAAAAACTAAATCTGTTCGCGATGTTCATAGAGCGAAGTGTTGAAGAATACGCCGAAATGTCCATCTCCACGAGAGTCTGTTCTACTTTACCGGAATGAGCCGAATTTATATCCGACCATGAGCTTGTCGCTCCAGCATCATTCTCCGTACATGTTTATGCTGCTAGAACAACAACAATATCCCCGAAGTCTCATTTCATCGTCTTTTCAACTTTTTGGCCTTTGCCCTTCGACAACGTGGAACATTTTACGTAAGGATCTTGGCTTACGTGCCTATGAAATACACGCCGTTCAGGGATTGAAGCCAAATTATCGTCGTTTGCGTCACATTTTTGCTGATTGAACTCATTTAGATACATTATTTAGGTTTATTGGAAAAAGTAATCAAAAATTGGGCTGATAGATCAGATGGGTCATGTAATTCGTGGCCGCGGCGGTCATATGCCGGGTATCATATACAAAAAATAAATGCCATAAAATTATCTACCAGATTACAATATAATACAAAAAGTGAATCTCAACAATATTTCTGTTTTATATTATAATTCTATGTTAAGTTTTGAAGCTCCTAAAATCCACCTGATATATTTTTCCAAGAGTTCCTTCTATTCCGGGTGATTTATTACTTTCACTTAAAAATTTTGTAGTGCATAATTGATTAGGGGCAGCAATATTAGGTAATTACCTCTCAAAGTGAAAACTTGACAGTTCTTCATAAATACAAAACCTTAACTCATGTTTCTTGCCCAACGTGAATATACTACGAGTATAAGATCGAAACGACCACATTTGACGAAAAAACCGTCCTCTTTAAATAAGTCAGCACACAAGTCCACATGGAAGAATTGAATGAATGAGGATACGAATTGCTTACTTATCCAGCATATTCCTCACATCTAGCCACCTGCGACTATTTACCGTTGCAGAAATGGCTCTGCGGTAAGACATTTGCGCTGAATGATTACGCGGAATGACGTTCAATTTTAGAGATTTGAGAAAAATTGTTATTTGGAAAGCATCTGAAAATTTGAGAAACGGCGAACGAAGTGTATTGAGCTACAGAAAAAAAAATATTGTGATTTTTATTCCACGTCTTGGGTAAAGCTTAGCAGCGTTTGAAGGAAGAGGTCCTTGAGCATCTAGTTCGGATTATTTTGAAGGGGATTTAAGTTCGGCCAATTTTTGGCTACTTTACTCGGTGCTAAATTTTTTAAGTTGGTAAAATATGAGATATTTCTGAAACACGTGCTCGGTCTATAGAATTCTGTATCAAATATAAATACTTCTATACTTTTTCCCATGTATTTTATTGGTATTGAAATATATATGGAATACGATTTTGTAAATTTAAATACCTTTACACAAGCATTTCATGGCATGCATAAGCGCTTGTGTGATAAATTAACGGTATAAACACACGACTGACTATGAGCACTTAACTAATGTTAACGCTAATTGAGATTTAAACGCAACTATAAATGTATGAAGAAAAAAAATTAATCCTTTATTCAGTAAAGAGTGACTGGAGTGCATTGAGTCGGTTGGTTACATTTTTACGTTTATTTTTATTTGTTTTATGTGAAAAATGCTTTACTGTTGTTTTATGTTCATGTTGAGTAGTTTGTTGCTTATTAGGTCTGTTCGCTGATTGCATTAGGGAACCTGCACAGCAAAATTTTCCTTCTGATTTTTTGCACTGAACTGCAATTTTTTATTCAACACTGAATAATATAATATTTTGTAGACTAAACTACACGTAAGAACAGCTAAAATATTTGAAATTATTTACTTTTGCTACGCGTCACTATTTTCACTAAACTTAATTACCAAAAACATTTTTGAATTTTATTATATATAGGGTGTTTTTTAAGAACTTGAGAACTGAAAATTATAATACAAATCACAAATATTATTTGGAATGATATATGTACCGCGGCTACGAGTTACATGGTCCATTCAATCAGTCCAATTTTTAACTACTTTTTCCAATAAATCTGATCGTATGGCGTCAATGGTGGCTTGAATAAATCGATTGTTAAGCGCACTGTATGGTAAGCTGCGCCGTCAAATGCCATCGATGTTTAGGTGATTAATTTTTGAAAAAAAAAATTCAGTCAGCATAGCTCGATAGCGCTCGCCTTTCACCGTAACGGCGGCTCCTTCTCCATTAGAAATACAGACGCCGCCAGTGCTGTATGAAATTCATGAATACATTTCATTTTGTTCAAAGTAAATTTCCACAGTTTAGAAGCGTTGTTCAGGCGTTAAACTATTTATGATGACTTGCCAATACTTACTGAACAGAAATGCCAACACAGTTTGCTATTATCAGCTGATAGTTCTCATGCAGCTAAAAAATACCCTATAGTATCAGCTAGGGATCGAAATTAGCCAAGCAAGCAGAACAGTTTAGCATTTATATATATGTATGTGCAATATTTTACATAGGGGTTTTTTATAAAAGGGTTTATAAAGAAGTTTTTCGAAAATAACTACAATATATAATATGTAAAATAATTCGTCTCTTGCAATTATAATTTTCATAACATAATTAATACAACATAATAAGTGAACAAATGCATTGAAATTAACAAAAGTTTATTGATAGGACCAAGATAACACCAATGCACCCGAAGGCCCTTAAGACCCGCTAATAGTTTTTATGAGAAGCTTTTTCATGGCACAATTAGACTTGGAAGTTTGCCATTGCCTACTGAGAGGCAACTGCTATAAGAAAACACTTACACCACTATAATTTGATTTTCCACGCCTTCATTAGATTTCGAATCCGAGTTCTACCGAACGGTAGTCACGCACTAAGCCATTTGCCTACTGCGCCGCTTCTGCTTCTGCAACTTGGCCACATCGAAAAAGTGCATGATTTCATTAAAAATAATAGGACATCGACGGTAAAAATCATTGAAATTGAATTGAGGATTTCTTAGTCAACTACATATGTGCCGCACGTTTTAGGCCTTCGTATGCCTGAATTTCTTTTCATTTGTAGTTGGTGGCTTTTGCACGACCATTCACCGTCTGGTCGGTCAGAATTGTGAGTAAGTTAGAGAGAAAGTGCCCGTATTATTCTGATTTGATAATAGGGACCTATTTTAGATACTAAATTTGGCGATAAAGGCAAAAACACAGTTAGCTCATTTGATGACTTGGAATAGGATGAACATTTTCAAACCAAAGCAGATATCGGCGAGGTAATAAATAAGTTAATAAAAAACGTGTTTTTTTTAAATAGGAAGATGACTTTTTTTCCTCTTCCTCTATCAATTTTCAACACACTCACACTTTTTCAGTGGCACACCATATTTTACTACTCCTTTGATATTTTCTTGAAAAGGGCATGTTGATAATAAAATTGCTTCTCCATATTAAATGCAACCTACGGATGGGCTGTAAATTTGGTCTACAGCATTTTTGAGCTACTTTAAACTTCCACTATACCATACCAGCCTCCAATAGGCTGTACAGCTGCATGCTTAAAATTTTTCTAAAGATTCCGTTTAGTTTTGGTGAAAATCTTTTGCATGTTTTTTTAATTGCACAAAGTTTGATTCTTAAAAGAATACGATTTTTCTAGGAGAACGAAGTCCTGAAATAAAAAAATTATTAAAATTAAATGAGGAACAAATTAATTGTCACAACTGGTCATAAATTCCTGGTGCTATAATTATTTGAGAGTATGATTGTAACTTTAATTGTAATAGTTGGGCAATATCAGAAATATGCTATATCAAACATACAAACATTTAGATTCTAGAGGTCCAGAGCAATCGCTTCATACCAAATAATTTTAGTCAGCTCTTTGGTTATTATTGTGAAATAACTTTTATTTTGGTCTAAGTTTAGCGAACTAAAAAAACACAAATCTAAAAAGCTCAGTTATTATTGAATAATTTACAAAAAATTTTAAAAATAAAAAAAATGAGAATTTTTGTTGAGGAGATCCTGCGGATCATGAGCACATCGATAACTTTCGTATACGACAAAATGTTTAACCTAACTTTTTCAGCTTAAGGAAAAATAATTATTAAATCGGGTCTCTGTTATTTAGATTTAGGGAACTATTATATTTATTTTAAGTCTATTTATTTTTATATTTCAAACACTTTGTTCCCAATAATTCAGCTGGTTTGCAATAACTTTCACTGTTTTCTGTTCTATTGCCATCTCAGGTTAGCCTACTCTGCCAAGTGACAGATTTTGCTTTGTACTCTACTGTTCTAAACTTTTGATGTGTGCACCGAACACGGCTACTTACTTATATGCAGTTTGCGCATTAACATTACTGAGTGGTGCGGTGGTGGCTAAAGGCAAAGGAGCTGCTGTGATTGAGGCGACGTCGGATGTCTAGCAAATGAATATACGCGTATGTATGTATGCCTGTATGTGTATGTGTCGAGCTGCCGTTCTTCTGGCTTGTTGTTTTGACAGAACGCCAAACTTGCAGCTTACTGCCACATTTATGTTTTATACTTTTGGACTTCGCCACTCAAAATGCAACATTCCCGCCACACTCATAACTCATTATCGGTCAAATACTTTACTGAGCTTAAATTTGATCATTGAGCTTTTCACGTACTGGATGTAGAGTAGAGTGCAATTTAGTGCAGTACTGCACAGACGCATTGAACTGAGTTGAGTAGGATGAGCATTTTCAAATCAGGTTCGAAAATTTGTACATACATATCTATTATGTGGTGGTGGTGTTGGCGGCGCTGGTGGCCAGCAGTGAAAGGTTATTGGATTGTTTTGGTTGTGAGTAGGTAGATGGTGAGTGAGCAGGGCGGTGGCTGACAGGCGTGCAAACATACCAACACCCAATATTGCTCTAGTTCTACTACACATGTATTGTTTTTGTTAGCGATATTGTTGTTGTACTCAGGGCGGACGCCGTAGCTGTGTTTCTTACTAGCATATTTTGAATGTGTAACCAGACAAGTTTCGTTACAATTTAAAGTTTAGCCGGCGCCCGGCGTTTTTCCTGCTGCCGATGTCGCTGCTGCTAAACGGTTACTGTTACTGCTATTGTTATTGTTGTTGTTGTAGTTTAGTTATACTATGGTTTTTGCGTATTCATATTGAACTTATTGCTGCTGCAATTATTTTGTGGTGCGGCATATGAAGTTCAACGAATTTTTTAGTATAAAAGTTGGCATAATTTCGTATTCGAAATCAGAATCAAGTCAACACTTCTTGAGTGTGTAACAGCAGTGTAACAAATATTTCCTTAATTTCTTAAATCCTTTCCGCTTAAACCAGCAAGCATGAAGGTAATTCGCGAATATGCCGTGTACGAAATGTATAAAAATTTGTGGAGTGAAAAGCGCGAAGAACAAATAAGAAATATTAAAAACTAATTGTTTTAATAACAATGAACAAATCAAAGTACTTAAAATATAATAATGAAAAGTTGTAAATAGCAGCTAAAAACAAGCACAATAAAAATTTTGTTCGCTGAGTGCAAGTAAAACTGCCTTGTACTCCTTTTTTTTATGAAAATGTGTTTAAAATTATTTGATTAGCAAATGGCACATTTTATTAAAATTAAAATAAGAAATATAACAAATAACAAATTTGGTCCTTACTGCGTAATATAAAAACTACTCTGAGCCAATAATAACCAATAAAATCTGGAGCAGAAATATTTTTCTGATATTCTATAAAAACCAGAAAGGAAAGCATTTAAAATAGAAAAATAATTTGATGTATCTACTTTCAATGTCATCTCTGACTTTCACACCCAAAAAGCAAATCATTTCTTATTTCTATATTCTCTCATATTTAAATAAATATATTTTCATTTCCAGTTCGTTGTTGCCGTAGTCATGTTGGCTCTTGCCGTTGGTGTGCACTCTTCCCTGTTGGTCCCAGGACTTGGTCCATTGCTCGCAACTGGTCATGGACTTGGACTTGGACATGGACTTGGACTTGGACATGGACTTGGACTTGGACATGGACTTGGACTTGGACTTGGACTTGGAGTTGGCCCATTGGGTGCACCAGCTGGCCTTTGGGGTGGCATTCCCGGCATCTCACTTAGCCAAGGACCAGGTCTTGCCATTGCTGCTCCTCTTGCAGCTCCACATGGCTTGGGTCATGGTGCAGGTGTTTATGTGGCGAAAACTCGTGGTGCCATACACACCGCCCCATTGGCCGGTCACATCAACTCGGCGACTTCTCTGAATTTGGCACCAGCTCCAGGCACTTGGTAAACACACCGCTTGTGCGCCACCGTTTCAGCTCGTTGCCACGAGACCCACCAAGATCACAACAACTCTGCACACATACAAATACATACACAATCATTCTCTATACAACAACAATCACAACAAATGGACGACACTGATGCCAAACGAAGGATGTGATCGCATAACCTTAATATAATTGATATGAAACTCCGCTCTCCGTAACCCGTTATCCGCTACCGCTACCGCAACCGCAACCGCAACCCACATCCTGACCCGCAATCAATCTTATGTGCAACCCATACTGTCATTAGCATATCTATGCCTTTTTATTTTAAATAATATACTATGTACATTGTACAAACAAACATATATGAATTGCATGTTATTTACTTATATTATCACAAATATTTGTATTAACGGCATTTGTGCAAACTTTGTTGTAAATGTTTGCCGATACGCCACGGAAGGCAAAACAAAATAATTGCTTGCCAACAACAACTCCATTTTCAGGATCGAATGGGAAAATCATTCCAAATAGCAATAACAATAACGATATGATGGCAATAACGACGGAGTGTTCCCTAATCATCATTTAAGTAGCTTACAATAACTTTGAGAACTTTCCACGATGTGACTAAATAAATCCTTTTATCTGCTTTACACTTGTTAAACAAAAAATCGTTCACACTCCCTCTCACTTTCACCTTCACATTCACTGTATGTATTACATTATACTTATTTTTACTCACTCGACATATACAAAAATGCCAATAAAAGATTTATATTGATTTAATTTGCTCGTTTTCAATTTTGCACTTGCTATTCAAATAGATAGGGGATTGTTGATTAACTCACATTGTTTGGTTCCATACCCTATGATCAAAAAGAACCGGGAAGGTGATGTTGACTATTTTCTTCGATTGCCCAGGCGTAGTACACCATGAGTACCTTCCATCGGGCCAGACAGTCAATAAAGAATATTATATATCCGTTTTGAAGCATTTGGGAGATGCCGAGCCCAAATTGTGCTGGATTATTTGACCATATACCAAGTAAATACCATCGTGCAAGCACCGTATTTACCTGATATGGCCCCGTGAGACTTCTTTTTGTTTCCCAAGTTGAAGTTACCACTTCGTGGAAGAAGATTTCAGACGATAGAGGAGATCAAAGAGTATTCGACGAAGCAGCTGAAGGCCATCCCTTCGTTGGCCCACCAGGGATGCAAGGAGGGCTGAGTTAAACGTTGGCACATGTGTGTTGCTTCAGATGGGTCATATTTTTAAGGAGATTAAATAAATTTGCCTGAAATTTAACTCTGTTTTGTTTTATTTAAACATTCCCGGTAATATCTGTTCATAGGGTATTTTTAAAGCGAATGTTTCACGTAAACTTCATTAGAACTTTTAACTTTTGCCTTTCAGTGACGTCAAATTGTGTAAAAATTTTCATATGGAAAATGCAAGTTTTTTTAATTAATAGTATCAAATATTATAATAGCATAATAACAAATAATAAAGCAAATATAAATAATAATTCAAGGGTCTATTAAATCTTAAACTTGTGACTATAGGAGCAAAGAGAACTTAGGTACGAAAAATAAATAGTTATGGTACAAAAGAGATTTAATTAGAAATGCTGTTTAAATGATCGAAGTTTTATCAATAACCACTTGTCCACCATGATTTTCAATGACTTTTTGCATTCGATTTTTGAATATTTCCTTCCCGAAACGCTTCCATAAATCTCCCCAAAAGGTTTTCAATGTGGTTTAGGTTGTATGACTGGCTTGGCCAATCCATAACTTTATCATTATTTTGTAAAAACCACTCACGTACCAACCTTGAGGAGTGGTTGCATAAAAAAAGTGCGTGCAGCGTAGTACATATAATAGAAGTGAAACCTTCAAGGCAGACAAAGAAAGAGGGAGAGAGAATGAGAGAGAGAGAGAGAGAGAGAGAGAGAATATATATCTAAATAATTTCACAACATTTGCAGAGAATACAAATAGACAAAATTTACAAAAAACGGAGAAGGCTCGACCGGTGCAGGTATACATCGGACACAAACCGTACCAACAACACGCACTACTCCGAGCGTTTATCACCCGCACAAACACAGCGATTCCAGGACCGCAGCAACGGCACAAATTACCGCAAGGCAATAGTAATAAATCCGACGCCGGAATGGATAGCACTTTATAGCATAGATGACTAGATGTGAAACTCTTTCATTTTGAGAGAGAGCGCGGGATTTTGAACAGCTGATAGGCGAAATGGCGGACTGCCAGAGAAAACGCGCCTGAAATAACTAACGAAAGCAGTTCGTTTTTGCTTAATGGAAAGATGACGCGATTAAATATTTGTAATTATGTGTCTTAAAATTAATTCAATTGAACCGTAATAATTTAAATTGAAGGGAATTTTACAATTTTCCAAAGCCTTTTATATCCTTTTCGCCTTCTACTTTTAATTAGTCTTATGTACATAATGTAATTTTATTGAAAACTGTGTGTTGGTTTATGTAAATTTGAATATATATGTATACGTAAATATTCTATGGTTGAAAACCGTAGGTAAGGGAATTGAATTTGAGATCGATATATTTTACAAAGATTAAAGGTAATCTGCTTTAACTTATTCTGCTCGTTGTTTGAGAAATTTTTTTGTTACCCACTTTCTGTGTTATATTTATTAAAAAATCGCAATATGTCACTTATTTACATAGCTATGGCTTATGTTTTTCGTGTTCATTACTTTATTATTATTAAATTACTTTGGTATATCAGTTTTAGTCTATTTATGTACATATTTCATACGGATTGTGCTATTTTTAGTATATTTAGGTGTATACAAGTGATATAGGGCTATTGGGCAACCGCACAGTAAATACTAACCACAATGGTGGTGTGGAAGCTAAAAATTCCCAATTTTTGTTTAAAAAATACTCAATTCATGTTTCTACCGGTGTGGCAATATTGGCGAATGTTAAAAAAATGCATATTTTTCAGCGCTTTCACGAGAAAAAGAGTTTCATATCTAGTCATCTATGCTTATTTATAGTACGCACAAGCACTAGCCAGGAAACGAAAATAAGCGCCAAAAAGTAGGCACCAAAAACAACGCCAAGAAGAACGTCAATAAAGTTGGGACCAAAAAACGTCGCAAACAGTAGGCACCAATGAAATATAACGCCAAAAAGTACACACTAAAAAATTATTTCCTACAAGTTTGCAGCAACAAACAAGCGCTAAAAAGTAGGCAGTGTTATTTCTCACTAGAAATTAGCAACCACAAGGAAAAATAGCCTAAAGTGTATCTAAGTTATATATAATATATGTATATATCTCTCTCTCCTTTTCCTCTACGTTGTATCTTTTTCCTCTCTCGCGGAACGAAAATGCCCAAAATGTTGCATGGCCTTGAAATTTTACTCTCCATTCTCGCTCGTCCATCGACGCCTAAGAAGTTTCACTTCACAAACCAATGAAGTGGCATAATCTCCTCAGCAAATGGTAGCATCATTTCGTGAAGTATGTATGTACTTGGAAATACATTTTTTTCATTTTATTGGTTATGAGCTTAATAGGTCCTACTCCATACCGTGCTTAACTGTGTTTTTGTTTTGTGAACCGTGGTGAAAATGCTTGTCCTTTAGGTCATCTGATCTTTTACCCAGCATCATTTCTAAATATATTTATTTTTGTTTCATCGCCATGTATGTTATGGAAGTTTTTGATTCTCCCAGGTCCCCACCTTGACCTGTGCTCTTGAGCAAAACTTTTCCACTTCCTTAAATATGCTTGTTTCAACAGAGAAACTTTACGGGCTATTTTGTCTGGTGAGGTTATTTTTCTACTAACGGCGACGTACAGATCTCGCTGATACTACGTAGCTAATTTCAGCTGCAATGGTCTTATATGACTTAAAAGGATCCTTATTGAAGAGTAATGCAATTCGTTTTCTTTCTGTTTGGTGAAAAAAAAAGTTTGAAGAAATTCAACCTTGGAGGTTCAAAGTATGTCTTTGGCATCGTAACAGTTGGCGATTCATAGATCTATGCATATGGTTCGGAAATAAAACTAGCTTAATTTAACAAAAGTTGTTCGCGGAAGAAGCACCCAAAGCAAATGGTCGAATCATAGCTTGTTTTTTCAAAAACTCTGATCATGTCGCAACTACTCCAGATAAACTTAAAACAGTCAACTCTAAGTTGTGCACAATCATTTGTTTGCCAAAAGCTTTCGGAGAATTAAGTAAACCCAACTACTGAAGAGGATACATAACTATAGAGCTCTCACATGCCGGCTCACATAAGAGAATTTCAGTGCACTCAAACGATCGAATTAATAGGTCATCCGCCTTATGGCCCTGATTTGACACCTATTCACTTCTTTTTGTTCCCTAACATCAAAAATAAAACGCTAGATAACCGTCTTCCAATGCCTGAAGTAGCGATTTATGCATTTAAACAGCCCGTTTTGAGTGGTAAAAGTGCTTTAAAAATTGATTCAAACGAATGCAGAATTCTTGAAAGAAGAATATGTTGAAAAGCGATAAAACGATGGGCGATTATTGGGCGCAAAATGTTAGAGACAATTCTCGTATCTTTTAATTTAAAACCGTTGGACTATTTTCTGTGCGATCATTTCAACGAGGCCTAAATTAAATATGCCTAAATGCCATCAAAAATGTCATCGCATGGGTCGGCATCAGTAAGCTTGCACGCATGGGACGTGTGATTCTAAAATGAAAACTCGAAATTAAGAAATGCTTGAATTGGATGCTTTGCTGGTGAGATAAGTTTTTGAAAGGTTAAATATATCACTTAAGGACACTAACGCGTCATGAAGCCTTTGGAGCCATTGGAGAGCAGGGAAGCCTTTTTTGTTCAAGTAGTTTTCCTACTTCTCGATTTTCATAATTTACTATCAATATTTCATTTCCTCAAACCACCTTAAGTGGCGATAAAAGTTGCCGTTTTTTACCAAGGAAATTTAGTGCAATGAAAATTTAATCGGATTTAGTTCTGACGTGCTGTAAACCGGCATTTAACTTGTATCCGAAGCATAACGAAATAAATAGTAGCGAATGCTAATCAGTTGAACGGTTAAAATGCTACAGTTAAACAATCAATGGAATGCGCTTCGTTGTTAATTGCCAAATGCCAGCAAATAAAATCGCTTAATAATATTTATTTATTGCATAACAAATATGCTGCGCCATAACTTTTTAATAGTGTAACTAAGAAATATTTGTAACTGAGTATTTAATGTGCAATTATGTACTGCCAAGTGCCTAATAAATGCACACTTGTCTGCACACAACACTAATCTTACAGGTTCCCCAGAGAGGCCAAAATGGTATAGCTTAATTAGCTCGCAAAGTCAATTGTCGCTATTAAATAAAATTTTATATGCTTGCGCTATTAATAAGATTAAGTGTTAATATTCATTAAATCCGAGTTTCATGGGAAATAATATTTATTCAAATATTGAAAAATCGCGTGTCATATTCACTACGTAGCTAACTACTAATTTAGTGAAAAAATTGCCGGCACTTTTTCATTATTTATTACTTATGAGGGCAGTATTCAACTATTCTGTTTGACTAAGTTGCTAAATTATTCATAACGTGCTGCACTCTCTGGGTCTTATTGCTATTTAAAAAAAAGCAGATTGTTTCAGTATTGCATGGGAACCAACAACAACACGGATGAGGAAGTTTACTAGTTGTATATGGCAAAGGAATTTGACGACCTTTTAAAAGCGCACCCCGCCGAACGGGAAATTACTTTTATAAGAAACTAGCAAAACTGTGCCTACCGTGCCATGCCTCCAAAGAAAAGTTGTTTTATAAACTAAGCAGATAAATAATTTTCATGTTTAGCCTAGACAGACGGTGGCATTAATCGGGATTACCGACGCAGTTAATTCTAATTAAAATTGTAGTGTGACAGATGGTTGCTACGCGGATTAGTGAACAGATGATTTGCTTATTGGATACTTTATTCAGTAAAAGAAGGACCGCAGGCAACAGGTACGGGTGCCAGCTGCCCTGATATTAAGAAATAATTATTTATTTGAAAAAAATCCGAAATTGCAATTTTTCAAACGGCTCCGAAATATCAAAACAATTAATGTAATTTTCAACGTGTTAATACAAACTAGCATTGCATTCAGTCTTTCTTGTTCTTCTCTTTTTCATTCACAATCGATATTAACGCTGCCATCGAAAATTGTCCTAATACACTTTAATTATAAGTATTAAGTCTAGTTGTCAATCCGGATTAGATTCTTGAGATAATTCCGAATTAAGCTGTTAACCCCGATTAACGGCACCATCTGCGTAGGCTATTATATTGTTTTTATCATCCAGCGTAAAAAATAAACTGTTTGACTGCCACATCCGACAGCAGGTATGTATATTTAACTTACCGTGCGAAAGACACGGTCTCAGCATATGGCATATTCTTGGAGTCATAGGAATTCTTGGAATCGAAACATCCTCTCCCCTCTTGTATATACAACCGAAATGGTCGGAGTGGTATAGTTGATAATCTGGCTTTGTACGAGGGGTGCCTTTTATATTTCGGGATTTGGCAACCCTGGTATTGCACTCTGGCAACTGACAGCTGTATCGCAAAGTTTGACATTTTTTGGCGTTTACGTACTCAGAACGTTTTGAAATACCAGCGATATTTGTGTTGTTTACAGTAACTTAAAATATTCATCTCGGTCCAAAAATGGAATTAAATCGTCAACATTTTCGTGCGAATTTTTTTTACAACTTTCGACGTGGATTAACTCAGCAACATTGCATGGATGAACTTAATTCATTTTTTGGCGATGAAGCTCCATCAAGGACCAGTATTTATCGATGGTATGGTGAATTCAATGGTGGTCGTAGTTCACTCCAAGACGAATTTCGTGAAGGTCGTCCAAAATCAGTTGTTGTTCCAAAAACCATTGATGCTGTGCGCGAACTGATATTGCAAGATCGTCATGGGACCTATCGTGAGATTGAGGCAATCTTAGGCATTAGTGGGGCCAGCATACATTCAATATTGCATAAACATTTGACTGTCAAAAAAATTTGTTCGCGTTGGATCCCACACAATTTGTCAATCGCTCAAAAAAAGGCTCGTGTCGATTGGTCGAAGGAAATGCTCAAAAAATACGATCGCGGGGCTTCGAAACACGTCTATGACATCGTGACAGGTGATGAATCATGGATTTACGCGTATGAGCCCGAAAGTAAACAGCAGTCGACTGTATGGGTGTTTCAAGATGAGCCAAATCCAACAAAAGTTGTTCGCGCACGAAGCACTTCCAAGCAAATGGTCGCCTGTTTTTTCGGAAAAACTGGACATGTCGCAGCCGTACCACTAGAACAACGCAGAACAGTAAATTCTGAGTGGTACACAACCATTTATTTGCCAGTTGTCTTCCAAGAAATTAGGAAAACCAATCGCCAAAGACGGATCACTCTTCACCAGGACAATGCGAGCTCTCACACATCGGCGCAAACAACTGCATTTTTGCGCACCCAAAACATCGAATTAATGGGTCATCCGCCGTATAGTCTTGACTTGGCACCGAATGACTTCTTTTTATTCCCATACGTAAAAAACAAACTGAGAGGTCGACGTTTTTCGATACCTGAAGAAGCGGTTGCAGCATTCAGAATGTATGTTTTGGAGGTACCTCATTCAGAGTGGCAAAAGTGCTTCGACAATTGGTTCAAACGCATGCAAAAGTGTATAGATCTTCATGGAGAATATTTTGAAAAACAATAAAGTGATTTTCGATGATTAAAATTTGTTTTTGTTCTCTAATCCCGACATATAAAAGGCACCCCTCGTATAGAGCGTTTACAAGGTATCTAAGTATTATGGACATTTTCGAAAAATTTTGTCAAAATTGGCTTATTTGCAGACTTGCGTATACAAAGTAACTTGAAAAAACTAAAAAAAAATTATAAATTTAGAGTTTTTTAAATTAAAATATTTTCTGTTCTATTTAGTATTAATATTTGTTTTCTTAATTTTTTTACCAAAAATATAATACCTTATCAAAAAAATTTTTTTTGTTCGAAATTTTCTGGGAAAGCGTACCAGTGAAAAATCAGTACAAAATATTCCTGGGTCTATACGTCGCTACGTACAATATCTAGTATGCCAGAAAAGTAAAAATAATCTAATAAATAATAATTGTTTTTCAAAAATGACAAACAAAAAAATTGTAGCCAAAAATTTTGAGCAAAAACATTAACGTCTGCCTATCTGCCATAAATCTGCAATAAAATTTCCGCAAACCGCGGATTGGTATTCTAAGCCAGGCTACACTCAAGTTTTGTCATCCTTTGAAGTTTAATTTTCAATTCTTCTCGACCGTAGTGAGGAAATAACTCTTTAGAGACGTGGAGAAGAATCAGCTAGAGAATTTGTGGTCTCAAAACAAATAGGGCCGAACCTCTTCTGACAGTTGAACAACACACCTTCAAAGAAGACCTCGGATATGAAAGTCTACGGCGCACACTGGGGATTTTTGTACAGAGATGCGGAAAAAAGTATACATCCCAAAAAATATTTACATTTTTACTACTAACGAAGTTGTATATATTTGTGTATGAAAAGAACATGTCTAAAAACTATTTTTTTTTTTTAATTTAAAAAAAAATTTTTTTTTAAATTCATAAATTTTAATTTTTTTTCTTTTTTTATTAATATAAGCCAGCAAATATTTACGCACAGGATACATGTAAGTTCATAATTCTGAATTACCCTCAAAATGTCAAAACAAAATTAAAAGTGTTTCGTTATCATTATGCACACACTAGAAAGCGTTTAGTTATTATCATTGCCAAAAAATAATCAGTGGCGCCTGGTGGCACCTGCAATTGATTAAAACTGAAAGAGACGTTATTAAGCAACACGTTGATACTAGTTTCTGACCGTAGGTAAATGTAGCTCAACTTGCAGATCCAAGAATATGAAGGAATATGATTTTTTTTTTTTTCGTAAAATTAATTATAAATAGATAATCAAATGCTTTACAGCCTTTGTTCTTCCGGCTAAAATATATAAAAATATCGTACCCCAAGTGAAAAATAAAAAAATTGGAAGTCGGCTCAAGCAAAAGGAAAAAAAAAACCACCTTGGGCTTTGAAGTTGTTTCTTAGTCAGTTCAATACTAAATATAAAAAAATTATACTTTTGACATATCTATAAAAAAAAAACTGTAAGTCGGAGTTTAGTAATTCTTTTTGATTTTATTGTTGGTTCTATTCTGGAATTTAGAAATACCATTAAACATTGCGTAGGTGGTATGTTGCAAATTTGACTTTTTCCCCCAAAATCCCCAGTGTGCGGCGCTCAAGCTGGTATTAAACTGTGGAACTGCGCCAAACAATGTCCTAGCTGCGATTGTGTAATTTGAAAAGTTTAAAAGAACTCATACAAATTATATTGGCGCCATACGCGTCTAAGCGATTTTGTCCAAGTTTAACAAAGCGAGCCACTTCCTTGTGTTAATGGGTGCCAGTTTGACACTGCAACTTCCTCCATTTGATCTTATGTTTATGTTGCTGGAAAGCTCATATACCTAGTTCATTATTATATCATCTGCAATATTCGCTGTCGACAACGCACAATGCTCCTAAAATCCTCCTCAAAATCTTTCTCTTAAACTTGACAAAGGCTGCATTAATGTATATTATTATCGTCCCAGCTACCGCTAAATACACTCAGAATGCCATAATTAGAGACTAATCACATATGAAGTGATTAGCGATAAATCGACAAAAATCAGTCTCCCCGTTCACACAAAGCAGATTACCTACAAAATTGACAATCAGCAGCCAAGACTTTTTGAAAGGCTTTTTTTCATAGAAATTTAGCGAAATACATATTTTTGTGTTTTTTGTTTGTTTTGTTATTATTAGCGATTTGAAAAAAGGCAAAGAGAAGTAACAGTTAATATAATGGCGCACACAATCGTAATAATAATTGTCGATAACACAGAAAATACAAGGTTGTACGGAAAAAGTATCTTTATAATATAAGATTATTTTATAAATATTTCGGGAGAGAAATTTTGTACAGGTAATCTTACTTTTTAATTAAGGATTGGGAGTTAAGTTTGTAAAAATAGATAATCTAGTTATAAAGTGTGTTTTTTTCGTCGAGAGAGAACTTAGCTATTCACTTGCCTTCTTAGTCCAAAAAAGGAGCACTTGTTGACAATAGAGATTCTCTGCTGAAGTGCAGGCATGCCATTATTATCGGTGTTAATATTGGGTCGAAGTATCGAACTATTTCGAAGTTACAACTGTCAACAATGGCGTGTTTATCGAGATGCGAGTGCGTTGGCTGCTTGTTTGAGATAAGGTTTTGCCCTTATTCATCACTCGCCAGATTCATTTGTTTCACTCCATATCCAGCTTAGAAAAGTTAGAACTGACGCCACGGTTATTAAAGCCGTGGCTAATCTGCAAATGCAACAATGCTGCATAAATACTCGTAACAGTGTAATTAAATACGTGAAGTGATTAGTTTGACCTTGATTGCGCCACTCTTTGCGAGAACGCCTCCATAGTCGTATTATTAACTCATCAATTCAAAAGTATAGAACTCGTTATTTAATAAATAGTTCGATCGCTGGCATAAAAATATTACCTAACTCGTATGCTACTAACTTTGTAAGGTAACTTGCAACACCTGCTGCCATTAAAAGGGGTACCAAGTATCTCTATAATACATATTTATATGAAAGTGATAGAAAAATATGTAATTTTGTTGGATCTAATTATTGGTGCAGAACTAAGTAAATAAATAAATAATATCAAATTAATTGAATGCTTCAAATGAATTCACGCTGCACTTAATGCAATTGGTGGTTGTAATTCATTTTCATTAGAATATCGTTAAAACAATTGACTAATAAATGATTGCAATGCAATTGCGTTTGCGTGCGCGTGTATGTGTGTCTGTTAGTGGTTATGATCATCGCCAATTTGCACCGGACGCACGCACGAGTACATACGAATGCATGTAAGAGGATAAATAAATAAAAGCAATGGATGTAATGCAAGTATCCATTACAAAATAAACTATTTTTGATTTGCATTTAAAGTGCTAATTATTGCATTATCGAACGCTCGATATACAGGGTGTTTAAAATAGGATATAACATATTATATTTAAGGGGGTAATAGAACAGATCAAAAGAAGTCTTATAAAAGGGAGGTGACGGCAATTGAGTGAAGAAAAGGCGTGATTTTAAGATAGTTAGGCGGCTTTTAAAGCCCCTCTATCAACTGTAATCACCTCAGAAATGCTAAATGACTGCCTGCACCTTAACACATTAGGGAACTTCAAAACAGAATTACTAGGTTGGATTTCCGGACATGAGGGAAATGAAATGGCTGATTATCTAGCTAAAAAAGGGGCAAACATGCCTTTAACTGGTCCTGAGCCTTTCTGTGGACTTCACAAATTTCTCAGAAAGTGGGAGGAGAAGAAACTCGTTGAATACTGGCAAAATTCTCTCGGTCAACGACAAGTGCAACAATTTCTAACACCTCTTTCCGGTGTAATTTCTGATAAGATATTTCGCTCTGCGGAGTAGACTTTTTTTTTTAGACTTTTACTATCATCTGCCGATTCTGTGAAATGGACACTGAAAATTCAAAACATATTCTGTGTGAATGTCCTGCACTATTCAAAAAATGGATGGCAACTAGACTTAATTCTTATAATTTATGTAGATTAGGGGAATTTTCAAATGCAGAATTGCTTAAATATGACAGCTAATGCCTGAAATGAAAAATAAAGACACTTAAAGAGAAGAATAAGAAAGTGTGCATCTAGCGCTAGTTTTCACTAACACGTTCGATTCATTGTTTTGATATTTTGGCGCAGTTCGAGAAATTACAAGATAAGATTTTTTTAAATATATAATTATTTCTTAGTAACAGGGCAGCTAGCATCCGTACCTGTTGCCTGCGGTCCCTGCTTTACTGAAAAAACGATCCAATAAGCAAATAAGCTGTTCACTAATCCGCGCAACAACAAATCAGAATTAACTGCGCCAGTAATACCGACTAATACCGCCGTCTAGGCTATAACCGACGTACCATCCATCAATATTCATTGCTTTTCATTCATTTATTTACTAAAGGATATTTGAGGGTACATTTTGCAAAAAAACATTATTGCACTATATTTGTCCTAGCAATTAGTAAGTATTTTCTTTTAACTGCTGGATATGTCATCTTTCATTTGATGCCCCTGTTAATGCCATAGAGTAAGTACAAGAACTTGAAAACTATTTTTTAAAAGCTAAGTCCTCTAACACTTTAAAATCCTTTCAAAAATTTAATTGATGAGCAAATGAAAAATTGAGTATGCAGTATTGCTATATAAAATCTATAGTTTGCAATTTTTCCTGGTTAACATAAAAAGTTGATTTTTTGCAGCACGGTGTTATACATTAGGTGCGTAACTAAGTTATCGCTGTTTTTTTGATTAAAATACAACTTTATTCTGAAAAAATGATTACAAGTGAATCATTGAAAGTATTGCCCATCGCTGGCTACTACTTTTTCTTATCTTTCTGGTAGATCTCCTATACCGTCGCCGTAGTTCATCTTTTGAGGCTATCCACGCATCAAGCCATGCTTTGATGTCTTCATATGAATGGAACTGCTAGTCAGCTATACTATGTGCCATCGATCGGAACAGGTGATAATCGGACGGCGCAATATCTGGAGAATATGACGGGTAGAGTAGGATTTTCCATTTCAGTGTTTCCAGGTAGGTTCTAAGGGGTTTGGTAACGTGAGGCCGAGCGTTATCATGCTATAGAATCACTTTTTTAAATTCCGTGTCTCTCCGCGTATTGCGGCCGCTTTTCGGGCAGTGCTCGGCTCAATCGCATCAATTGAAGTCGATACCGATCCCCAGTGATGGTTTCGCTTGGTTTTAACAGTTCATAATAAATAACACCAAATACACAGCATAACCCTTTCGCACCATGAATATTTGGCCGAGGCGACGACGTAGAAGCATGACCGGGCAGTCCCCATGACATTCTTTTCTTTGGATTGCTGTAATGAATCCATTTTTCATCACCCGTCACGATGCGATGGAGAAAACCCTTCATTTTTGCCGCTGGAGCAGTTGTTTACTGGTGAAAAAACGACGTTCAACTTCCCTTGGTTTTAACTCATAAGGAACCAAAGTCCCCTGTTTCTGAATCATTCCCAAATCCATATTTTTAAGCTTGGTTTATGATGTTTAGGTTATGTTAGAATCGACTAGCACACACTGTTGGTGGCATCTATTGACAAACAGCGGGAACTTAGTTGCGCACCTAATACAAGCAATCAAAATGCTTCTCCACCTCTTGCCACATTCCATAACTCTCTGATATTGCGGATTTCCTCCAGTGCCTAATACATATTTTGCAGCATGATATCTGTTTCATCGTAATTCCTCATCTTCATTCGATTTTCCCATCCGGGATAAGTTGTAGCAATTTTTACTTCTCGTTTCGTAGAATAAACCCCAGATAAGTCGCCTTCCTTCGTTTTTCGTCATAAGAAGCTGCCTATTTTTTTGTTAATTTGGCAAAGAACTTCACTGTTGGTGGGCAAAGACTGACCATGGAATTTTAGGCATACGTCTGTATAACCACATTTCAAAAGCTTTTATGGGTCCATACCTCCATTGCATACAAGAGTACTGACCATACATAAAATTTAACGAAACGAGTTTCTTATTGGACCACAATTTCACAATTTGGCTGCAGAGCATTTTTTATAGTTGCAGAATGATGACTTTGCCATTTCTATTCTTGTTTTAATTTTCAGTCCCATTCCTTGTGGATAACACTTATGAGGCTTTTAAGGGGATGATTCATTAAGGGAGGCAGCCGATACTCTTTACATTTTTTAGCTTGAGGTTTCTTTGGCAATATAAAAATGGATTTTAGGTAATCTCGTGGAAATTGCCTACTATCGTAGATGTAATCAAAAACTTGCAAAAGTAAATTAATGTAGTTCTCTTTCATGAATTTTAATACTTCTTTTGGTATT
Organism: Anastrepha fraterculus; assembly: GCA_037575425.1. NCBI lineage: Eukaryota > Metazoa > Arthropoda > Insecta > Diptera > Tephritidae > Anastrepha > Anastrepha fraterculus. Next base: position 1,153,853 of record JAYXIM010014999.1, on the reverse strand, counting down.
TTGTCTGGTCCAGTGGCCTTATTGACTTTTGAGCGCTTGGTACCATCTTTTACTTCGTCTACTGTTATCGCTACGCCAGAGAAATAATTGGGTGATGAATGTGTAATGTTCTGTTGTCATGAAATAAGGTACGCACATATTCTTCCCATATTTGTTTTTTCGCTTATATCAGTAGCGATTTCATTACATAATATTACCTCCTCATATATATAATATTTTACATCCTTTTTATAACACCCTATAAATTTAACATTCAACACATACACGCCCATCAGCAATGGTGCACATTTCTCGTTGCATGCCGCAAAACAGATAATGTATCTAAATATATAAGTATTTGCTAGTATTTACAAATGGTTCAATTATACGGCAAGCCGTTGCCTTGGTTCTGTGTCATTGCAATCCACTCTTTGCCACGCAAGTGTTGCACCACCTACTTACCTGCACAACAACGCTGCATTTGCAACATGTAAATGCAAACAAACATTAGCACACATGCACACACTCACACGCATACATACACACAAAAATTCCGCAATTGTTATCGCAATCAGCGTATGGCCGCTGCCATCACCTCGTGATTGAAGGTGTTGGATTGAAAAAAAACAAATTTAAATTGGTTTTGAAATTGAAATTGAATCGCGCATAAAGCCAAATATTTTCGCAAATGTTGTCAATCTAGTTACAATTTTTTCTAATTTTTTCTTTACAGTCATTTTTTTGCTTTAATTTTTTTGCATTTGTTGATTTTATGTGCGCAAGTCAAACCAGAAGTGATTTTATGTCCATGTCGATGACAAAATTATTACGTATTCAGATATATTTTATGTGCACGTATCCATGTGTAAGTGGCTCAATTGTAGGCGCTTATCTTTTCTATATTATACATTGGCAAATATCATTTTATTTGTTTTTACTTCAGTTCAGTTGCGTTTACAGCGTTACAGCGTTTAAGGTAAAGTAGAGTGAGTGGCAGTGTTCGTTAATTGAGCAACTTTTTCCGCATGTTTTCCCCACAATTAAAATTATTTTATGTATTTACGCCAGTTGCTTGCGCCCTGACCAACTACGCCCACACATTCCATTGATTGCTTGAAGTATTTGGTATGGCCTGCTTTGCAATTGATAATCCAATTTTGAGGTTGCAATGCTTTCAGTTAGTCGGAATGAATTATTTTAATAGCCGACGTAAGAAGTAGTGGGCAATTAATAAAATTTGAACAGCTGCAGTTTCGCGCCTAGTCTAGCTTGAATGCAATAAAATTGGGTATTAAGGAGCAGACAGATAAAGAGTGGAAGGAGGGTGCCTTATCGAACTCCTGCCGCTGCCACTTGTGCTTGCATAATTAAGTCTCTTTATCTTTTTACAATATTCGCAATATTTTTCATGTTAATTTATTTTTCGATAATTTTGTATAAAAAATAATTCATTGTATATCAAAAAAATTAAAAATCGTGGGTTCAAATATCTCAAAAAATTTGCAACAATTTAACTTATTTCGCATCTGTAGAATTTAGAACAATTAGGAATCTTTAGAAAACCTTTGAGTATCCAGTTTTAAAGCCCATTCAATTTTAGTACAACAAAGGGTAATTTTTTATTTGGTAAAATTTATTCATATACAAAATTGGATGATTAATTTTGTGTCGGCTTGTGCTTGTGACCACATAATTATGTTAATTTATCTGTTTAAAATATTTTTCGTCCTAATTTTTTTCGTCAATTTTGTATGTATAAAGAAAAAATTGTTTATTGTACTAGGAATGTTCAAAAACTAAGGCGAATTTTCATTTTCTAAAAAAATATTTATTTATTTATCAATTTCTATTTATTTCAGACAAAATGCGGGTTTCGAAGCAGTGAAGGAATTTAAATACCTTGAAGTAATCATTAATCATAACAAGAAAATTTCTGCAGAAATCAGCCACAGAATCCTTTTGGCCAACCGTTGCTATTTTTCGCTGTGTCAACACTTAAAGAGTCGCCTTCTAGACAGAAAATACGGTAGTGAAACGTGGACACTCAGAGATGCGGATAAACAGAAGCCGCTGATTTTTAAGAGGAGATTTCTGCGAAAAAATTTTGGCGCGATATGTGATAAAGGCCAGTGGCGGAAACGCTACAATCATGAACTCGAAAAACTATAAGCGCACCCATCTGTGATAACCACAATCATGATCAATAGATTGAGATTAGTCGGTCACATATTGCGGGCTAACACGGATTACCCACCTCAACAAATAGTTTTCGGTAAATGCCACAGGCAAAGAAGAAGGGCCGTCCCCCGCTTAGATGGATTGAAGGTGTAGAGGAAGACACAGGCTTATTGGGATGTCGGACATGGAGGACACAGGCACGAAACCGAGACAATTGGAGGCATGTGTTACAGCAGGCGATGACGTGACCAGGGTTGTCCAGCCATTAATGATGATGATGAATGTTGCTAATAAAGTTTTTCTTCTCCCAAAAAGGTTGATTTATGTGATGAAAATTTGTATAATTGTATCTGATGTAAAAAAATTATACTCAACAACCACGTGATGTGAATCGACAAGTCCCAGAATTTTCGGGATCCCGTTGTTTCGGGACTGCCAACCCTAGTCTAGATACACAAAAATATTTGCAATTCAACAGCATCACAACATCGCAGTGTGAGAAGCCAAAAAATAATTTCGACAGTTAACCGGCAATGACTTTTAATAAATAAAAAGGTTCTTTCGAAATATACTAATTACTAAAGGGTGATTTTTTAGCTATTATCTTTTTAAACAGTTGGTTTAAACAGCTGACGTACGCTTTGTGTTTTGTTTCACTGTCAAGCATCTTCAGTTTGGTCTATAATTTAACCATGAATCGTCTTACAAACGAACAACGCTTGAAAATCATTGAATTTTATTATAAAAATGTGTGTTCTGTTAAGTTAAACTTTCTTAATCCACTTTTTATCGAAAAATTGTGTTCAGCGACGAAGCTCATTTTTGGATCAATGGGTACGTCAATAAGCGGAATTGTCGATTTTGGAGTGAAGATCAGCCAGAAGAATTGCAAGAGCTACCAATGTATCTAGAAAAGGTCACTGTTTGGTGCGGTTTATGGGCTGGAGGTATCATTGGACCGTACTTCTTCAAAAATGCTGCGAATCGTAACGTAACTGTTAATGGTGAGCGCTACCGTGAAATGATATCCAACTTTTTTTTGCCCAAAACGCAAGAGCTTGACTTGCATGCCATGTGGTTTCAGCAAGACGGTGCCACATGCCACACAGCACGCGTAACAATGGACTTGTTGAGAGACGAGTTCGGTGAACATTTTATTTCACGTTCGGGACCAGTCAATTGGCCACCCAGATTGTGCGATATAACGCCTTTAGATTATTTTTTGTCTATTCAGAGAAGCCTGCTTCAATTAACGCATTGGAAGACAACATTAAAGCATTTGTATGTGAGATACCGGCCGAAACATTGGAAAGAGTATGCCAAAATTGGACTAAGCGGATGGATCATTTGAAGCGCAGTCGCGGTCAACATTTGCATGAAATAATCTTCAAACTTTAAATTATATGGACTGTACTATCGATTTAAATAAAAATTTCATGCATTTTTCTGAATTTTACGTGTGTTTTTTGAAAAACTTTCCTATAGCTCTTAAAAAGTCACCCTTTATATTCTACTAAAAAAGTAGCATAAAATATTTACTATTCTGTGCATCCTATTTTTTTATATCCCCCTACAGCCTTTGTATTGAATATCAAAGCGACGCGCCAGTCCAGCCTTAAACCGTCTCCTACGACACAGCTGCCTATTACCATTATTATATATTTTTACGAAGAAAAAAACATTTAGTTATGAATTATGAACAACATTAACATTCATGTGCAAAATAATATATTTTATGTAGGAGTGCATGTACTTTTATTTTATGACATAAAACCCGCATTGCGACAGTTTTCCATCGACAATAATTACGCCAATTTAATTGAATGAACCGATCAATTAGCGCGACATATAATTTAAAGTAACTGAACAAAAAAAAAGAAAAAAATATACAAAAAATTGTATAAACTTTTGTAAAATACAAATATACACATTGAACAGTAATTAATATGTTCGCAGAGTTACCGGAACTGTAATTGCAAATGGGCTAGGCATGGTGTTGTGAGCAACGAATACACAAAAAAGGCCTTTACAACATTCACCGCCGCAAAGTTGTCGCACAAGCGCAGTTAAAGTTAAATCAAGTGCTCGGTCAAGTGGATATACATACATACATGTATGTGTGTATGTGGAAAATAGCAATGCATGCACTTGAAGGTATAACACAGCCTTACATCCGCACTGACTACATACATAGATACCCTACAGTAACCAAGCAGGGAAGTCCACTGGCTCCGTACTGGTATACTTCGAATGAATAAGAAATGTGTTTATCCATTCAGTTCTTCTCATATACCGAATCTATCTATCTGAACGCTTCTATTTGCTTCCTTAAAACAACCTTACTTCACAAACTGGTCCATTATAATCTAGAAACCTCGCAGACATTTCGTGTACATTTCTTCAACAGTTTGTCGGTTTGTGGCAAAGCATGCTTGGAAAACATACGGCATCAGCAATCATATAGGTATTTTGGTTAATAGATCACTTGCTAACGCTTATGCTCTGAGTTTGGCCAACTTATCGCTTTTATTTGCTATTGTCGGTATTTTAATAGAGAGCGATTTTACATATAAATATAAGTATGAATTTATAAGATCTTTTAGCTCTGGGTGGAACGTAGAGCGCATCGTTTCTGAAATCAATTTCCGTCGAAAAGATCACCAATCTCAGGTTTTCTAGCCCAATGGTGGGACTGCTACTTTTAATTGCACGTTGCAATTGTCAGGCATATGGGCACATGCTAATAGCTTCGTTGCTCACCATCAACCTCGTCTGCTCTGGAGGTCCTACCGGTAGCTACGCTACCGCCAGCATCGCTCTCAGAATCATTGCACTTACTAAGCCTCCTCATCAGGCTAAAGAAAATTTTGTATTGTTTTCTATTACCAATAGCTTGGCATCCACCGATATAATGAATGTCAAAATTTTAAAGTTTGCTTATTGTAAAAATACAAAAATAAGTAAAAGTCGAAAAAATTTAACAGGAAGGAATGAAATTTTACTTTAAATTAAGCATAACTGTATTTTTGTTCTCGATGTTTTAAAAGTAAATTCATAAACTTACTTTAAGGTTTCCCACGTTTTAGGTTACTTAACTAGACCACCTTGAGTAAAGTCACATACCTCCGTGAGTTGTTCTCTGATTTGCTTGAAATTTTCATACAGTATTTAGAAATTGTTATGCTTTAGAGGAAAGTAAAAAACCAAATTTGATGTATTAAAAATAAATTCATAAAAAAGTCATCTTAAGTTTCCTAAGTTATTTTTACATTTTTTTTATTTTGCCTGGTTTTACATATCTTTATTAATATATATAATATATATGCTTATCATTCTGAAAGTAACGAAATTCTCAACATAAGTATTTTGACTTTCTAAATAGTTTTTAATTGCTTACATTAGTCAATATGTTCCCTTTCTACGTGATTGACCTCTTCTACATAAGAAACTCAAAACTTTTCAACTCTTTTACAAGCTCAGTCGCACGCTTCAACTGCTTTCGTTATATTGTTTGAATTATTCCTTGGGGCATCTTAAAAGTATACAAACAGTAAGAATTCAAAAATGCATGCATCAATTTAGAAGATGCGCCGTTCTTAATTGAAGCTTGGGCGGAAGTTAGTCGCTTCCAACGGTTTCTATAACACGCATAGTTCCTAATTTGATTCCAGGATCCGAATACTAGTCCTCACTCACATCATCGTTGGGCGACTACGACTTCTTTTCACTTGTGGATTCATTTCAAAGCCATTTTTGCTACTATTTGTAGCTGTTGCCAATGACGTGAGGTCAATCCAGTACCATTTTCTCCTTTTGAGATAGGTAGGTGAAATAGGTGAAGTACCACTTTGAACTTCAAACAGGCAGATATCTACAGCCAGCAAGAGCTGTTGATATAATGGAGAAGATTGATGGGATTCAGGTTGGCGCACTGCTCCAGGCTGTCGAAGAAAGGAGCACTCAATGGCCCAATCATCTAGCTGCTAAACCCGAACATTTACAGAGAATGTGCTCAACAGTATTCTTCTCTGCAATGGGGGTTAAATGGTAAACTTAGCTTTTCCGCGTGTGTACCGATCAGCCAAATGCCGGTAAACACAGCTACGAGTTTGGAAGTCTAATGCCGTAGAGTTCCCAATACTTTCTAAGTCCTCCGTATATTGCATAGGGGACACAGGATTTTCGAAATAGCACATCAAGAAATGGAGCTCCATCTCTTCTGCGCTTTTTTGAGAAATAATTTGTGCAGTTCCCCTTTAACAACAACCAGAGGGATGTCGATGCCCGGATAGGAGGTCTCTGGTACCACTTCAGTCCACTTCCTGTCAAGCTCATTTGCAATTTCATATCCTTCCATGTTCCAATGTTCTAGAACACAGATCAGATAAATGTTACCCGCACACCCAAGACATTTGATCTCTTCCTTACAGGAATTGACTAGTTTGGATTTGCACCATAACATCGTCAGAGCCTTGATCGCGGCTTGTGATGGTAACTGGCCAGAAAATCCGGTAGATTTTTCGGAAGCATTTATGTACGAAAGCTTTGAACAAAAATGCTTCGAAATCTTATGCAGGCTCAAAATAACGCAGCATGTTGTAAAGAGCAATGAGCAATTAAAGGCTTGATTACTCCTTGGCAAAAGGTAATGCAGCCTGCAAGATGAATCTATGTAAGGCGGTGTTTTTTCATCAAGTGCTTGTTGTCTGATTACTAAAGTGCGAGTATCTGTATTTTCTTTTCCTCTTCTTCCATCCGCGGAAATTTTACAATAAACCACCAAATTGTTGTACTGCTAGAATCACTATTCCCATGTATAGATACGCCTTAGCAACCTACGTCATGATGATAGACCTAGAAATTTGCACTAAAATGATTTTATCTAAATGATATTCGTAAAAAATTAGGGCTCATCATGAATTTACCGCCAATCAAAACAAAAATTGTTAAGTATTTGATTTCTAATATTGATTGAATTTAGGAAGTAGTTTATCTAAGTGCATGCAATCGCAATTTCACTGCTGGGATACCGTACCTTTGCTACACATACAATCGTATACGAACGCTTTAGCTAAGGCCAGCAGCGAGTTTTATTGAGCGATGGCGGAAGACTTTATTTACCTTTCTTATTTATTATTATATTTTTTTATTACTTTTACATAATCGTTAGGAGACTAAGAAAACATTGCTACTTTTATTGTTATTGCTCTTATGGCCACACATAAGGCGACACTTGTTAGCGAATATGCAAAAGAGAGGCGTTGACAAAGTGAACCATGCGAGCAATATGTAAGAACCTTTTGTTTAATTTTTTTACATCTAGACTATGTGCGGTGTTCGCTCTAGCTGAGCATTGCTGCCGTGCGGGGGGATATTCAGTGGTGCTGTTGCGCAGGCGCACTTCATGAACTACTTTTTCAACCTTTTCTATTTATTGCTCCAATATTCTACTGGTCACTTATCGTACCAATATTGACAGCTGCTTTACATTCTTATAGGTTAGTGTTTTTCAACTAATACTTATTAAAAAGCAATAATAGCCGCCTTTTGTCGTATGCATATTTTGAGTTATTTGCTTGTTCAAGAAATTTATTATTGTTATTCAAAGGTGTCGACTTTGTGTCCACTCTCACCACATTCATCAGAGTTCTGATTTAGTTTCTAATACATTGTATGGATATTTTTTTGTATAAAAATCGGTGCGATTGCAGTGTTTAAATCAGAACGGAAAATTAGTCCAAACGGTCAAGTACAAGCAATTTGCTTAACAGCATTAAATTAGTCAAATTTAAAAATTAGCAGAAACAAAATGAAAGTAAGTGTAAAAAGGCTGAAAATGAAATATCCTGCATTAAAGGCATTTTCATATTTATGCTAAGGCAAAGTGAATCAATTAAAAGAAAAATATTTAAATGGTTGACAATCGTGAAAAAAAAATATTCAAAGAGTGCTTTCATGAAAACCAAAAACATAAAATAAAAAACTTAATTAAACAAAAATTATAGCAAACAATATAACTTTAATTTGTAATGAAAAAATATAAGCACATGTAAGCTGAAGGAAAAAATTGTAAAAATTAAAAGAAGCTTAAATTATAAAAAAAATTACTTTAACTTACACTTAAATCGACAGCATCCTTAACAGACTAAAATTTAATTTAGAAAAAATATTAAATAATGAATCTGCAAATAAATATTGTATAAAATAGTGACCAAACAGGTTTTGTAATAACAATAAGAAAAAATAATAAATTATCATATAATAATAATAATAAATTAGTAAAACTAGCAGTTACAGCGTAAACAAAAATTGAGTGCTAGTAGTACTTACCCACATCTGCATCCCTACAGTTTAAGGGGTAGGGTCTAGAACTCGAAAATTGAGGGTATTTTCAAAACAAAATTTTCCAAAAAAAAGTGAAAAACGGTATTTCAATTTTTTAGGCTTTTTAACTAACTTCTTTTACATTAAAAAAAGAAAAAAAAAAACAAAATTTTAACTTTAATAATTTTATAAAAGGCGCTGCAGTTGACCCTCCCGAAAAATTGGACCTAGACGGTGTTGTCCACTTTGGCTCTTCTATTTATCTGAAACACAATATCCAAACAAATTATTAATAAGTATGACTGTAGCTATATCGCGTACTAGAATAAAAAAATAGACAAAATGGCGCGGATTTGAATTTGACACTCTAAAAATCGATTTTTTTTAGTTTTTTAATAAATAAAAAACGAAATAATTAAAATAGTAATATGATTCGAGTACAGGCGATAGGCATTGATGCTCTGAACAACATATTAATATTTCAGACAATTCGGTTGAATATTTTTTTTTTTTGATAACACCAGGCCGAAAAAAGTCGCTTCGAGTTAAATGAGTATGGGCTGTAAAAGCTATAATATTGGGGATTTCCGCATGAAAATTTCACAGTATTTCAATTAAGATACTATACTTTTGAAATATCGAAAAAACAAAAAAATTGATTTTTGAAATTTTTAGATCAGCACCTTAAGCTATAACTAAACAAACAATAATTTTTTATTGAAAATTTAAAAATCTAACCTAAAATTTATTGTTATGTTGTTTTTTTTGAAATAAGTTGCTCTAAGATACTTTTTATGAAAATCTAATTTTGAAATCTCAACTAAAACTTACTTTTTTATAATAAATGGTAAAGTCACAAAAAACTTGGCTTTAAAAATATTTTGCTTAAATGTTTACACATAACATATTAAGACGGCAGGCTAATCACCTACCCTGTCAGAACGCAAAGTAGATTAACGAAACCAACGCAAGACTAAATCTTGTCGAGGCCCTATGCTCCCGAGTGGAGTGAACAAGGACAAAAAAGAATATTAAGAAGAAATTTCTTTTGAAGTACTTGTTTTTATAATTTTTGTGAAAATTTAATTTTGAAATTTTAACTAAAATTATACTAAACATTTTTAATTTGATTAAATATTAACAGATAAAATTAAATTTGAAAAGAAATATTTTGTATAAAGTATTTTTTATAACACTTTTTAGAATTCCAAATAAGTTTTGGTATGACCTAATAAATATAATTGTAAAATGACAAAAAAAAAATAAACTAAAGCAACTATTTACTTTAAATTTGGCATACAAATCGTAATTAAAAAACAATATATATATATTTCATATATATTTTTATTACACTTTTTTTAATATCTTTCAATTCCAACTAAAGCCTACTTAATAAACAAAAAAATTATTATTAGAAACCCAACAAACTTCGCTGCTTCGTAATAAATAGTAAAATGACAAAAAAAACAAACTAGGCAAATTATTTACTTTAAATATTTATAGACTAAAACCAATTTTGCAAACATTTTTTTAACCCAATTTATGAAACAAGAAAAAATTATGAAAATAATATTAGTTCCACTGTAAATATTAAGTAATGCCAAAAAAAATTGCATACAAATAATTAAACTCGCACTTGCCTTAGTATTCCTATAAACAAAATTGTCTGCGTTTTGCTATCAAATTTATTAATTTTTTCTAACCGATCTTATAACTATGTAATAATTAATAATTTATCCTCTTGCTCTCTTTTTTCTCTTACTCAACATACAGTTCGTTATCGCCGCAGTCTTCACTTTGGCTCTCGCCATGGGTGTCCAATCGTCGATCCTGCCCTTGTTGCCTGGCATTACACAAATCGCCGGACACGGGCTCTCCTACACAGCCGTCTCTGGACCATTGGCCCTTCCCATTGCTTTGTCCGCCCACGCCCCCGCAGCCGTGATCGCTGCCGCCTCACCACCAATCATTGCTGCCCATGCTCCTCACGCACCCGCAGTAGTGGTCGCGCATGGCGCTGCTGTACCCGGTGGCGCTTATGTGGCTCAAACTCGTGGCGCCGTGCACTCTGCCCCGTTGCCCGGACACATTTCCTCAGTGGCCAATTTGAATGTTGCTCCAGCACCTGGCACTTTGTAAATTCATTCCGCTGCTAGTTCGACTGCCTACCCTCCATTTCCCTACTACCACCTTACAACTACAACTAAGTTGCATAGTGGTGACACGGCTTATGCTTTACTGACTTGAATGAGAAATAGCTGAGCACAGAAGAGAAGTTTAAACACACAACTGCCGACAATGTCAACGAAAATGCACACAAACAAAAGAAAAGTAACACGAGCAACAAAATCATGTAGGTCAAATTCCATACATTCATCACAACAGCAAACGCAAACGCAACAATACAACAACGCAACATTCGTGTCTCATATTATCATCAAAGCACCATAATCTATTTTGTATAGTCCCTTCCTCATTCATTACTTTCCCTATATCCTTTTTCCATCGAAGCTTACTTTTGTAAAATGAATATTTCTTCTGCATATGCTTGTGAAAAGTAAAGTTGTAAATGAATAAATCGATTGCGACTTAAAAACTAACCAAAGGACATTTGTATTTAAAAAAATATATATATTTTATTTTTAGCGATAAATTTTTGGTAAAATTGTTAGAAGACTACGATTATCACAGTGTTGGCCCTATGCTCCAATGGGAGATAAAGATCGTTTCCTATGATGATGATAAAATAAGTACATCTGTGTGTCCGAAATTGTTCATACATTTATGGATATTACTCACATAAACCAAAAAAAAGTAGCTCATTTCTGTAAGAAATCGACAATATTGTCCATTATAATGACGTCGATTGGTCGAGAAAAAATTGTTCCTGTACACTTTAATTGACAAAATGTGCAGCAGTGAGAGAGATGGGGAGAGTTAAACGTTTTAAATTAGCTGCATTAAGCAACGAATTAAGCCCCGGTGGATCAAAGCACGTCTATGCCATCGTAACAGATGACTAAACTAGCAATCGACAGTATGGGTATTCCATGGCGAGCTTAATCCAACCAAAATTATTCGCGGTAAAAACATCTCAAAGGAAATAGTTGAATCGTAGAATGGTGTTCTTTCAAAAATCTGCTCATATCGCAATTATAACATTAGATATACTTAAAATAGTCAATACTGAGTGGTACACAACCATTTGTTTGTCAGAAATTTTCAGAGAATTCAAAAACTAACGCCGGAGTTGCGAATCATCCTTTTCACGTATCGGCTCATACGAAAGAGTTTTTGAGTACTCAAAAAATCGAATGAATGATTCAACTGCTTTACAGCCCTGATTTGTCACCTAATGATTTCGTTTTGTTTCCGAAAATCAAACATAAAAAGCGAGCTCAACGTTCTTCAATGGCTGAAGAAACACTTCTGAGTGGCAAAAGTGCTTTGAAAATTGATTCAAACGAAGGCAGAAGTGTACTGATTTCGAAAGAGAATAAAAAAATAAAATGAATTTTGAGGTACTAGATTTTAAATTGAAATAAAACAACGAAAATTAAAATTTATTGGGAATCTTCATTATTTTTGTGCAGAAACATTCAAGACATTTACTTTTTCAAGATGATATTTTTCAAATGTTGGTCGCAACTGAGGCATAGTTCGGTCATCTGTAAACACCAATTTTGAATGACTGGCGCTGACGATGGAAGATTTCGGTCGGTATTTAGTGAATAACATTAGTAATGTTGTCTTCCAATGCTGGTTTACCTACATACAAATCATTTAGACTTTACATAGATAAAGTACTCACCGAAACGGCGACGCAGTAAATCCTTTGTTTCACGGGCTGTATGGCAAGTAGCGCCGTCTGCCACTTTAATGGAATCAAATGTTGTGAAGATCACATCTTTCAATTTCCAGCACCAAAAAGTCGTTTATCGCGGCACGATAGTGTTCGCCATTCACTGTTACATTGACGCCAGCCTCGTCTTTGAAGAAATATAGGCCGATGATTCCTCTAGGCCATAGGTCGAACCAAATGGTTATTTTCAATGTTTAAATGTTGACGAATAAAAACAAATATTTATTATTTTATATAAAATCATTTTTTATAAAACTTTTTAGAATTCCAAGTAGGTTTGGTGTGCCGTAATATATAGTTAGATGGCAAAAAATAAACTACGGAAATTATTTGATTTAACTATTTACAGACAAATATTAATTAAAAATTAATTTTATATACACTTTTTTTATTACCACTTTTTATAAAATTTTTATTTTAAAATCCCAACTTAAGCCTGCAGACTCCATAAATGGTAAATCACAAAAAATTACTCAAAAATCGTTTTCAATGGATGTAATGGCTGTTTTTGAATGGCTTCGGGTTGATCTTCAGCCCAAATATGGAAAAAAGTTTCTATTTCGAGGCAGAAACCCTTTAAATCGAGTATACGCACCGAAATATTGTGGAGCAAGTCAATTGACTTCCACCATTGTCCCATCCACAACAATATTTCAACTAATTTTTTTACAGAATCACTAAAACTGAGAGTGACGTCATAGCGACTTCAAATCGACTATTTCAAACGGGATCGAGAATAATTACAGAAAGAGGCTAAAGAATATGGATTTTTGATACATTTTTCGAAAAAGGGGCCACACTCGTTAAATAAATGAAATGAGTTTCCAGCTCAGTTTTAAAAACGCAAAGTGAGTTATATTACGGAGTCGGCCGTCACTGGATGAGGCTCAACGCATATTCGACATTATTTTACAATATATGAAAGCAAGCACAAAGAACCAACAGGAAAAAACATTTTAAAGTTAACGAAATTTTTGAGCCATTTTGGGACACAAAATTCAATAGACTATAAAACTGTGTACTCAAAATTTTTCCAATAATTCTGATTTGACTGTGATTAAAATTTTTATTGTAAATATTGTTTTTTAAATTTTCTATAATTTCTACAGAGTTTGATACTTAAATTTATATAGTTTTTGTAGCAGAACGAACAACGTCTTCATGAAAGAATTACTAAAATTAAATTAGAAAGAATTAAATCAAAACTTGTGAAAAGCATATGAAAAGAAATTTTTCTAGTTTACCCATTACTAACAAACGGAGTTTAATTTTAATTTTTATCGCGTACTTTTAAAAAAATCCATGAAATCTTAAATCATATGCCATCATTTGTCAGAAAAATGCTAAGAAATCCATATATTTGAAGTGCATACCGACATATATTACATCATGGCACAATTATATTAAGAAAATGTAAGTTTTTCAAGTTAATTAAATTAAAAAAAAAATTGTAGGTATTTCAGTGCTGTAGTAGTATTTAAATTTGAAAAATTCTATGAAAAATATCTATTCGCATGAGAATTTTTTCATTGTACAATTAAGCCGGCTGCCATGACAAAGTCCGAAACTAAACTTGGCACAACGAGGGCCATACAAGTTCAACATTAATTGGATAATTAAAATCAAAGCAAATACTTGCATTGTAAATAGAATAATACCTTGTACATACACACGAGAATGCATGTAAAGGGTGTTCTGTTTGGAATGACACAACTACTTATGGTGATAAATTGACCAAGCAGCTTTGAGTTGCCAAATGCCGATGGAGTCATAAGTTACACATAACAAGAAAAATAGTCCGGCCAATAGCAATATATAGCTCCCAAGTATGGTGCATAACGAATGTAGTAGAAGAATTAACAAAAGTATTCCAAGGAAAATACTGTGCAAAAACCTAGGCCCGAAGCGATATGAGAAAGGCGAGTACATGCTGCGAAGCAACTCAGAACTGGTCAGTCTAATGCACGGGGAAGATAAAGTTAACTTCTTTAAATCACAGAGAATAAGATGGCATGGACACGTCATAAGAATGGAAAGCACTCGTGCACAAAAAAATCATTAAGGGAGAAGAAGTGTCAATTGACGTGAAAAACTGAAGGTCGCTAGCAAATGATAGAGAAACCTGGAAGAGAATAATGAAGCAAGCCAAAATCCACCCCGGGCTGTAGCGCTGACTGATGATGATGAAGTTACACAAGTTAAGGAGTTAGGGGTAGTCAGAGGCCCGAAAAAAAGTTTCAATATTTTGTTTTGCTAGTCAATTGATTTAGTTTACAAAAATAAAATATAGAATTATCAAATTTCAAAAAAAAAAAAAATTAATAATTGTAAAAGTTATCGGTATATGTGTGGAGCCCGTTTCTCCCGGCGTCCCTTGCGGTGATCATCACAAGTCCTTGGAGATTCATTTAAAATCAATCGGACAAGAGATATTAGATTTCGTATTAATAGATCATCTTGTACCTGATCGAAGCTTTTTTTCAAAATTAACAATATGACGGCCTCAGGAAATATTTTTCAGATTTTCGAGAAAAAACCGACAATTAATTGTTTAAAAAAATCGAAATTTTGAAATTTGAAAAAACAATCCTTCGATTAGGCACGAGTTTTTGTATGTTTTAAAGAAGCAGTATAAGGTTTATTGAAATCTACCAAGTGGTTTTCAAGTTACAGTGATTACCAGTTCAAAAAACATAGTTTTGAGAAAAACGCATTTAAGGTTTTAGCTATTCATTCCAAGGCATCCGAGCGCCCTTTGTTAATTGTTGAATAACTCGAAAAGTATTTATCGGATTCACTTCAAATTTTCACACAATATTTTTAAGATATTATACTTTAAGAAAATGCAAGAAAAGTTTCAATTTTTTGAAAATTCTGAATACCCCTAATTACTTAAACGATATGACTCGTGGCTCAACAATGCATTGAGACTATAAAAATGGACTTTAAAAAGGGGATTCCCTTTCATTTATAATATGAAAAATGAGCTTGAGCTTAGAAAAAAAGTTCATTATAAAAGGTGCATTCTTAGTGAATTCCAGTTAGCTTCCTTTCAAATATTCACCTAAGAAATTTCAAACTTTGCACACGCAACTTTTACCCAAAAAATGGAGTCTGAGCTAAGGCCCACTACTTTTGATAAGGATATGCACTACCGGGCCAAATCAAAAGTGAAATTGATGAGAGAGAGTGATATCAGACAATCGAGCAAAAATCAAATATATTTACTGAGCATTTGGATAAAACCTTTAGTCCTAATGAATGCACTGATGGAGTAGAACTTGTTGAAACTACTCAAAGTACGATGAACACATTATTCCAGTTACACCAGAAGAAGTTGGTAAGGAAATAAGCAAATATAAAAAGTCACTTGGATTTGATTTAACACGGCTGAAGTCTTTCGTAAGTTGTCAAGAAATCCTAATGTCTGTTTGATCAGTTTATTTAACAAGTAGCTTTAGGTACGTACCCATACTTATATATTGGAAATTCGCCGAAGTTACCTTGATATCTAAGCCTCGTAAATCATTCAACGCTCGATCAAATACGCAGAGTCGAAAACACCATAGAAAACGCTATGAAAAAGAAAGTGATTTCAGACTTTTATTTACAATTTTTATCAATGAGACAGTGAAATATCTAGGCATAACACTAGATGCCGAACTGCGGTGAAAACTCACGCCAAGAATAAACAAAAATAGCGTCATTTTAAATTGAATAAGCTATATTATCTTATTGGTGGGTGACCAAGCTTAACAATCCGCAATAAATTATTTATTTACAAACAATCACTAAGACCAGTTTAGACCTACGGTGTATAATTCTGGTGATGCGCTAGCCAGAAGTACATCACCTCTATCCCCCGTCTGTAAAACAAAATCCTGCGGAGCATAGTAAACGCGCCATACTATATAAAGAATCGTTGTGATCTTGGCATACCAACTGTGACTGAGGTAATGAAAGAATTTGCCATAGCTAACAGACTTTTTTTTCCTTTTTCCTTGTTCACTCCACTCGGGAGCATAGGGCCTCGACAAGACTCAGTCTTGCGTTGGTTTTGGTTTTTGCTCACTGATAGCGACTAAAAATCATGTCAACGAAGCAGCATCCAGCTTACTTCAGCTGAGCCCTTCTCAAACGCACAACAGTAGCAGACCTTATTGGGAGTGAGTATCGATTATAAAAATGTATTATATTATATTATTTCATTTATAATATGAAAAATGAGCTTGAGCTTAGAAAAAAATGTTGGTATTAAAAGGTAAGGAAATAAACAAAAAAGGTAAAACAAACAAAACTTCCAAATAAGCGGAATTTTTTCGGAAATAATTTAACATAACTAGATTCAACATAATTAAATTTATTTTCCAGCAGCAAATGATTGCCTTAAAGTACTTTGAATAGAATTAGAACAGATTTGCCGTACAGCCTGGAACCGGCATTACCGAATTTACATAGATAGGCTTGAATTCCTTCAAAAACTGTTTTTAATTTTGTCTTGAGCGGTTTTCAATGGAACGCGCTATAAAAACATGATCTTCCCGTACTTAAGTTATCTAAAGCCCATCAGTTCTCCCACTCTTGTCAGCTGTAAAAAAATTCTAGTAATATTTACGTTTAACCTGCTCGTATGGTTGGTTTCTAGGCCATTTCTTCAGACAGGAGTTAGCCTTAGTATTCCCTCTCGAATATCAAAATGCTTAATGGATTATTTCAATCCATACGCGAAGATTTTAACTATCATTCCAGCACTGTTAATAAATGACAATCGCTTCTTACCGTCAAGAAAACGATTATATCCCCTCCCAGTAAACGACTAACGATGGTATGTACATATATATCCAACTTTATTTTAACTGATAAAATTTTAATGAGGCTGAACAGTTTTATATCTCGCCACTTAACAAACTCCTTCAATTTCAAGCACGGCGCCAAACCAAAAATGATCTGCGCGTTATGCGGTCTGCGCTACTTGCTTCCTTCACAGCTTCTTTTCCACGCGCATTTTTCTAAGATCAGCTTACACATTTTCTCGCCACATTTTCCTCGGCCGTCCCCTTTCTTTCTCCAATTGGGCGAAGATCTAGTGCCTTTCTCGTTTATCGCTCCTTTGGCATTCTAGCCACATGCCCCAGCCATCTAAGTCGTTGAGACTTAATAAGTCGTATTATAGTTTCTCTCTTAACTATGTCTTCCAGTTCGGCATTATGCCTAATGCGATAAGTGCCATCTGCCAGTCTAAGCGGACCATAGATCTTTCGGAGCACTCTTCTTTCAAAGCACATTAGCTGTTTTGTCTCGTTAGCTTTCAGCGTCCATAGTTCACAGCCATATGTAAGCACACATCGTATCAGTGCTTTATAGATTTTTAATTTTTGCTCACGCGATAATATTTCAGACCTGAACAATTTTAGATTAGTATTATATGCTTTGTTGGCTGCCCGTATTCTGTCATTGGTTGCTACCGACATGTCTTGGTTAGCTGATTATGTAATGCCCAAGTAAGTGAACTCATTTATACATTGAAATGTGTATGCACCACACTACAGGTCATTGGATACAATGTTTGATCTTGATCGGACCATATATTTAGTTTTTTCTGCATTGATTATCAGTCCAGCTAGATGTATTCTTTCCTCCAGCTTTTTGAACGCAGCCTGCAGTTCATTTCTAGGTTTTGCCATTATTGGCTTGTTGTAGATGCTTCCATTCGGGTTTATTTCGTTTAGTATTGTTTGTAGCACCAGGTTAAATATCAGCGTTGAGAGGTCATCTCCTCGGTTAACTCCTGAGGCAATAGAGAATTGTTCTGTACACTCTCCTTGCACTATAACTCTTACTGTCTTATTTATAAGGGTCATAAAAACAAGTTCAATAAGCTTTGTTGGTATGCTTATAGACTGTAACAAGTGTTTTATTTTACTACGGTCTATGCTATCAAATGCCTGCTGAAAATCAATAAATTGACAGTGAATTTCATACATTTTTTCAAAGGTTTGCATGACTAAATACAATAATTCCATTTTTAAATTAAACTTACACTTTCCCGTCTTTTACATCTCAAAACAAACACCCTTTTGACACATGACTATTTCATATAAGAATAAAAAATTTAATTGCAACTACACAGCGAGTGCTCAAATGAACCTCTAATCTGTACGAATGGCTGCGGACCATTCAAACGAGTTTGTTACATTTAACTACTATTTGCTAATTATTAATACAAAATCCGTGTAATACATATTCGTTTTTAACCGCTTTAGTTTCTGTAGTAATGCTCAGTGTGCAATTGAAAACAAATCCCCTGTGCATACTTGCATCGAAGTAGCAACAACGACGCCTCTTTAATACTCTAGAGATTGAGAACTTCAAGTTGGAAAGTTCAAAACTTAATAGCATAAATCTGACCGATAAATAATTGCAATGTTATATAAAATATTTCTTTAATTTTATTTTTTCATTTGGAGATTTTAAGCTAATCAAGATATAATGGGGCAATTCCTTAGAAAAGGGAAATGGTGGAGCACAGATTTTTCTTAAACTTTGTAGTAACTTTTTTTTTTTAGTACTTGGGGTGCTAAGTGACTGTGCTAGAAGATTTTGAAATTTGGTTTATTTTTTTAAATATTACCATTTGGAAATTTTAAATTTAAAAAAATGTCTTTTTATCTCTAAAAACCGGACTAATGGAAAGAAAAGTCATTTAAATAAAAGTCGGAAATGTATATTATTCAACCATGAATTCGAAAACAATAACTTTTTAATAATTTGTTTAACCCTTTGCCTTAAAAAAAAAGTGTGGGAGACGTGATCCTACTTCTGTGTTTAAAATGAGAGCTTCGTATCAAGACACGTGCTGACTTTTTCTTCCCAAAAGGGAAAAGCTCGTATATAATACGGATGCTTTCCATTTCAATTCAACTGGGCTATTCGGGTCATGTTCTTCGATTTCGATGTAACTCAAATATGTTGTTCTCTGGTCAAAATAATGAGACACTTATTTTTTTGTTCGCCAGAAAAAATTTTTTTCAAGATTTATGGGCAATTTTGTTTTTCGGCTCAAAATCAATTTTTTTTTTTATATAAGAAATATTTTTTTTTGAATGCCCATAACTTAGTCAAAAATGAACCCATTAATGGTTCTGGGTTCAAAATGATCGTCATTACTTACACGAACGACTTCATGTAGAAACAATTGCAAAGAAGTACTTAGTTGAAAATTTTTTATTTTCCAAAAAACAAAAAGTACGAAAGAGGTTTTTTACTCAAAAATTCGTTACTCAAAAACAACTCATTTTAGCTACTGGGCATTCAGCTCAATTGAAGTTTTAGGTGTCCTCTTGATTTGGAAAAAGTTATCAAAAAAAAAAAATACACTTTTTGAAATATTGAATTTCGAAAAAATTAAATTTTTTTTTCTTTTTTGCTAAATAAAAAATTTTCATTTACTTTTTTGCAATTGTTTCTACATCAAGTCACTCGTGTAAGTAATGACGATCATTTTGAACCCAGAATTATTAAAGTCGGTTCCTTTTTGACTAAGTTATGGGCATTAAAAAAAAAAAATTTCTTATATATGTAATTAAAAAAAAAATCGATTTTGAGCCGAAAAACAGAATTGCCGATAACTCTTGAAAAAATTTTTTTTCGGGCGAACAAAAAAATACGTGTCTCATTATTTTGACTAGAGAGCAACATATTTGAGTTACAGTTGGAAGAACATGACCCGAATAGCCCGGTTGAATTGAAATGGAAAGCATCTACGATATTGTTTTTACGCACGAGGAAAGCTTTCATCGAGAGTGGCACACACAATGGTGGTCCGATTCATTAGACAAGGGGATCCCATAGAATTTTCGAACAAAAATTCCTAAAATTTCAAATAAAGAATTCTTCCAGTTTTTTAAGTTTGTGTTTCGAGTTTAAAAAGAAAAAGTTCTTCATATTTTATTCAATCAAGCGCTCAAAATCAAAACTGTTAACAGTTAAAAATTTTTTATATATAAAGTAGTGCAACATTTTTCTGTAGGGGGTGATATAAAACACCTCCTTTAAAATTTCTATATATTTTTAGGAAGGTTCGAATTATAAGAGATTTTGTTTTCTCCGGAATAATTTGATTTTCCCATAAAGATAAGTATTTAAACAAATTAAAAAAAAAATATTTCTTACTTTTCTCACTTTTTCGAATTTTAAGAAAATATTTTTTGCAAAATAATTAGATTCTCCCAGCATTATTTCTGAATAATTAATGAACTTATTTCATTTTTTATTTTTTTTCGAATTTCAAGAAAATATTTTTTGCAGAATAATTTGATTCTCCCAGCATTATTTCTGAATAATGAATGAACTTATATCATTTTTTAATTTTTTTCGAATTCCAAGAAAATATTTCTTTCCAAAATAATTTTTTTTTTAATGTGTTATTTCTGAATAATTAATGAAATTATAAAAAAATTTATTTTATTTCTCAATAATTAATGAAATTATAAAAAAAAGATTTAATTTAATTTAAGGAAAGGTTTTTTCTGAAATATATTGACTTTCCCATAAAGCATTTAAGCAAATTAAAAAAAATATATATTTCTTGCCTTTTCGGCATTTTAAGAAAATATGTTTTTCAACAATATTTTGATTTTCTCAGCACTATTTCTGAATAATTAATGAAATTATAAAAAAAAAATTATTTCTGAGTAATTAATGAAATTATAAAAAATATTGTTTTAAATTTGTTGGAATTTTACGAAAATATTTTTTTCCCAAATATTTTTTTTCGAATTGCAATTTTTTTTTCTAAGAAATAATTTGATTTTCCCAGCATTATTTCTGAATAATATAAGATAAGTACGTAAATTAAAAATATATTATTTATCTATTTAGTTCTTAATAATAAAAAAATCCCACAATTTCCCTATATTTTTTATAAATGACTTTTTCTTGCAGGGCTAATAACTCTGGGAAAAAGGCTAAAGAAAATACATTTTTTTATTTCCTATTTTGAATTGCGAATATAACGTAAAATAGAAATAATTGTGCGCAATTCTTTAGCACAGTTATGTAGCCAACCCAAGTACACAAAATTACAAAGTTTAAGAAAAATCTGTGCTCCACCGTTTCCCCCTTCCCTCTGGAATTGTCCAATTATAGAAATATGAAAAATTAACTTGACTTAGAATTAGACGTAAACATATATTTATTACTTCATTATAATGCGAGGAGGCACAAAATTATTCACTCTGTCAGAAGATCTACAATGTTTTGCAAATGTCAATCATATTTGACACTTGTCAAAGAACAGCTGCAGTCTACAATCAAAATAAAAATCTCCATCACTCAAAATCATTTTTTTAATTTAATAAAAGAGTTATTCAAAAACTTAATTGGATGATTAATTTTGCGCCACCTTGTATTATGCTTCTTATTATTATTTATTTTTAAATTCATTTTGAGTCTACAAGCAAAAAACTTCTGTGACCAGATTGTAAAGAAAAATTGGAAATATTTACGAATTTGTATTGTATTTAATTAGCATACCGGATTCGTTTAATTTAATATAATTACAGTTAATATAAGATATGCGCTTACATACATACATACATACATATATACAAATTTACTTGCTTGCTTCGGCAATTAGCTTCTCTTACTCATTTACATATTTCTTTATTGTTTATGTGCACAAATATATTGTATGGAAATATTTAATCACCTTTCATTTTTACATATACAAATATTTATATTTGTTTTGAAGTTCGACCCAACGGGAACAGTTGGAATAGTAGCTTACGTAATATCATAATAATAAATAATAAAATACAATGTGACTCAAAATTTGCACTGATCGTAAGTCATTAAATCACCCGTCAACCGTTGCAACGCCTGCTGCTTAAATTTCTGTTGTAGCTCACATTTACCTAAAGGTGATTTACTCAAAGTGTTTGAAAGTTCAAATAAAAAGAATAATAAAATAAAAATAAAATAAAGATAAAATAAAAATAAAGAAAGTCCGATCTCAAAGTTACTTAAAGGTAAAGTGATTCTTTTTTAAGAAAACACCTGCATCGTTCAATATAAGTTTTTCCTTTTGCGAGAGCTATGAGGGTAGATAAAAGACTTAGCGGCATTAAGAAGAAAAATCCAAAATGATAATAATTATTATCAATATAAATACAAAAAATTTCGCTTAAACTAGATTTTTAATAAACTGAATTTGTACCACGAAAAAAAAAAATGTTTTGCCTTAGCCTTCAAAATCGGCAGAAATGGCAAACTTGATTTTATCATCAACATTAAACTTTTTCCTCCGAAGCTCTTCTTTACTTCTATGAATTAATTCTAGTCGCAAGAAGCTAAATTTGAATTAACTAGCTAGTTATTGGCGCAAAATTAATCATCCAATTTTGTTTTGAATAGCTTTTTTACTAAATAAACAAACAGAAAATGATTTTGACTGATAGAAATATTTATTTTTACCTTTTCACGCTCTATTGCTTGTCTTTAATATACTTCCACTATTTAGTTTACGTACAAGTGTAAAATATGACTGACGTACGAATTGCATTTGCAAAAATTATAAATCTTTCGATAGTGTAATTAATTTTGCGCCACTTTTTATAAGGAAGGTGGCCAATGTAGACCAAACTAATCGTCCATTGAGTCTATTTTCCCTTTCGATTTTCCTTAATGTCATCTTTAAATTTTCATGAGAGGGCATAGTACTCATTCGACTGGTGCAGATAACAAAACCTGGGAATATATGACGGGCTTTCACAAGTTTAGTTTTCTTGGCCGGTCATATATTCCATCCATAATCTGAAAGCCATCAATATAAGTGAATGCGGGTATTGGACTTTCTCTTTAACTTCTGAATTGTGGCAGCAGAAATGATTAAGTAATATTGGATGAACATAGAGAACATGAAGTATACTTTAACCAATAGAATATGTTATTTTCAAAAATCATCTTCCTATATGGATTTCAACCTATTCTATCTCAAAAAAAAATAAAATAAAAACAGTTTAAGTTCTTAATTGTTAATTAGACTTGACTCGTACTGGAAAAGAGAATTTAAATAAACACTTCTCTAGCTAAACGGGTAGTTAATAAATAGTTATTGTAATGATACACAGTGTTAAGAGATCGGCCAGATAATAACCATTCGGAGATTTGAAAATAAAAAAGTTGGAAAAGTGTTAAAAAATACAAAGAAATAAGCTATAACACTTAGTAATTCACATTTCAAAAGTTGACTTTCTGACATCGATTTCCTCCTCGCATTATCCAAAAAGGTTAAATAAGACCTCAAACTTATGAGATCCAGTTGTTTCATTTTATAGGAGATTTTTTTAAAAACATTTTTTTAATCTTTCATATTCGTAGTGCAAATTGCATACAAACACACTCGTCTCAAAATAAAATACGATTATATTTAAAAAACTTTTGTAGGTATCTTGATATAAATAATTTGAAAATAATTAATGCAATTGAGAATTCGCAAAAATTTCCTACTGATCCCATTATTCACTTACTATTTGAAGATGTTTTCCGTACATTGCCTTTTGGACTCGCGACTCGTCGTTATTTGAAGCCACAGTAACAACTGCAAATAACTAACTACACCAACAATACTAAATATAAGCTAACACAAAAATCTCTCAGAGAGAAAAAGTAGAGAAATTTGATTTGCGAATAAATCCAACTAATTCCATATTTGTGTGGAGAATGTCGTTGCTCCAACAAATACATATGTAAAGCATTGCGCTTTTGTTGACAAACTGAGCGAGTAGTAGGCCTCGGCTCTCCAATATCAGCAGCCAACCAACAATGATAGCTACTGATAATAGAAGGTAATGCCAACAACAAAATACCCACCCAAAATACCCATGCAGCAAATAAACAAGCAAACATTTGGCGAAAAGTGCAATGAAAATGAAATTGAATCGTCTCGGCATCGTATTGTCGCACACGGTGTGGCGCATCGTATTGCTTCGCGTTTTGTGTTGTTTGTCTGTTTTGGATAGTCGTTCGCGTCGTTGGCATCGGAGCGGTGCATTGATTGAAATCGATTTGTGAGCAGAAGCGTCACAGTCAGTGACAGAGTTTGCGACTGCAGGCGCTGTCTAGCCAAATCGGGCCAAAATAAGCCAAGTCGGGCCTGGCCAGACAGATGAGTGTTGTGTGTTGAACGGTTTTGCTGATTTCTCGCCTTTTTCGGGTGGAATACAAAAGTCGTGAGTTATTTTTCTACTGTTTACCCGCTTTTCTTTGGCTAACTCTGACGGACTACACAAACAGTGATATTGTGCTTGATTTTTAGGTAGTTGCGTAAAGTATTTTACAATTTTATTTTTTACTGTTTTAATCAAATGCCAGTGCAAGCCAAAATTTATAGCTGATATGGCTAACACCAGAGTCAATGACAAAAGCACCAACATACAACAGCAACAATAATTTCTGCTGCATAAACAACTAAAGCGAAGTGTTGGAAGCGTTGAACAATAAAAACTTCTAGTCGTGTAGCAGCAGCGAATGCGAAACGCAGGCCGTGGCATGCAGCGGCAGTTGTGAAACGGTGGGCGAGCGTGCAGTAGAGTGCAAAGTGTGAAAAAAATAAATAGTCTAAACTAGAAGTAAAAAGTGCTAATAAAACACAATCATTTTTTTTATATGCATGAAAACTTTAACAGTTTTATGTTAAAAGTGAAGTAGATAAATTAAAAGTTATGATAAAATGTATGAAAAAGGTGTGAAAAAATTCAATAAGAGTTCGCTCTTGCGGCAAAGTGGTTGCGAGTTTTCAGTGCCGTAATCGAGTTGCACTAAAAATAGCTGCGTCAGCCAAGGCAGCAACAAGAACAGCGTAACATTGGACAACAATAAATAAGGCAGACAATGCAGTCGATATGTTTGCAAACATTCACACACACATACTTATGTACATACACACACATAATATGCATGTAGGTAAATGAGTGGCGCCGGCATTGGCTGACTGTGTGTCTGGCTCATTGTGGCTGTTGGACGCGCCAGCTTTGTTTGTGCATACCTATCTAAGTAGCAAATGTGCATACATAAATTTGTATTTCTTTAGTTGGATACGTCCACATATATTACAAATTCCAGTGTGTGTAATTTACTTACGCGTTACATATTTACATACAAATTTATGTAGTTATGCTGGCGAGTGCAGTGCTCCACCCACGTTTTTTCTCGGCTAACCCAGTGTACCAAATTATAAGGCAAGGATCAGCAAAGTGTTTAATGGGAAAATAATTTCTCTAACGAAGAGGACAAAACTCTCGTCGTAATTTGTCTCAGAATAAATTATGAAACAAATGGCAGTAAAATGGAAAGTCAGTTCAGGGCTAAAAAGCAAAACTTTAAATATGAGATAGAAATATTTTTACTATTATGATGCAACTACTGGACTTGCAGAAGTTTTCACAATTAAAGGGACATTTTGCCAAAATTTGACGAATTAATTTTTTTAATGCTTTTTAATTTTTTTAAATATTTGTTTTTATATTAATTAAGATTATCCTACAATAAAAACCATATAACCACACTTTGCACAAAATTAAACAGAATTCCGCAAACCTTCACCAAACTCTCCTTCCACCTAAAACAAATTTCGAGTATTCCTTGTATGGCAGAAAATCAACAAAAAATAAAATAAATATGAATATCAATGTGAATTTCTACCCGTATTAAAATTGCGTACTGTTAGATCAAAAAATTCGTATTAAAAAGTTTGAAATTTTGGTGAAAATGTGTTTGATTTTTTAAAACTTGTGTACAATGTGTGAAACTTGAGTTTCATGGATTTTGTTGTAGTATCACCTATATTTTATAAAAAAAGACATAAAATAAATAATTAGCCAAAACTTGACAAATACTGCTGTGCTATTATGTGACCATGTCTGTATTTATATAGATAAATATTAGGGGCACCGAAAAATAATGCCCTTTTTACTTTTCTTCTTTCCTTAACCATACAAGTAAATTGAATGCAGAAGAAAAAAATAAATGTAAATAACATTACAATTTAGTGTCTTTGGTTTTACGGCTGGGCTACCAATCCTGCGCAAGCCACTCTATGTACGTCACATTTTTTTATCCCATATGATGAATCAAACGTCAAGGAAAGTTAATTTCTTAACGAAGTTTACATCGCCGACCTGTGTATTACGCGGGAGATATTTCCTTTCTTTTCTATCACGCAAATTTGGGAGGCATTCCTCTATCCTTGGGATACGCCCTCTAGTTTTTCTTTTTAGTCAATGATGCCATCAACCTCGTTGGCAAGAGCTTTTTGCCATTTACTGTGCAAACTTTCAATGGCGGATCGATAAAAATCAATTGGGGTTTCAGCAAAATATCTGGAGATGGCATTTTTGGTATCAACCAAATTAAAAAATTTGTTTGTTATTCAAAAAGGCGCATTGTCGGATACCTCGCTGGATACTTTTCAAATAATGATTGATTTACTCGTTCTAATTGTTCACAATAAAGGTCTGCATTCACATTTTCACCAGATCTAAGAGCTTCAAAATGGATGTTTCCACGAATACCACACCAAACACATAAAAGCGCCTTTTTTGGATATAAACATGGGTTAGCAGTCCTTTGTGGTGTTTCATTCAGAGAGAGCAACTGCCTTTTCCGTTTTGGATTATTATACCGGACCCATTTGTTACCTGCAGTGATCAAGAAATAAAAAAACGGTGCTGTATAGTACCGTTCAAGCAATAAATTGTATGTCGTGGAACGGTTAGCTCTATTTTTTTCAGACAGATTATGCAGAACCCAAACACCTGCTCATTTGTCTTACAATTTGTTGCAAATGCTTTTGGATGGTCGACTGAAGAGTATTTGGCAGTTCCTCGACTATCTGATGGGGATTTGCTTAAACTTCCGCACCTATTGCGTCATTATCTAAAGTTGTGGGACTTTCTATAGCTGCACACCATAACTCCATACGGGACTTAATATCTGCTTGTAGATTAATAGTTTATTTTCTATCGTTAGAACTGATCTGCTGCTACCCATGAGCCATTATATGTTTTTGAGCCTGTTGTCAAAAAAGGTGGCTCCAAATTAATCACCCTAACGGAATATTTATAACTTTTGCAAATGACATCACACAACAATCATATCTGACACTTGTGAACTAGACAGCTGCAGCTGCGAACTGATAAGCAATGGAGGTGTAAGGTTAAAGAAAAAATGTCCATCACTCAAAATAATATTTTTTATTTAATAGAAATAGTTATTCAAAAACAAAATTGGATGAGACATCTTCCGCTACTTTGTACAATAAAATTAAAAATAGATCTTGGTAGGCATAAGTAGAAAATATCCCCAACTACCAGAAATCTTCAGAATTTTTTGTAACTTGATAAATTTATAGGATTCGGTGATAGATTTTTAGAAACCAAAAGACTTTCGAAAATTTTGAAAAAGTTGTATTCTTCACCCTAAGCGTTTTGCTAACCATCTTTTTAAGTATTCATGTTTTTGACACAATTAATACGATTTCAGTGAGTCTTTAATATGTTATAGTGTAAATAAAGTTGAATCAGACCTTTTTTTTTAATTTTAAAATTTTTATTGAAAAAATTTAAAAGAAGTATTTGACGTAATTTTTAGTTACTTCGCATCAATTCTCGAGTTCTCTCAATACCAGATTTTTTAATCAGACTTAAATCAAAAAATTAAATTTTCATTAAAAATGTTAAAATTAACATTTGACTTGATTTCTGGTAAGCTGGCGTCGATTTTTGAGTTTTCTAAATAACGCTACAATGTACTTTAATATTTTAAAAAGAAATTATATACACTGTAGTGGTACTTCGGTACTTTAGATATTTAAATTTTCTTTGAGGCGTGTGAAAATTCAAATTTTATGTTGTTATACGAAAAAATGTATTTGTAAGCATTTTTCCACAAAACAAAAAAAAAAAAAAATATATATAAAAATATATGTATAACCAAAATTAGGCATTTACAGTCAATACACATATTTATGAAAATTCTAAAATTATGAAAGAGATAAAAATATTTTATTGCATAAAACTCTGATGTAAAACTCTATGTAGTAATCACTCCTTCGTAAGTTAGTCCATATTTATTGGTCCACGTATTTGTCTATTAAATCTTATTTGAATCTCGTGAGAGAAAAAGTGCATCTAAATTAATTTTGTACTCAAATGAGCACATCCGCCATCATTTGGTTCACTGGTCACAAATTTGTATCTATTTTAGTTGCTGTCTCTTATCATTGCTACATATTTGTTGTTGCTTTTGTTGCTCTTGTTGCTTCAAATCGAGTATCTGCGCACTTCTGCTGATGCGCGTAAACAAGCGTTATACATATGTAAGTGGTAGTGGAAAACATATGTATATACATACATACATATGTAGGTACATACATACATGAATACAAATATACAAATGTACATTACGTAGTATGTTGCCCTCACTTAGTTGGTTGGAGAAAGTAAACAAAAGCCTATGAAAGTATTCATAAAAGTTAGTAGAGTAGCTAAACTAATTTGATTGATGTATGTACATACGTACGTAAATAGATATATTCTCTGGAATGAGACTAAGTCATATGTCTAGATAAGCAAAAGAAATTTCAGTAAGATCAGGAACTCTTTAGGATGAAATTAAATACGCACGTAAAATCTAATAAAATATGACAAGAAAGAGCAAATAAAGCTTCGTGTCTCACAACTTTGTTTGCACAAATAATTAAACGAAAAAGTGATAAATTAAGAAACCGCTCATTTTGCCTCATATGTTTGTGTAATATTAGAAGGAAAGTTAGTATTAAAAATATTAAATAAAAAAATTAAATTATTTACACAAAAAATGATTGGTGAAAGTGAACAACAAAAAAAAGCTCCGCGTTTCATATTTAAAGTTAATTGTGAAAATATGTTGATGTCTATGCACAATTTGTATGCAAAATTAAATTAGCTACTTCTGTTTTTAGTAATGCAAATAAAGTACGCGCTGTGCAAATCTTATCGCAAACAAATACGAACAACAAAAAAATGCAATAAATGTTTAATTGAATATATAAAGCAATAAATCAGTAATCTGCTGCAGAAAAAAAAAAAAAATGAAGAATAATGATACTTTGTGCCCAATAACAAAGCCAACATGCTTTCTTTGACTTTATTTGACTTGCTCACGAATAGCATTACTATAATTGCAGCTGTAATCAACGAAATGACTCAGATCCATTAATAACCGACAAATAGCAAATAGAGACTGAAGAAATCGACAAATGTCTTTTGCACTGCTAAGCTCATTTGATGAGAGTAAATAAAAAAGAACAAAACAAAAAAAAAACAAAATATAAAAGAAAACTAAATGTGCAAGTTCATTTATGTACATGAAAAGAAAGATAAAATACAAAGTGATGTCAATCATTCAAGTATGTTAATTTGTAAGGCAAATAAACGATAAAATAATTCACTAAGAGCTACTGCCGCCGCCACTACCACGCTGCCTTTGCCACTGGTCACATTGGCATCAAAACAAAAATCAGCTGTTTTTCATCATGTTTGCTTATTGTTTACACACTGTGTTTAACGCTCGTGCGCTACCGCTAAGCAATTAACACTCTCTTAGTGCCTCTCTTACTCGTCGCTCTTGCACTCTCACTTCATAAGCGTATTCTAATATATTTTCTTCGCTCTTCTTTTGCATTGTAAATTTTTTGTTTACTCACAGAAAAATTCTAATACAACATTTTTAAACTGCTTCTGCTTATTTTGGCTAACGCGCTGTCTCCACGCGACATTCCTCATTAGCAAACAATTATTTATTTTCTTTCTTTTAATATGAATACGAAATTTTCACAGGCTCGTGTTAACTTCATACTTAATTTAAGGAAATAATTTCAAACGAAATAGCTTGCGTGGAAAATGAAGTATTTAAATATACAGAATCTATTCAAAATAACAGCATCTGTTAAGCTGCCATGTTAAGGGTTACAATGTAGCAGATATGTAGCTCCATATACAAGAAAGAGCTGTAAAAGTTTTACAGAGGTGCTTTAACATTAGAAATTTCCCACGGCAATTCAATGTAATGTAAGAAAGTATCTGCTATATTTACATTCATTCTAAGCAAATATTGCGAGAGAGTTATGTTTCAAATTTACATTTGTTAAGAAATATACGAACCAGATAAAAACGGTTAAATTGAATAAAATTTAATATTATATTCAAATATTTAGATTCATACGAGTATATCTATATAATTGTCGCTTACACCTTTTTTGGGTACTTGGCCGAGCTCCTCCTCCTATTTGTGGTGTACGCTATGATGTTCTTCCTCAAATAGGGGGACTTACACGTTTAAGCCAACTCCGAACGGCAGTTCTTTTTTATGAGGAGCTTGTTCATGGCCGAAATATAAACGGAGGTTTACCATTGCCTGCCGATGGGCGACGACTATTACATAGACAATTTTTTTTCGTCATTTTGGAGTTTCACGGAGATTCGAACGTATGTAGTTCGAATTCCGAATGGTAGTCTGACAAATAATACTAGGTACTACTACTGTACTACTGTCTGGCAAAATTGAATATATTTACTATTGCATTGCTAACATACCCACTACCATCTATGATACTTGCGTGTCATATTCTCCAACAACAAACTTTCCTTTACTCGTTTCGTGCACTAGCTGAGCGCTCGACTAATACTAATAAGCACAAACAAAGGGGAAGCTTCGTTAAAGTAGTGCTTTCTTTAGTAATAATGCTATTTCGCTGCTTTCTGACAAAATTTTCACTCAAATATAGATTTTGCAAAGTATTTAAGTATTTTGTGATATCACAGGTATATGATTTTGACTTCTTTTTGTGCTATAATTTTTAGGTTATATTAGATTAGATTAGATTAGATTGGATTAGATTAGATTGGATTAGATTAGATTAGATTAGATTAGATTAGATTAGATTAGATTAGATTAGATTAGATTAGATTAGATTAGATTAGATTAGATTAGTTTAGATTAGATTAGATTCTATAAGAGGTTTGCTCTTCGAACCCATAGTCTCATCCGAATACCTCATCCAGTCCCAGTTCCTTTTTATTATTACCATACTTGCTTTCGCGCTATCTTGGATTTAGTATGTATTTACTTGAATTTATTGTCGCGCGAACATAAAACATGCCCACAAAACGCGAGGTACTAATTACCAGAAATAAATTTTCTAAACCTATGAAATCTAAACGAAATCAAACAGCTTATTTTTTTAAAACTACCCAAAACAACGTCCCCTTCTGCACTTTATCGAGTGGCTTATAAGGTTTAAAATAAAATTCGTTTCGAGCTTAGATAAAATAAAAAATAAGTTGAGTGATGAAAAAGATATTAAGGCGAAAAATGGCAGGTATATTGATAAAGCAAAGCGCTGGTTGACAAATTGAATTAAAATATTTAGAGCATTAGAGGATTTCACATCTTTAATGGAACTTTAATTTTGAGAATGTTGGATGATTGAAAAAAATTATAATTCGTTTCAGCCGCACTAGCCAAATGGGTTGGTGTGTGACTACCATTCGGAGAACGTATGTTCGAATCTCTCCGAAACACCAAACTGCGGAAAAAGTTTTTTCTAATAGCGGTCGCCCCTTGGCAGGCAATGGCAAACCTTTGAGTGTATTTCTGTCATGAAAAAGCTCCTCATAAAAAATATCTGCCGTTCTGAAACCGTTCGTCCGTTATTTTGGCGCTATAGCGGAAGCGCACATTCTGTGGGAATGTAAAGATACTCATACGTCCTGTACGGGATGGTCAAAGTACATAAAATCCATCTATTTTTACTTGTACGCCCTGTTGAGATTCAGCAATCCTTTGACAAATTCAAGCTCATATAATGGGCTAGTCGGCGGCGCTAATAGGGATTACTGGCGCATTTAATTTTGATTAAAATTGTCGTGTGACAGACGGTACTTACGCAGTTTACTAAACAGCTGAGTTGCTTATTGGATAATTTTGTCAGTAAAAGATGGACCGCAGGCAACAAATGTGGGTATTAGCTGCTTTGATACTAAGAAATAATTATTTATTAAAAAAACATTAATGGCAATATCTCAAACGGCTCCGAAATACCAAAACCATTAATATAATTTCGAATATTTTGGTACAAACTAGCACTCATCCAGTCTTTAACTTTTCTATCTTTAAAAGTTTCATAATTTTTCATTCACAATAGATATATGTATATACAATATATATATATATATATATATATATATATATATATATATACATATATATATATAATTGGCGCGTACACCCTTTTTGGGTGTTTGGCCGAGCTCCTCCTCCTATTTGTGGTGTGCGTCTTGATGTTGTTCCACAAATGGGGGGACCTACAGTTTTAAGCCGACTCCGAACGGCAGATATTTTTATGAGGAGCTTTTTCATGCGGAGGTTTGCCATTGCCTGCCGAGAGGCGACCGCTATTAAAAAAATGTTTTTCTTAATTTTGGTGTTTCACCGAGATTCAAACCGACGTCCTCACTGTGAATTGCGAATGGTAGTCACGCACCAACCCATTCGGCTACGGCGGCCGCCATTTCATTATTCCATTCCCTTCACAATAGATACGAACTGTTATTTTTCGGCAATCGTGCCATCGAAAATTCCCCTAATCCACTTAAATTATAATAATTAAGTCTAGTTGTCAACCTGGATTAGCTGCACTTAATTCCAGAGATAATTCAGATTCAAGTCGTTAATCCCGATTTGCACCAGTGAAGAGGCTGTAAGGGTCTTAAAGTAGGTATTAATTGATGAGTATTTTATTAGAAAGAGTTTTGAACACCATTCTCATATACGAGGAGATCTAAAAACAAATTAGGCAAGTTTTCTTTTGCTAAAAAATTACTTAAATATTTTTTATCGTGCGCTAATTTTCCTTTATTGCAGATGAAAATATACATATAAATTAACATTTGGAGCATTTTAGCGAGTTTTGATAAATACCTGATTCTTCGGCCCTCAATATTTCTAAATAAGGAGGAAAACGCAGAACCAAGACAGTGAAGTCGTGTCGTGAGAAATGCGAAATGCTGGGAAGGATAAGCTATGCGTGTTTCACTTTGCACCAGTCCTAGTTTTAGCACTTAAGATGGTACGACAGTGTTCGATTAGTTCCTCAATTACGAGTAATAGTGGACAAATTACCTTTGTGAGCATTTAAAGTTCAAACGCTCGGACTTCTTCTTACCAGCACTCAAAGTACCTGTATAAGTAATGAGCCAGAAATTTGTGTATTATTTTCTTATAAAAGCTTTTATCTACATTGCTTGCATCACTCAGTATTTTCTGCTGCAATTTAATTTTAGAAATATCAAGTAAATTTTTCCCCCAAATAAGTATAGCAGCAATCCATATTGTTTGCCAATTTTATTTAAAATTATCATAAAATAAAAACGCCTGCCATAACCGAAAAGGTTGGGGCGTGACTACCATTCGGGAGTGCGTAGGTTCGAATATCCATGCCTGAAACAGTAAAATGATAGAGAAAGTTCTTTCTCATTGCAGTTGCCCCTCGGCAGGCAATGGCAAACCTTTGAAGATATTTCTGCCAAGAAAAGGTGCCTCATAAAAAATCGTCTGCCGTTTGGAGTCGGCTTAAAACTGTAGGTCTTTCCATTTGCGAGAAGACATCAAACGCCCGCCACAAATAGGAGGAGAAGCTCGACCAAACACTTAACAGAAGTGTATGCGCCAATTATTTATTTATTTCTAATGCTAACAAGAAAAAAACACACTAATTATGACAAAACAAATCACAACACAAAATCAATAAAATTTTATTTGTTTACCTTTCAAAACAAGAAAATTCAGTAATTGAAACAGCCAACAAATTTTCCATTTTCAAATGGGTTCACTGATAATAAAAATTTCTTTGTATTTATAGCGGGCATTTCTGTTTGTAGCTTTGCTTAAACCTCATTACTTAAACAATATTTTGCATTTTTGAAATGTAAGTTTTGAAATTAACTTACTATTAAGCAAATAAAATATTTTCAGAAAGCCAATACAACTTTCCTGTTTTAAGCAGGGGAACTAACAAAGTTTCTAAATATATTTTTATGATTATTTTTAATCTTCATTTTTTTTATCTTCTCCACATAGCCACCTTAATATCAATACATTTTTTGATCTGTTAATCCACTGTTGAAAAAAGGCCTCAAAGCCGCGCTATTATCTCTTCATTGTTACCAGAGATTTTTCCCCTAATTTTTTTTAATATTTGGAAATAACCAGAAATCACAATACATGAAGTTACTTGCCATTACAGCAGCGTGAGCTGGCGCATTATCGTGGTGTAAGAAGTAGCGATGCAGTACCTCGTTTTTCCTATTTTCAACTAAATGTTTGCACACTTTTGGTAAGCAGTTTTCAGTATACCATTTGTCAGTAACTGTCTAAGAGGAATCTAACGGAATAGCAGCAATCATTTTTGCACTTGTGAAGTAAACCGAGATCATCACTTTTGTAGCCGACTTTTACTGCATGGTTTTCACAGGTGGATTTGCTCCTTTCGGACTCCATATCAAGGACTTCTGTTTGACTTCCGGTGATACTTAAAGAAACCAAGCTTCATCACCTATTACTATCATATTAAAGCTGCTAAGCACTCCGTTTTCGATTTTTTTTAAATATTGAGCAAAATTTAGTCTAGCTTCTTTTTGACACTCATTCAAAATTTGTGGATCCCGTCGAGCAGATCTCTTTACGTATTCCAAATAACTATTCACTATTAGCAATATTGCCTTAAGATTCAGACCCAACGCACTACACATCATTTTCTCTCTCATTAGTGGAATCCCGTCACTTTTTCGCTTCACCAGGGCCACATTTATCTCGTCAATCGTCCTTTATTTCAGTCTTTCAGTCGCCAAATTTTTCGTACTTCTCGAGACTTGTCCTCCAAATTTCCGGCCTGGAATCTCTGATATCATTTACAAATAGTCTTAATAGATGGAGTGCCCATTTTATATGCAGTTTGGAACTCACTGTAAATATCCACAGTGAAACAGTGAAGTATTGAGTAACGAATTTTCTACTGCCTCGCTGGCGGAATTTCTATTGATATCAATTATTTTGCGTTTTCTCGTCTCCAATTTAAAGGATTTTTCTGCAATTTTAAATAAAACTTTAATGACTATAACAACACTAATGGCATTTTAAAATAAAAATTAAAAAAATTTCCATCGATTAGCCAAACTTTTGTTAGTTCCCCCGTATATACAAACATCAAGTATGTATTTTTTAAAGGAACGCCTTATTTCATAAACCAACAAAACAAAAAAGAAAAAAATACAAGCCAAAATATCAGCAGAACCGGCTTGTAGTCTCCAATTTACGTTTTCTGTCTAAGTAAAAATAAAGACACTCTTTTTTCAAGAAGGAAGAGTTGGTATATTTTTTGCTTATTCAACTAAAAAAGCTATTTGACATGCAGAGTTTTACATTTTCGGCAACAAATCTACTTAAGCTGATGTATAGTGAATATATGAGTATGTTTGTTTTTACATTTATGCACCTGGTATTGCATCTCTAATAATTTATTGAAATTAAACTATATTTATTTAACTTTAAGCATTTTTCTTAAAATCATAATTATACAACACATACAACTTGGTTTTAATTGACACTCCAAGAAGATGAGTTGCTATTTACCTTTCCCTCAAATCATCACTAATACCCGTAGTAATTTAATTAACAGTTCTATGTTAATTCATAATTTTTTACTCTTTCACTGACATGAAAGAAATCTTAATTCAGCGTCTGCTAAAGAGGTGTTAGAGATGTGCTTTTCGAGCAGGAGCATTAATAGGTAAACATACATATACATATAAAACAACATTGGTTGCCCTTTTCTTCTTCTACGAATAAATTTTAATGCAGCATTTTAATGGAACAACAATTTTCGTATATATGAAGTTTTCTTGTTGGTCTTAATCGGTCCGTCTATCTTAGGAAGATGTCCGGTACTGAAGGAGATCAGAATAAAATACCTAAACGCAGCGAAGCTAAATGAAGCAGAAGTAATAGATATACTTAATGGCCACAATTGGAAAATACTAACTTGCTTTATATACTCAGCCTTACGCTATAGAAATTTTCTTATTGCAGAGTTCAATTTTTGATTAATTTTTGAGTTGTGACAGACAACATTGTTATTGCCACAAATTTATTATTTCTTTCTTTATGTATTTATATGTATATTTAACGAATTATTGTAAAAATTATTGTAATGTAAGATGAAATATTTATAAATAAATAAAGAAGAATTACTACTTACTACTAATCGGTCCGTCTACGATGCTAATGCTCCGATAAATAAGGTGTGGCGCTAAATTAATCATCCAATTACGTTTTTGAATAACTAAAGGAATTACTAAATGAACAAACAAAAAATATTTTGAGTAATCGAAATCTTTACTTTTACCTATATGCGCTCCATTGTTTGTTTGTTTGTCTGCTGCACCTCTCTAAATCATAAATTCAAATACGATTCACGCGCGAAGCCAATTCCGAATAAGAATCCGATAGGGTGATTAATTTTGTGC
Organism: Anastrepha fraterculus; assembly: GCA_037575425.1. Taxonomy (NCBI): domain Eukaryota; kingdom Metazoa; phylum Arthropoda; class Insecta; order Diptera; family Tephritidae; genus Anastrepha; species Anastrepha fraterculus. Next base: position 1,116,890 of record JAYXIM010014999.1, on the reverse strand, counting down.
CATCTGCATGTAACTTTTTCTCAATATTTTTTTGTTTCAGATTTATCTTACACTAAATCTGCGCTACAATTAATATTAGAAAATTATTTACATTATTAACTTACACAAAAGTGCTTAAGTTTCAAGTGTCTGTTGAGTAAAAAATACGTAAATAAATAAATAAATAACTAAAAGTAAATGTCTATCTATGTGTATGTGTATCATCCATCATATTTTGAGTGGCGCTGACTCGCCTGGTAGTTAGCTAGAATAAGAAACAATCCATAAAGTGTTCAAAAAAAAATCTGTTTGAATTTTATTCATTGATTGACTGTTAATGTGGACACCTATAAGGCGTTAATTACTATGTTTATGCCCAATTTCTAATCTCTTATATTCAGCAAAGGTAAATTCAACACACACGCATAAGCATTTATGAGATCGATTAAACAAGCCTACTGGAGTTGGGTGTACAGGGTGGTTCATATCGTGGGATCCTTTTTAAAAATGCTCTCCTAAAATACTCGCCTAAAGGGTCTGATATTATTTGGGTTATTCGTAACCTATTTTGAAATATTTAAAAAAATCAAATAAAAATGGGAGAGAATATTCGTAGAGGATTACCCATTATTTTGAGTTATTTCAAAACTAAAAACAAAAAAATTTTTTTGAGAATATTCGTAAAAGATTGCCAATTACTTTTAAGGAATTTAAAAATTAAAAGAAAAAAATTGTGGGAATATTCCTAAAGGATTGCCAACTAAGTCGGATTATTTGGCAATTCAAAAAAATTGGTTATTTAAAATATAAAAAATTTATTATATTACTTATAATATATTAGCGCAGAGAATATTCGCGAAAGATAGCCAACTATTTTTAAGGAATTCAAAGATAAAAAAAATGTTTCTGAGAATATTCGTAAACGTTTACCAACTTTTTTAGTTCAGCTATAAATTTAAGAAAATAAGGTTATTTCAAAATTTCAAAGTAGTACTCTAAGAATACTCGCAAAGGCTTGCCAATTATTTTTAAATTCTGTAAATATTCGGAAATGATTACCAATTACTTTTAAAGAATTTAAAAATAAAAAAAAATAAAAATTCTGGAAATATCCTGAACGTTTGTCAACTACGTCAGGTTATTTGGAAATTAAAAAAAAATTGGTTTTTTAAATATAACAGCGGCAGGCTAATGACCTACCCTGTCAAAAATCAAATAGATTAACGAAACCAATGCAAGACAAGTCTTGACGAGGCCCTATGCTTCCGAGAGGAGTGAACAAGGAACAAAAAAAATTTTAAATATAAAAAAATATACTCTGAGAATATTTGTAAAGATTACCAAATATTTTATATTACTTCAAGCTTCAAAAAAATATATTAGCGCAGAAAATATTCGCGAAAGATTACAAACCATTTTTTTTAAATATCGTACTAAAAATATATAAAACTTTATAATTTATAGTTGCAAATATTTAAATATAAAAATAGTTTTTAAGATTATTTTATATTTTAGTAATTACTTCAAAAATGTATCTTAAATACTACGACATAGATTTCGTAAAAAGCTCTAAAAGTTTCATAATGCTTTGAATTTTTTTTAAATAAAATTACAAACGAATAAATCAATTTTTCCTAAAAAGTTAGACATTTCCAAGGTAAGCACGCAAACGTAGGGGCGCACATAGGTCATCCAGGTGTTATATTTAACGAAAGTAAATTTTTTAATGAAAGGTTTCAAACGAAATTCAATTACCAATTGGCAATAATAATTTCTAGTACAAATATTCTCTCCTGAAATTACGTAGAATGTCCCTTAAAGAGCAATGCAAGCGAATTCGTATTTTATATTGATTAAACTTGCAAAATTATTCCAATGCCAACAACAAAAAGAATGCAATGTATGTACATAAGTAAAAGTAAATTGTGTGTAATCACAACAAAGCAAACAAAAAAAGTATTCGTATCGGGGAATAACAATAGGCAGATCGAAAGAAAGAGTTAATACTGACGGTCAGTGAACAAAGAGACTTTTGAAGAATGACGCCAACAGCGGCAGTAATATATACACATGTGTGTGTGTGTATATGTAGTAGTATGTAGTATGTACTTATGTACATATGAATGCGGATAATCGCTGGCAGACGCTGCCAAGCAGCCAGGCAATGTGGACAGCTGTTACCGCTTCCTCTCCCCGCCATCAGCGCCATAGCCAGACCAACACAAATGCTGGCGCATTGGAATTTTTAACAATGTCTATCTATCACCCGGCCAGGCCATCACGTTTAGAATAAAATACAAATTATTTGCTTATTTTGTTGAAAAAAGAAACTTCAATGTTTCAGTTTGCGCGAAGGCAGCGTTGAGCGTAGAAGCAAATGTAGTTGTACGCACAGGACGGCATAGGTGGCGAAATATTCGGTTGATTGAAATTATAATACGTGATTACGCGATTTCAATTAAATTTCACACGAGTTTACATGGAATAGCGCACTATCGGCAAAAGAGTTCTAAACGTGCATACATACATACGTACATACATGTATTGTGGTTTGTGTAAGCTTTTTCGTAATTTGATTTGTGTGAATTGTTTGTTTTTTTTTGGTTCGTTTTTGTTTTTGGAAATATATTTAGTGTTGGAGCATTTGGGTTAAAAACGTATTTGAACGCGCTGAAATTAGCAGATTCCATGTGGCTTTGTTTACAAGTCTGTGGCCAAGTGCAAATTGTGATGAATTTGTAAATTTTGTGAATTGAAGTGCACGCGCGGTTATCGCAAATATATTTGGCATGCAGTTTCGAATTTGAAGGCAAGTAGATTTATTGTGCGGAAGCGAGTGCTGTCACTTTGACCCACATTGGGAAGTAATACTTTTTACTTTGCCAATAATGCATACATATGCAGATTTGTGGTTTACAAGGTCAACAAGCATTGAAAAGTAAATGGGAGTCGTTGTGAAATATTTCGAAGCTCCAAAAAAGTAACTGTAGCTTGAAAATGAAAGTAAAATGAGAATGAAAGAAAACTGTGAAAGTGGAAATAACAAAATTTAAACGCTAAGACGCGTTTTTCGAACACATTCAAGAATATCCACAAATGTTTGCATGCATTAGAATTCCGCCGAGTTGTTTGGGATTTGAAAAAGTGTTTATTTTTTTTCGCTCCCCGCGCGACTGCGGATAGCTTTAGGAAAGAAACAAAATAAGATGCGAAAAAAAATAGACATGTGTAGGGAGAAAAACTCAGTTAATTTGGACTTAAAACCCAAAAATTTAAAAAAAAATGTGTATAGCTCTATCAACTAATATCTTCTAAAATAGTTGTTTGTCGAAAAATAGCGCGTGGAATATTTTTTTTTACTTATTTATTTATTTTTTTAGTCAAAAAACTCAAAGGTTCTTACTAACTATTGACTTAGTGCTAATATAGACCATTCATAAAACAACAAATAAAACGAGCTAAAACTAAAATACAACTTGATTAGAAAGAATACAATCATATTATCGAATTAAATGATGCAACAAAGAAGATAATTGAATTTTAGTTATCTAAATCTAACGATAGCGAATTCGATATCTCATTAAATTCGCGAAGAGCCCGATCAATAGGTACAATGGGACTTGAAATTCGTTGAGATGTCTTGAGATAAAAAGCATAAGAGCTTCGTAAAGTTCTCACCGCAATAAGAAAGTTAATGCGTTGCAAAAGAAACGCACAATCAATGTCACTTTGAATTAAATTAAACACAAACGAAAGCGATAGAATCGACCTTCTACACTCAAGCAAACTTTAAATAAAGAATAAATATTTGGCGCGTACACTTCTGCCAGGTGTTTGGCCGAGCTCTTCTTCCTATTTGTGGTGTGCGTCTTGATGTTGTGCAATAAATGGAGGGGCCCACAGTTGCATGGAGGCTCCGTAGGCACAGGGTTTTTTATGAGGAGCATTTTCATGGCAGACCTATACTCGGAGGTTTGCCATTGCCTGCCGAGGGGCAACTGCTTGAAAAAACATTTGCTAATATTTGATGTTCATGCACGGAGTTTCGAACTTACGCACTCCCGACTGGTAGTCACGCACCAACCCATTCGGCGGCCGTCTTTAATCCAATTAATAACAAACGGGAGCTTCCGTCTTATAGCTGAACAGAAAAAATTAAAGATTGTAGGGCAAATTTAAGAAACATCTATTGTACCCGTTCTATTGCCAGTAAATTGCTGATAAGGTCTCCAAATAAGTAAAGCGTATTTCCATCCTGGATCGAACAAACGCGGTAAACAGCAATTTCATGGTGAGAAGTTTGAGATGTTCGCGTATGATTTTGAGATAATATAATTGATATGACTTGAGAAAGAAAATTTTCAATCAAAAATTACTCTTTGATATCATTCACTGATTGGAGAGCATCATTAGAGATATAATAGGATGATTGTAAAACATAATGAGATTTAGGGTAAGTGACTTAAAAACATCTTGTAAAATTTAAAGAGATTCATGGATATGTACACCAAGAAACGAGTTCAATAAGGTCAGCCTGGAGCCTAAGCACATCCTTTGGGTTTCTTATTAAGACAAAATTTTGAAATCGTAAAAGTCGCCTGGCAAATGAAAAACATCTGCTATTATCATTTATACCAATAGTAGTGATGCCAAAACACTACCTTGAGGTACCCCAGAGGTGGTCATGAGTGGCCATTTAGATAAGATTTTAACCCTAGAGAGAAAATCGATGGAATCAACTTGAAGTGCACATGGAAATTGACCACTGTCCGTTAGTTGTCCATGCGTTGAGGCTGTCTGGAGGACGTGGTGGAATCATCTCAGTACTTTCTTCTCAGCTGCTCTGCTCTCCTTCGGCTAAGGCTTTAACCTCTGGGCTCTCACTTTTTCGCTACGCCAACGGATAGTGCGGGTTTAAATATCACACATCTGGTGAAATTCATCAGCAGCTTGAAGCGGTTAACACAAACGTCGATCGCCACTCGTTGGCCGTCATCCTTAAATTCTCTAATCCAAGCCCTGGGTTCTGCATGGTTTCTCCCGCTCTCCTGTTACCCTCTCCTTCCCCTGTATGGTATCACAACGGACAAATTTTAAATTTTTGTCCAAGTGGGCCACTCGCAGGGGCAGCTATTCAACCTACAATATTCGCTGAAAATGGCCGGGTGGGAAACAGTGGACTCATTTGCTTCAAAACCAAACATGCTGGTTGAAGAAATTAGACATACTTTTAGTGGAAATAAAATAATTTTTCTTTAATAATGGTTTCGAATAATTTGGAAGTAGTTGAAAGATGTGAAATTGGTCTATAATTACACACATCATTCGTATTGCAACTTTTAAAGATTGGAGTAACTGTTGTCACATTCCAATCATCAATGAAGATTCCGGCTGCAAGTGATTTAATTTTTAGTGGAATTACTTCTCTTACAGAGAAGTACCGAAAGGTCGTCCACATTAGTCTGGGATGAGGGCTTCAAAATTAAAGAATGAAACCAGGAATGTTTCCTTTATACTGGCTCTTGACTTACGGGTGTTCATTGCTGGTTCCAAAGAGATTAAAGCGGTTAAGTTAAATTTTGAACAAACTAATTTTTTTAGGCAAAAAAAACTTTAAAAATACTTAAAAAATAGTGAGTTATGCAAGAGTTCTCTTTAATATTTAGTGCACTTCCACTAAAATTATTGGTTTCTAAACTTCCATTTAAATTATTTTTTGCTTTCGGCTCACCGCATTAAAACCCCAACTCATCTCCGTTTCACTTTGTCCCTGGATCTAGGTGTTGCTTCGCGGAGGGGGAGTGGCCTGTTACCTTTCTATTAAAATTTGCGGAAACTCTTCGCGCAACGCAACATTGCGGTGACTTTATTTGCCATAAGCAAACAGCAGACCAGTTTTCTATTGACTCAAGCATAAATCTACCAGGTTATTAACCCTAAAATGAAGACCTTTTTTTGCTCAAATTATCTCTTTTCATATTAAACTGCGTAGAGACAAAACAACCATTGTTCTGCATCTTCAATAACGTAAATTGCACATAAGCTACAGAAAGGGTCATCTTCATGTCCGAATTTATGTAAGTAAAATTTGAAACATCCGTATCCTGCCAATATTTGGGTAATGTAGAAATTCACTTCCCCATGTCGTCTGTCTAGCCAACTTCGTACGGTACGAATTAGACGATAGGTCCGACGTCGGTTCCGTGAATTGCTTCACCGATTCTGCCACTTCTGTCAACAATTCTGTTGCACTGTTTGACGATTTTTCTTACTTTTTCTGCATTCAGCCATCTCCCTCGTTAAAATATCTATTGGAAAAAGCCCAGATTTTAAAAGCGTTGCTATCGCTAATCTAGTTGGGAACGAGTATGAGGATTTATCCAGTGCAGCACTTCTTACCACGATGGCGTACAGCAGCACACGTTATTGTCTGGGCTTTTCCGAGTTCACCATGGGCCGAGTAAGCGCCACTGCTAGTTTTTTAGCTTTCTCTATTGCATATTCAATATGTGGCTCAAACGTTAGCCGAGCATCAATCATAATGCCCAGATATTTGAGAGTAGTTTCTGAGACCAGTTCATGATCTCCAACTGTGGTACTCCGGCTCTGTTTAAATGTTGCGCTAATTGGAAGTCGGCTTCCACCAACGGCGATGGAATTTGTTACATTGATTTGTTTGCTACTTCTGTTCCTTCTTTATGTACTTGCCTACCACTGCAACAGATATGACTTCTGCAAAGCCAAAGACTTTTGCTCGTTAAGAGATTTTCAATCGTAGAACGCCGTCGTACATTGCAGAGTAGCGGACCCAGGTCATATCCTCGTGGCACCCCTCCAGCCAATTTATATTCTTTGACGCCTTCCTTCGTTTTGTATTGGAAATTATTTTTTAATTTTAAAATCTAGTATTCCTTCTTCTTCATCAATACCCTAAGAGGTATTGGGGAGCAGTCGTTTGAGTGGCGTTTTGAAAAGGCGTTTGACACTCTTAGACATGGCGCAAATTGGAGCGCCTGATAAAACCATGAGCCTCATAAAAGAATTGTACTCGGGCGCTAGCTGCCGTCTGACACCAAATTGGTGACAGACAGAGCTATGTGCTATCGCTGATGCTGTAATTGAACTTGGTCCTGGACCCAGTAATGCGACGCGTTTGTTCGAAAAATAGTATAGTATAGTTTATTCTGGTCCTCTGAATAGTCATCTCTAAGGCAAGGACCATGCGGACAATATTCGTTTGATGACGAAGATCCGAAGATGCTGATCAGCGAAGATCCATTGGGTTTGTGATTTTGCAACGCTAACAGGGGTAAAAATAAATATCGCCAAGACAAAGTTGATATGCGTCAATACCACAGAAACGGAAGCTATTCATGTTGCCGGCGGCACTCCACCAAATGAAGTAGACGAGTTCCTTATCTTCATTACAAAAATGGCGAGTTAGCAATGGACCCACATAAACAAACGAAAAGCAAAAGGACGAGCTACCTTTGGCGTGCTTAATAAAGTTTCGAGATCAACGCACATATTCAGATGCACAAAGTTGAAGATTTCCGACGTCAACGTGAAGTCGGTGGTAATATTTGAGTGTGAAACGTGGAAACTGACGAATTAATCATCTATCTTTAAACAAATCAAATTATAATACATTTGTTGAGGCCCTATGCCCTAAGCCCATCTAGGAACCACAAGAACGTATATACTCAATATATATATATCTTTATATATTGCTTTTCAGGGCAACTTGAAATTAGATTGAGTTTTTGCTCAGCCAATGGTTTTTTGCTTTAAAACCTATTTTCATTATTTGCACGTGGTAGGAAAGGCTGGAGCTTTAGAAATCGTGCAATGAAAGTTTCAATGCAATCGGAGCAAAATTCAGGGATTTACTATAATATATAGCACTTTTACTGAAAGGGGCTTTTCAGGACAACTTGAAATTATAGAGCGCGTTTTGCTCATTCGATTATGTTGTTGTTTTACAACTGATTTTCAAAATTTACATAATTCGAAAGGCAATCGTGCAATGAAATTTACAAGGCATTCCGAGCAAAATTGAAGGAGTTATGGAGTTACTTTGACTGAAAGGTGATTTTCAGGGTAACTTAAAATTAGATAGAGTTTTTGCTCAATTGATAAGGTTACAACCCACTTTCGTAACTCTTCTCAGCTATCCAAAAAGGTACAATGTTTTAAGAATAATGCAATTGAATAAACTTAGTTGGTTATACCACCAATAATAATAAAAAAAACACTGATTCCAAACACTCCCTGTTTAGAGATTTAAGCAATCGAAAAAAAAATGTATTTAAATATTATTTATTAAAACCAAAAATTTCAAAAATGATTAAGTTTTGGACATCATGTCATATAAGCAAATTAAATAACAGAAATTAACCAGACTGAACCAAAACCTTCTTTGTTAAACTATTTTGTGTTAAGTGCAAACCCATCGATCTGCCAATTTATCTAAACCTAGTGGCATATCACGCAGAACAGTGACAAAGAATATGTCTGACATTCTTCTTCTCCTCCTCATTCTTGCATTCAATCTTTGAGCATGTCGACCTAGGGACAGTGGCCTATGATCAAAGCAACTAAAGTAGAGAAGTTTCTCCTTGGCCGTTTGAGTAGCGCCTTTGCACCCCGGACGTCCCATTCTGGCCAAATTAATGTTATGTTACATGTCAGACTATCAACCCATCCCGTGTTGGCTGAAGTGACAATGCTACTTGTATTATATCACGGAGTTTGTTGGTTAAGAGGCGTATACCTATAATCTCCACATTAAGAGGCAGGCGAGAGGTAGTGCCCCAGACCTAAAAAAAATCATGCGTGGAAAGTGTTTTTCATAAAATGATAAAGTCATAACTGCTGTGGAAACGTATTTTGCAGTCCTCTCAGATTCTAACTTCAGAGACGGAATTCATAAATTGGAATCTCGTAGGAGCAAGTGAATTGATGTTCAGGGGGACTGTACTGCATAATAAAGTGCATTTCAATTCATAAAGTTGTATTTTTCTTATCGAAGCGCAAAACTTATTGAACTACTTAGTATGCTAAATTTTTAGTAAATCTATATTGACCCTTATTTACTTAATAACTCACTGGTCGGTAAATCCTGTGGCCCTGAGAAATTAACAAAAATTTTCCAAATATTAAAACATTTACAAGCTTATGCACAGTTTTTATTTCTACCACTCAAAGAAAGCCCTTTCTATTTTCACTTTTCTATTCTATATCAAATATCGCGGCAAATTTAACCTGTAAAAATAAGCGTTACTGTGAATCCATCAAGTGCGCAGAATGCAAAGTGAATTCTCATTTCAAATACAAATATTCCTACATGTATATATAAGTATGTATGTATGTATTCTTACCTATATATTTATTGATTTCTAACGAGCTTTTTTCAATTTTTCAGCTGAACTAAGAATGAAAGTATGTGATTCCGAGAAACCGTATCAATTATTTCATTGATATATTTTCCAAATATGCAAATATGAGCAAATTAAATCAGTTGATAAACGCGAAAGCGCATTAAATGTTTTATTCAACACGTAACTACTGTACACAAGCCTTCCGAGCGAAATATTTACATGTGTAGTTGTGCACTACCACATGCATACACGGAAATCTACAAATGAATTTAGCAGCCAGCAGCCCAACTCAAATGCCCAGATGTGGCGAAATAATTGACAAATTACATCAAAACACACACAAACAACCAAAAACTCATCAACAAGTAAACGTCATTTGCTGCCTCCTATCCGAGACACAACAGAGTCACACTAATAAAATCAACAACAATGAAATCGATTTACAGTGGCGCAAAACAACAACTTAGTAGCTGTATGCAGCACGACAGTGACGATATACCACCCGTCATTTTGGTGGCGAACAACGATTACAACCACCACCATCACCACCAAAACAGCTACCAACCACCGCCGACGCTTAACCACCATCCACGACATTACAACCACCAGCGCACACAGCTAACAAATCATAGTAGTAGTAATCATCAGAGTAATAACAATAACAATGTAAATAACAGCTTTATCACAGCCGTTACGACGCCCATAACGGGCACGAGCACTTATGAGACGCTAGAGCGTCCCTTCAAACACGATCGTCGGCGAGGGCAGTGGTCAGCTACGGCAGATTTCTATTTTGCCTGCACGAGCCATGCTTTCGGCTCGATTATCTTCTCGGAGGTGCCAGTCTATGCAATGATTTTTGGCGGAGGTAAGTGGGTCTCATTGGTTATGTTTATATACCATATATTCTGATTAGCATTCCAGAAATAAAGACGTTAATTAATTTAATTAGTGTAGATGTGCTTAAATAGTCATTTCGTTTTCATCACTCCCTAATCTCCTTATTGGGTGGCCAACGTACTTACTTGAAACAATTTTTAATTGGCAAAACCAGAAAAATGCTACATATATTAAACACTGCGCACACTTATCAATATACAAGGTGAAGTCCAAAATAAACAAGACTGAGCTAAAAGAAACGACATGAGCTTTGTTCTGATAACTTAGTTTATTTATTCAAAATAGTCCCCTCTGGCCTTGATACACTGTTTTGCGCGATCTAAAAGCTTTTCGAAAGAGTGTTTCAGGTCATTGACCGGAATGCCCTTCAGGTTGTCGGTACAAGCTTGTTGAATGGCCTTTACGGACGCAAACCGTTTTTCTTTCATGGCTAAATGCAATTTTCCGAATAGGTAGAAGTCACAGGGAGTCATATCAGGCGAGTGACTGATGGTTAAAATGCGATTTCTAGTCAAAATATCAGTCACAGGAGTGGATCGATGAGATGGTGCATTATCTTGCAATAAGCGCCAGCTTCCTCCTTCGCGGTATTCAGGGCGAATTCGACTAATGCGATCCAACAAACGCTTCAAAATGTCAAGATAAAAAATTGCATTGACGGTTTGGTCTGTTGGCATGAAGTCCTTGTGGACAATTCCCTTGGAATCGTAAAAACAAATGAGGATCGACTTGATTTTTGACTTCTCCAAATGCGATTTTTTGGGTGATGGCACGTCTGGGGCCTTAGTTTCAGGCTTATGTTGGAAACACCACGTTTCACCACCAGTTACAATGTTGTAAAGGAAGTTCTCGTCATTTCTCGGCTCTTTAATGAGGTCTTTCGAATGTTAAATTCAGAGCAATTTTTGGTCCTCAGTTAACTTGTGCGAAATGAAACGTGGTCAGACTTTTCCTAAGCCCAAATTATCAATTCAAATGCGATAAATCGATGTTTTGGAGATATTCAACTAAGATTCCATGAATTTCGACGTTGATTTCGGTTCAGTTTCATAAATTTACGAACAATTTCGATGGAGTTTTCAGTGATTACTCATTCTGGGCGGCCAGTATACTGATTGTCATTTATGTCCTCACAACAATCTCTGAAACGTGTAAACCACGCATGAAGTCTGGCACGAGATAGACAACCTTCGCCATTTTCATCAATTTAAATGTTTCGTTAAACGTTTAACCGATTTTAAATTGAAATTATCTCTTTGTTCGAAATTCATTTTTGTACCGATGACATAAACATACTGATACTCTAGACACAATAACTTCGCTTCCACTCAACCGAATGTCACGAGGCTTTCACTGGAAGTCGGCTAGGGATGAAGCTTCTAACGCACTGACTCAATAGAAAGATACCGTCATCAAAATCATTTTTATGACGCCAGTCTTGTGTATTTTGGACTTCACCTTGTATGCATGAGAGCAAGGAATGTGTCTCGCTGTGTCTATTGTTAATCTATCTGCGACACAGATCTTGCATAAATTTTTTGTTAGCATCCATTTGTAGGTTTCTTTTTTTTTTTTATTGAGTTGGCATTTCAAGGCCTTTTGTTTACTCCGAAATTCGTTATCAGTTCCGTCATTAGCTGCCACCTCCCGGAAGCCGTATAATTAGCGCTCTATTTCAAATGAATTTCCGCTGCTCTCTGCTCGGCTCATTTGCAATTACTGCGTAGTTGAGTAGCCGAGAGATACATCGACTTATTGCAATAAGTGGACAATCGAAAACCTTGCAAACCTGTAAACCTGGCTTAGAATTACCCAGGGGGATGCCCGCTTTTGAAAGAGACAGATCCTTTGCAGATATCCTTCAGTTTTTCAGTCAAAAGATCTTGGCATCGTCATTAATTGTGTCAATCCAGGTTTTGCTTTGGGCGACCCCTTTTATAAAGCACTTACAGCTCACTATTGTAGCTCTTTTTTGCAATATCGTTTCAGTCTATCCTCAAAACAGTTCGAGCATACTTAAAATACCGAAACTTGATGTAGCCGGTGATGTGGAAGTCGTTCAGCTCAGCTAGGCATTCATCATTGTAACGAATTCGTTAGTTGACGTGATTTATCCGCACCGGTCCAAAAATGCGGCGTGAGATATTACTCTGAAATATGTTAGGCATTTCTTCATCTGCCTTACGGATCTCCCAGGTTTCAGAAGTGCAAGTAACGCAAGGCCCAATTATTGTTTTATAGATTTTCGCCTGGAGTCTTGCACTAACTTTTTGTTTGGATGTTGATCCAAGGTAGATCCAAGATATTTGAACGTTGCCACCCGCTCAAAAGTGTAACTGGCGATCAATATGACATTTATTTTACATTAATTTACAACTTTTACAGTGCACACAAATTTTTATATTTGACTCGTTTATGCAGAGGCCCAAGATTCTGGCTGTGTTCTCAAGTTTTAGAAAATCCTTTTTCAAAGTTGCTGTATTATTGCATATTAGATCAAAGTCATCCGCGACAGTTAGAATTTGCGATGATTTTACCATTGCAGGGCCGTTTAAGCATAGACATTAGCGTAATCTTCTCCAGAGCTAACCCGAATAGTTGTCCAAAGAGTTTTACGCAGTTTTCGCTATTTCAAAGTGTCATTTCAACTAGTCTTACAAGCTTAGGAGGAATATTAAAATTATTTATTGCGATGCACAGTTTTCGTCTGTTAGCACAATCAAATGCTTTCTTTAAGTCTATAAATATTTAGATGGGTACGTTGGTACATTGGTTGAATTTTTTCGTAATGTGCCGCAAATTAATTATCTGGTGAACCATTGATCTTTCTTTCAAGATACGGGCTTGAAAGGGGCATAAAATAGTAATACGATGGTAGTTTTTGCAGGACGGGTTGTCACCTTTCTTATGTAGTGGAATAATTACCCTACGTGCTAGTCCGCTGGCATTTCTTCACTGCACCAAATGGTTTTTATTAGAGTATGAAAATTGTTATTGTTCCTCGTTCTTTGAATAATTCTGCGCTGATGCCATCGATTCCAAATGCTTTGCAAATATTGTGCTTCATAATTGCATGGTAAGTTTCATCCAAAGTAGGTTTAAGTGTCAAGTCGCAAATTGTATTGCCATAGTAGACAAGGGGTATATATTTAAAAGATCGTGAAAATAGTTAGCCCAGATTTTTAGCACGGCTGCTTTTGCTTGAACGACATTTTCATCGGGATCCCTGCATTCATGCATTGATTCTATATTGCATAGTTTATTTCCTCAGAAAATTCGCTTTTTCTGTCTCAGAAAAGTTATTTTGGCATAGAGTGCAAAGTAAAAATGGAGGGACCTACAATTTCACGCCACCTCCGAAAATGATTTGTTTATGAGGAGCATTTTCATTGCAAAAGTACACTCGGAGGTATGCGATTGCCTGTTGATCGACCGCTATTAGAAAACACTTCTTTTCTATCATTTGGTGTTTCATGCCCATAGTCGGTATTGAATCGGGATCCTAAGACAGGGTAATCATGCATTAACCTATTCCACTGCGACTTCCTGCTATTGTGGTATACTTCCTCCGAAAACAAAACCAAAAATAACATATCTTTGTTGCCGCACCTCTCATTCGGGTACAGCTAGGGACAGAGAAATAGCGCTTGGTGATTACTTTTACTAGATGCCCTAGTAAAACAAATAGTTTTGCACAAATATAGTCGTTTATTTCAGTAGTGTAGAGGCATGAATTTCGCCCAGTTTTTGAAGCGCTGTACAAAGAAAACAAAAAAAAAATTTTTACTATCCATTTTGAATCATTTGTTTTGTTTACTATGCATATTCTATCATTTGTTTATTGATTATTAATTATTACATTAAAAACTTACTCCAAAAAACAATAATTTAATTGGCAGTCAAAGTAGGGGTTCCAAAAATAAAGAGGCTGTCCTGGCGTGCTTGATTCTAATCCTCCTGGTGATCTGAAAAATAAAAACCTAAGGGATTCCTAATTATTATAGATGCCGCTATAGAATGAGGCTTGGACAAGTTCAAAACAACATTTTTCACAATATGTATGTCGGCTGTTTGAAGAAAAAAATTTTTAGCAAACATTTTTTCAAAATTTCTATTTTTTTTTAACTAAATGAAAAAATATAGTTTCGAGCTAGGGTCATCTGATGAAGGAATGTATAAAAAACATTCTCCCCTAATTTAAAGTAAATCGGTCTATTAGAACTCGAGATATCCTTACCGCCAGCTCGCAAAAAGTAGTTTTAAGAAAAACGCGTTCAAAGCTTTCAGACAAGACTGATCGGAACCGAGGCCATGTCACCAAAAAGGCTGTAACTCATGAAATAATACGAATTTTAAAAAATTCTCTTAATGATATATTCTTAAATATCTAAACTTAATGTCTAAACTTTGAAAACAAAGAATTTCGATTTTTTCAAAATGCCATACCAGAATACCCCCTTACCCCCACAAACTAAGGAGCTCGAAAAATCAAAATTTATCACATTTTGAACTAGGCAGTGAAATTGCGGTCTTTCATCTGTCTGCAAGAAAAACAGAAACTTGTTGTTTCAAATTGGTTAAATTTTTTTACTTAACTACTTACCTCGTTAGAATTTTTTAGATTATCCAATACTTTTTAAAATTGCTTCGCAACTACGAGGTAAACTTTCTATTAACTTTTGGCATCTCTCAAAAGCAATTGAGTTTCAGAGATCCTCAACTCCTTGTCATAGTTCATTGGTATTTAAAAATTTTTTTTTTTTGACCAACCTCAGCCTTAATATCGATTTACTGAGTTTAAACGTGGTTAAGGTGGAGCTTTATGCTGGCCATTCCAAAACTGCATTTTTTTCTTTTGAAAACCAATTTTTCACCACTTTTGCTGTATGCTTGGAGCCGTTAGCATACATGAGTAACGAGTTTAGTGATATGGATTCGAAAGGGTACGGTTTCATGCAATTTTGAATATAGTAAGATAAGCAAACTTATCCATATTTATTTTGACTATTAGTCCAATTCCATTCCAAGGAACTCATCACCAAACTTTCAAGTTTTCCCTATCGAGCTTTACCGACTTTGTAGCGTACCGGGAATTGAACTCTTGGGTTTTTCCCGATGAACCAAAGTCTTTTTATCAGGACCAATAATATTAAATTTAGTTTCGCCCATAAAACGTATTATTTTCCCGAATTTTACGGCATTTGCGAAAGACTATCGGGCTTCGATGTTTTTAGAGGGTTTTTATGACACGGCTTACTTTCCTTAACGATGGCCTTGTCCTGAATTGTAATCTTTCCCGCAGGCGACTTTCGCACTTTACTTCTTTGAACTTGATGACATTGAATACCATTTTATGTGAATAACTCATTATATCTAGCATTTTTTGTTTGTTTGTACCTTTTTTGTAAAGGTCCCTAATAATTTTTTTCTTTTTAACTGAGCAGTGAGGTCGCATTTTCGTCCCCAAGAACAATTTTAAAAGAAACAATTATATTTGCAATTATAACAAAATAAACTTTAAAATAACTAAATAAACTTGCCAAAAAAATAAACTTTAATTATTCTAACTAATAATTGAAATATTATACAATAAAACTGCGCTATTTCATTGTACCAACGCAATAGTATGCATTTCGAGTAAAACGTGTCGAAAAAAACATTAAAAAAGTTAACCTGACTTATTGTAGAGAGAAGTAATTCACAGCACAACATTGGCAAAAAAATATGTACGAATAACAATTCGTATAGAGGACACTACAAGTGCCCTATTTCTCTGTCCATAGCTGTATATGTAAGAGTAAGCGTAATTCGCCTCCTCCGAGTGTATTTCTGCCATGAAAAAGCTCCTCATAAAAATATCTGCCGTTCGGAGTCGGCTTGAAACTGTAGGTCCCTCCATTTGTCTAACAACATCAAGACGCACACCACAAATAGGAGGAGGAGTTCGGCCAAACACCTAACAGAAGTGTACGCGCCAATTATTTATTTTTATTTTTTTTTTTTTTTAAGCGTAATTCGCTGTGAAGATTAAAAATTACCATTATGAAATCCTGAAAACCATGATAACAGACTGCCTAAAGTGCTAAATGGCCTATTGATAACCTCTCGTGAAACATAAGTCAGCGAACTTTCGATTGAAAGCAATTTAAAGGGCACTGAGAGGTGAAAATGAAATACTTAGTAGTGTCTATGACATATCTGTCTATTATTTTTTTCAATAGCTGAGCTTAGTACCCCAGCTGCAAGCAAATGTTTAACCATTTTTTAATTCTTTTAAAACGTAACTAAATATGTATTTTATTAAAAAAACTTCAGTTACTCTAAATCGCCTTTTTATTTACAATTTCTTACAGTTTTCTTCCTGCCAATGTACTTGACCGCCATCTTCTTGTATGCTATTCCCATTTTTATTATACAAACATTTTTGGGACAATTTTCAACTTCCGGGTTAATATCGGCATTCCGTGTGGCGCCACTTTTCAAAGGTGAGTTCCGGCGACTTACAATTCCTGTTTGTTATAAAGCATACAAAACTCTTTGATAACTTGGCTTTTAATAATTTTTTGAGACACCAGTTTTGACTTTTTTTTTTTAGTTTTAATAATTTTTTGTATTTAAATTTACTAAAAAAAAACTATAATAATTCAAAATTTACTATTTTTGTCGCCTTCGACTTTCAGGCATTGGTTATTCTATATTACTGCTAAATCTTATTTCACTCGCCTATTATGGCATTGTGGCAGCTGTGCCGCTTATCTACGCTGCCAATTCCGTTCACGCTGTGATACCATGGATGAGTTGCGATAACGCGTGGAATACGCCCAATTGTTCGACACATTCAACATATGACGCTGATGAAATATCGCTCGATCCGCATGCGACGGTGGAGTTTTTTCGGTGAGTGTGTTTGCAAAGTGAATTAATGAAAAAAAATCGCACTAGAGCAATAATGTCTTCTAAAATATTAGTGACTATGCTTAAAGTAAAAATAAAAATCAAGTGACCTACTTTTAGGCGCTCATTTAGCAAATTAACCCTATTTCTAGCGAAGTACGATTGATTATGCTATGGATTAGTACTAATTTGTTGCCATTTACGTTTGTATATGCAGAGCTTGTTTTTACTGCACAAAGAATTTAAAAATTTATTTTATTTGAAAAAGGGAAAAATGTCACATTTTCTTTAAATATTTGCCTTTTAAGGAAACACATACTCATAACGCTTTATGAGCAAGAACTTATTTTAATTTTCAATTTTAACTTTAATCGAAGTCAATTTAAACGACCCTAGCAGACCTTGACTGCCATTATCACTTCACAAAAATATGTTGGATTTTGTTTACTTCAAATTGGAATGTCTGTATATTTAAGTATATGCGTCTGAGGCATATTTTGGGTTGTTGTGTTGTAAATTTGTTTCCGATTTAGTTAGCAAATCATTAAATATTTAATTTAATTATTATTTTAGCAAATCATTAATGTTTTTTAAAACGGTTCATTCAATGGAGTATAACCATATTTTATTTAAATTCCTCCAATGCATTCTTAAATTTCATTTATTTTCTGACAAGGGGCCGTGTCAAAGTACCCTGAAGCGGTAGTAGGAATCGAGCTGCCGAATCGATTATTTCCTCTTTATTTAGCCTCTAAATTGCATTTTTTTTAATCACTCTAAACTATCAAGCTTTGTTTATAGATTTTGAGGCCAAAAGCAAGAAAAAACTATATCGCTCTTGTTGTTTATGCTCTACTGCTCTTACCTGTTCAACATGGCTTGGGCCTATTCACACGACCCAGTAGTTCAAGCAAACACCAGCAAATTTAAAGTTTAAGCTGGCTTTGAGGATAGAGAAAATTCTAATTGAAGCCAGCGCCTTTTCGTGACTTGCAGAAACCAGTTTTTAAAAAAAGTTTGAATACTAAAAATTACTAGTTTATACTTTGACTTTTGCCAGCACGCGTTTGAATGCTGGAGTTTTTTGCTTTGCTTAACGCAAAATGGTTGACGGAAAACTTTTGCGACGAAAATGTTGGAAATAGTGAAGCATCATTGTCTCCAAGATCGAAATCCTGCGCTTTCATAAAGATTCTTGTTTTCAAAATTATGCGCTTGCTCTAAGTTGCGCGCACATCACTTTTTTCCACATTCTTCCATGAGATTGTAACATTTTTTGCACTTCTGGCGATGTCCTTCTGACCATGGCTAGATAGAAACTTCTCGAGGGAACTTTTAAAGCAATAAAGCCTTAGCCTTGTGGGTGTCCTTACTGTATATTGCCCGTTAGAAAATCGTGCAGTGAGGCTTCACGTTGCTTTGAGTTCTCTGTACAGCAGCTCTCTGAAAAATGAGATGTATTCATCTCAGTGCCTTCTCTTCAGCTTTCGTGCCTCACTGGGCTGAGATTCTTATATCTTGGCGCTCACTTTTCTGCCTGTTGAATTTCATCAGCAACTTGATTTGGTTAACGTGAACGTAATTCAGCCAACACTCGGTCGTAAGCCTCTACTTTACCTCTCCACTTCTTTTTCCCCTTTATTCTGTTCTTTCTTTCTGTTTTCTTCTTTATGATATCACACAGGACCGATTTGATTCTTCGTCGAAGTGGGCGCTTCCATAGGCAACTATTCAACGTAACTCAATCTACCCTCTAAAAAAAGTGAGGTTAAGCGTTGTTCAGATTGTTTATCTGTGTACACAAATTCGTCAATTTGTATATTGCAATGCAGAAACTGGGGTACATTTGCCACTTTCCTAAGCTACATATATTTCTCGAGACCTAGTTCGTCAATCTTAAAAAGCAATATTGCCTTAACGAAGGCATTTTTTGGAGGCATGTTTTACAGAAGCTATTGAATGATTTCAATTTGCGTTTTATGAGTGAAGTCAGCTTTTTAAATAATCTCCTAACAAGGGAAAAGAAACAAGAAGATGATTTATTTATTTAATTTAGGCAATAAATATAAAAGTTCTTACTGACTATTGACTTAGTGCTAATATGAACCATTTTTTAATTAAATAACAAATAAAACGAACTAAAACTAAAATACAATTTCACCAAAACCATAACAATTATATTAGTAATTTAAATGATGGAATTAATTTTTAGTAATTGTAAAATAAAACGACTTGGAATCTAAGATCTCAATAAATTCGCGAGGAGTCCAAGTAATAGGTGCATTGGACTTGAAATTCGTTTCGAATATCGTGAGATAAAAAGGGTAAGCGCTTCGTAAAGTTAATGCCGGAATAACAAAGTTAAAGCGTGTCAAATAAACGCACAATCAATACCACATTGAATGATATTAAATAGAAAAGGAAGCGATTTAATCGGCACTCAAGCGATTTTAATTCAAATAATAACAAGCGAGAGCTAAAAAAGGGAAATGGGACAGAAAAATGTTAAGATCTTAGAGCAAATTTACGAAACATCTTTTGTACCCGTTCTTTTGTCAGCAAATTGGCAATAAGGTCGCGAAATAAGTCAAGCATATTCCAACCAGTATCGAACAAAAGCGGTAAACATCGTTTAAAGATCTGAGAAGTTTGAACTTTTACGTCCAACAAAGCCCAAGATCAAGCATGATTTTCAGATAATAAAATTGATATGACTGAAGATTGAAAAATTAGAGTCAAAAATTATTCCAGGAACTTTGATCTCATCCACATATTGCAGGACATTATTAGTGATATAATATGACGACTGTAGAATATCACGAGATTTAGAGTAAGTGACTTGAACATTTTTTCGAATTTAAAGAGATATATAAATATGTACACCCAGAAGCAAGAACAAAATAATATTAGTTAAATGAATTTATCACTTTGATATATTTTTTGAATCCACTTTCACAAATTCCTTTCTTATTACTGTCTACAAATAACAGAAACTCCTCTAAAAGGAGAAAAGTAAACGCAACATAGCCAAAGCTCTCAAACTTTATAGCTCTGAGTGGAATCAAATATTTCATTGTTCCCATATTTCATTGGTCACAAATTGCGTTACCGAATTGCCGATTGGACTTCACAAGAATCACAGTCAAATATGCCCCTAAATGAAATGTCTCCCCTAGTTCATTTGTTATGAACTACTTTCTAATGAATATTTATGAATGTTTTTACTTTTTATCGGTCAAAGTATCCAAAACATCCAAACTTTAAGTGTTCAAAAACCAAATAAGACAATCCACGTCATTCATAGAAGGTGCAGGTTTTGATTTACACCCTTAAAAAAATTAGATAAATCACATAAGTGTACCCTGGTTCTGCAAAAGTTATGGTCATGTGCCTACCGCTAATTCCTATTGCAAATTTCTCTCTATGATGATTTCACAGGCATTGCATCGTTTAATCGCGAACATTTTTCAACAAATTTTTTGCATATATTTCTCTCCCTCAGCTACATCATTCGTCCCGACGATGATACGACTCAAGAATATGCGATATCTTGGCCGGTGCTATGCGGTGTGGTGGGCGTTTGGCTGCTTACTTTGGGAATACTCCTGAAACGTGTCTCATTTGTGTGTAAACTTCTCTAAACAATTCTTTTACAATTTGCATTAAATTTTTTACTGTGTGTTCCCTTGCAGATCGGCAAATTTTTTCGCTGCATTTGTGTTATAATGTTTGCCATTTTTTTGGCGATTTTCGTGCATCTCATCTGTTACATCAAACTCGACTGGGACACCTTTACGAGCTACTTTAAACCAACATTGCAGAGCAGCTTTAGCGGCATTATGGGTGGTTTGCGTACAGCGATTTTCATGTCCACCTGGCTGCTGGGCCCCGGCTGGGGTAACGTACTAACACTAGCCAGTCATAATCGCTTCCACCGCGACAGCGAGAAGCTCACTTATTGGGTGAGCGGGACGCATATGCTGCTCGCGTTCATGGCGATGATTTGTGGGCGTATCGCTTTCGATCACTTTGAAGGTGCTGCATATTGTTGAAATAATTTTAAAAAAAATCTGTAAATGCTAATAATTATTTTCTTCTTTTTTCGTTTTCTATGTAGATCACGTGGGCTTTCTGCACTTCCACTTTGACGAGGAGCACTACATGCAATTTCTTTACCTCTGTTTTGCATATCTTTTTGGTAGTTTTACAAGCTTGCCAAATTTTTGGTGTTTTCTATTCTTCGGCATGATTTTTCTGGCGGAGCTAAGTGCAATTGTGAGTGATCTGTTGGGTGTGCGTGTGTACAAGTCGCTTACAATGTCATTCATAGATTAGATTTATCAATTTAATTGAGCTCTCTAATTGTGATTTCCTTTGTTTTCGCAGATAATCCAAATGATGTCTATTCTAACAGCTTTGTTCGATGAGTACGAACATTTGCGAACAAAGAAATCACGCATTACAATCGCTCTGGCTTTGCTGATGTTGACTGTGTCAATTTATTTTTGTACCAAGGTATGCTAGTGCGCATGTGTGTGTGTATGTAGGCAACATTTATATGTGGGTATGCGCGTATGTGTAACTGATTAATTTATAATATGCCATTGAAAATAATTATTTGTAATGGACAATTAAAACTGTCAGTGGCGAAGATTCAGATAATATTTGAAGGCAACAATAAATTAGTAGAGTTATGGTTTTGCAAATATTTAAATGTAAATACAGTACATGCGCGCACTAAGTGACAGAGGGAGAGGAGAGAGAGAGAGATGTAGAGTTGAAATTTTGTGTTCTTAAAATCATTATTTAAGAAAGGGATCAACTCAGTTAATTTAAAACAGAAAAATATTAAAAAAAATATATTTTATATTAATTTAATGCTAAATTTCGAAATGCTAATCCCGATATTTACATAGGGGCGTGGCATTTGACTTAGAGACCAAAACCAATATATCTCTTAATTAGCCAGGGAAGTGAGATTAATGCATAAATTATATATAACGTACTTTTGGTGAAAACTAGTACTGAAGAAGGGGGCAAGGGAGCACACAAACTGAAAAATGAAAATGAAAATGCTACATTTGTTCTCAATTCCATTTCGCGATGACTATAATATCTCAAATAGGTTGGTATTAAATTATTTGAAACCTAGAGAGGGGCACCTCAAATATGAAAGACGGTCAGGGGCGCAAAATTATTAAAACTCAATGAAAATCTGGGGTGCCACTTCAAACTTGCCCTTTGTTATATTAGAATTTAATGAGCTATAGAAATGTATACCCTATTTTTTTTTTTTATAATAAACTATAAAATAAATAATTGGCGCGTACACTTCTGTTAGGTGTTTGGCCGAGCTCCTCCTCCTATTTGTGGTGTGCGTGTTGATGTTGTTCCACAAATGGAGGGACCTACAGTTTCAAGCCGACTCCGAACGGCAGATATTTTTAAGAGGAGCTTTTTCATGGCAGAAATACACTCGGAGGTTTGCCATTGTCTGCCGAGGGGCGACCGCTATTAGAAAAATGTTTTTATTAATTTTGCTTTCACCGAGATTCGAACCAACGATCTCTCTGTGAATTCCGAATGGTAATCACGCACCAACCCATTCGGCTACGGCGGCCGATGTCTACTGTCGATTAAATTTTAAAAGCATGTCACTTCACGATGATTTTATATATAATAAACTATAGTTTTCTAAAACTCATCCAATTTTGGTTTTGAATAAATATTTTACTAAATAAAAAAAATTGATTTTGAGTGCTCTTGGGTAACTTTTTTACTAAATAAACAAGAAAAAATAATTTGGAGTGATGAAAATCTTTATTGTGACCTTTACGCGCTCCATTCTTTGTATGCTTGTGCATTGTAGCTGTCTAGTCCACAAGTGACAAATATGATTGACGTATGAAAAATTTGAAAAATTAAAAGTCTTCTAATAGGGTGATTAATTTTGCGCCACTTTGAATGTATTCGTGTATATTTTAGTAAAATTAAATTTGTTCAGAGTGTTAAATTTTACAATTAAATCAATCAGTTTTTATGCCATCTCCATAATATTATATTTAAATACATCTATGTGAAGCGAGAAGCAACACGCAGCTTGGGCGAGTTTTATTTGCAAAATTTTGAATGCTAAATTTTTGTAAACAAATAAAAAACAAAAAAAAGTTGGTAATTATATAACAATTATATCAACATTGTAGAAAATTAAAAAAAAAATTCCAAAAAATTGTCATCAAAATTTTCAACTTTTGGTTCAGAATCTTTAGAAGTCTTCGGAGTATGAAACTTTACAGCCCATTTAATTTGAGTACAATAAAGTGTAAGTTTCAGGTCACTCGTAAATCGAGTTACCTTTTGAAAATTTTTTCATCGTACAAATACTTTAAATGGAAAAAAATTCTAAATATCAAGCACAACAAAAAATTGTCAAAAATCAATGCGATTCTTTAAACTTACATTTCGTTATACTAAAACAGTAAGATACTTTTACTTCTGGGTATTTTTCTGTATTCATACCTTCGTTTATCGACAATCTTAAGAATAAAAAGCTTTCGACTTTTCTCGTCATTGCTGATAAATCAGAATCAAACGATTTAGCACTCAGAGGTATTAAATATTTCAAAGACAAATTTTTTATCTACGCCATTAGCTTATTATTTGTTCAATAGGAAATGCGAGACCTTTTAAGTATGCACTTTTTAACTTACATTTTTTGCCTTACGAATATACTTTCTACAAATTGTACCTAATTTGGGTGTCGCTGAAAACATCCAGCACTTCATAGGCATCTGCCCAATTTATAAGAATTTTCGTTTACAAATTTTATTACAAATATTTTAAGAGTTTAGGGGTAGTCAGAGACCCGAAAACATGACGATTTCCCTTTTTGGGTGTTTGGCGGAGCTCCTCCACCTATTTGAGGAGTGCGTCTTGATGTTGTGCCGCAAATGGAGTGACCTACAGTTTCGAACCGACTCTGAACGGCAGATATTTTTTATGAGGAGTTTTTTCATGGTAGAAATACACTCGAAAGTTTGCCATTGTCTGCCGAGGGGCGACCTCTATTCGAAAAAAAACTTTTTACTTAATTTTGGTGTTTCAGCGAGATTCAAACCTATATTCTCTCTGAATTCCGAATGGTAGTCACGCACCAACCCATTTGGCTACGGCGGCCGATGTCTACTGTCGATTAAATTTTAAAAGCATGTCACTCACTTCACGATGATTTTATATATAATATAAAAAACTGCATACATATATTGATTGTGGAAAAGTTACTAATAATCTGAAGAAACATTTGCTCAAAATAAAATAAAATTATTCTAGCTTCTGTAAGCAATTTTCACATTAAATGTTAATTTTTTTCACACTACCAAATTATTTTAGCACTGCCTCTTTTAAAATATTTATACATGAAATGCATGAAATTACAGTACACACTTACATACGAGTATTTATTTACATACAATTTTACTTTTTTTATTTAAATTTTGCAGAAGGGCTTAGAGCACCTGGATCTACTCCCCAACATTGTTATCCTCTCACATTTGATTATCTCGTTCGTTTTATTACTTATGACCACTTGGATTTACGGGCGTGAACGTTTCCAATGTGATCTGCAATTTATGTTGGGCAAAACTATTTCGAGTTTTAAAATATTTTTAATACGATTTTTAACGCCAGCATTTTTTGTGCTAAGCATTGTGAGTTGGAATAAATACAATAATAAAATAAAAATTAATAAAAACAAGTATAATTTCTTTTTAAACAAATTTTTGTCTTCCTTTTCATCCACAGATTCAAACGCTTTATTTTTTGGAGCGCGACAACTCACCAACTGTTCTTGTTATCGTCAGTCAGTGTGTGATATACGCCATAGCACCTGCCTATATGATTTATAAAGTTTGCCAAACTAATGGCACATTGCGTAATAGACTGAAACAATGCTTTGCACCGCACGACTGGCATCCCGTCGATGCTGATAATCGACGCTTCTACGAAGAGATTATGGGCGTTTCGGAATTGCTGGTGTTGGAAGGTGGCGAAGAGCACTGCGCTGTGAATGCTTAAAACATTACATGCAAGCATATATATATTAAATATGAATAGATGTTTTTACCCTGCAGTACTAGCTGGCGACGTTACAAGAAACGACTGTTTAGTTCGCTCTCTATCCCCCTCTCTCTGCTCATTTCGTTAGTGATTTAAAACAGGCACAAAATCGTTTACAGAGGGGAGTAGTTGTGGTGTAGTTCTGCGAGACTATGTACCATACGCTCGATTTAGGTTTCGTTACCCGTCGGGGACATGAAATGTCTAAAAATAATAAATATAATTTTCTTAAAGCGATCAACCCTCAACTGATAATGCCTGATCGTCGAGTACATTTCTGCCATGAAAAGTTTTTCAAATTATCGGCCGTGTGGAGGCGACATAGGGCTGTGCCTACAATGTAGATCAGTGAGATCATTCCACCATGAATTGGAAGAGAAATTGTTGCGCAAAGCGGCTGGTCTCCCTCAAGTTCTAACATTATGAGCAATTATGAGTGATTTTAATAACACATTAATGCTCAGTACTCTTTTTTCGAATTTCAATATTAAAATTCTAGAAAATGGTATTTGAGAATATAAAAGGATACTTTTTCCAAGAAATTTGGAAAAAAGTTGATAATGGGCAAAATATATTTATTTTTTATCATTTAGCGTTATCTGCTCTTTCAATTTTTCATCAATCTAACTCTCAAATCAAAAAAAGAGCGACACACTGGTAGCCAAATTAAGTTACCAATGAGTATAAAAAAGTTAAGTGATATTAAGAGTGTCAGACTAATCACTTTCAGATATATTTCAAATATAATCGGAGACCTAAACCTTAGAATGAAAAACCCAAAGTTACTGCTATGTTTATCAAGACGGCGCTTTATTACTACTTCAGGAGTGCCAGACTGGCACTTCAACCGATTCACCTACCTACCTACCTACTGTTGTATTCATTGAGCGGTACAGGTTACAACAAGTTTTTCAATAGAAGCTCTTACTAATAATTCCATGTATCAGTCAGCTCCTAGTACTTAACAGACCTGTTGAAAGCTACAAGTAACTTCATCTTATGGCCCATCGTGTTACGAAATGTTACCTTAGCCAGCTTGCTGTGGCAACTGTACCCATCTTAAAGGTACTCTCAGTGATACTAAGCAGCTTAGTTAAGTACTAAACAAGGTGCTTCACCTATTGGTGAATACGCCTGATGCGTTTCGTGTAAGTGACGATGAGAGTCTATAATAGTTACTAACAACTCTAAGGGGGTCTTGCACTGGTGTTGAATTGAGTAATAGGCACAGCTATTGGGCATTTTCAGCCTAAAGATTTTGTTGGGGATTTGTTTCGTTCTAAATATGCTAGACCTTTGCGTGGCTTCAGCGAATATCTTTTACTGCAGGAAGTTGAATTTACACACGTAAATTAATCAAACCAGTCAATGAGTATGCCATATATGAATATAGAAATGCTTGTATGTAAATGCTTAAAAGTGGAATACTATACGAATATTCAAATATATAAAAAAATAGTTTTTCAAATACAAGTTTAGAAATAATTATTAAAATGTGCGTAGATTTTTTTAAGCTGCATTTTTTTTATAAGATACCATAAGTCAATTTATATACAAGATACGATTATATTGTGATGAAGTGATATACCAGTTAAGAATACTCGATATTAATAGTAATGCATGTATGTGTCTAGATTATAAATAAATAATTATGTAGATATTGCGTAAAAAATTTATGTAAGAATTTAAGTATGGAATGTATTTTTCAATGTCAAATGAGCTGAAATAGACTTAAAATGCAGAACCGTCTTTTACTTGAAGGTAATGTTAGACTGGACATGGATGACTGTACCTTTATTTACATATTAACATCGGATAAAAACAGTAAGACATATTTAGAGATTTGGCCGCTGTAACCTACAGTGGCTCAATAAAGAACTCGGACATACATAACACACAGCTTCAAATGCAAAATTTTTGTAAGAATATTTTTCTACTATTTGTTTTTTCTGTTGGGTATTCAAATCGGATATTAAGAATAGTAATAATAATTTACGAATCCATTATGTCCTTGTAAAAAAAATTGATCAAGCAGCATTCGCCAAACTGGTGTCAAAAAAGAAGTCGGACATCTGGCATTATTGCGGTTATTTGGCGTTTTAAAACGGGGAATCCCACAATTAATTTGCTCTCGGTAGAACAGCGCAAAGAAAGAACGAATCGTAAAAAATTAAAATAAAATTCCAGTGTTTTGTTGACTAAAAGTCTAAACTATAAACATGGGTAGACAGCGTGGACAAAGCGCAAATTAAGTCAGAAATTTAATTATTAATCATCAGGAAAACGGTAAAACTGTTCGGAAAATCGCAAAAGTAGTGGAGAAATCCCGTTCCGCTGTATACTACGTGATAAAACGTTTCAAAGAAACAAAATCCGTGGAAAACAAGAAGAAATCGGGACGACCAAAACTGTTTTCGGATGCAGATGAACGGTGAATAGGGCAACAAAGTGAGAAAAATCCAAATTTAAGCGCTCCTAAGCTTGTAACAGAATTCGCCTAACACCTTAATATAGGGGTTTTCAGTAAGAGCGCTTCAACTTTTGAACTTTTTTAAATAAAACACAAACGGTTTGACTTTTTTAACTAATGTTTTTTTTATTATCGAGTTTGAACATATACATTTAAGTATGAAATTCGATTTCTTTTGCATGACCACCGCGTGCACGTTTTACGAAGTCCAATCGTTGAACCCAATTTTCGACCACTCTTTTGCATAAATCGGCCGAAATTCCAGCAATTTCGCGTTCAATATTGGCTCTGAGCTCACAAATCGTCGCCGGCTTGTTACTGTAGACCAATGACTTCACATAACCCCAAAACGGGATGGCTTGTTAAATGGGCCGTAAAATGGCCGTAATGCTCTTTAAGTAGCAGCAACAGAACGATTATTTTCATAAAAAATTTGCATGATTTGCAATCGTTGCTCAAGCGTGTAGTGTTCCATGATGAAATGTATACTAATGAAGTCTACAAATGACAAGCGAAAAATAAAAAATATTGCGTCGTTCGCCTTCCCTATCGGAAAAAAGTTGAAGCGCACCTATTGAACAACCCTATATTAACTGCGACTCCGAAAATATACGTATAGTGTTGCGAAAGAATAATGAAAGAATCTAAGAGTTGCACGAAAAAAAACCTTTCATCCACGAGATTAACCGACACATGAGAATAAAATTCGCAAAACGTCGGGGGCATAAGATTTCGAATTTTGGAAGCACGTTTGATTTGCAGATGAAAACAAGTTTAACATATTTAGTTAGGTCAGGTGGATAATCATATGTATGGAGAAGACCTAATGAAGAGTTGCTGGAACAGACAAACTTGGGAGTGGGTCGGTAATGCGGTTGTATGTCCGCTGCTGGTACTGGAAATTTGTGCCTCATTAAGGGCAATGTGGACCACAAATAATACCTAACAATTTTGAAAGAAAATTTGGTCCAAAAAGCTGAAAAGTTAGGAATTAACTACAATTTCCAGTACTATCAAGCATGGGGAATTGATGCCCGTCTATGGCTTATTTACAAATGCCCTTAAGTACTTCAAACACCCCCACAATCTCCATACGCCAATGTAATTGAACATCTATGGGCTCATTTGGACAACCAACTCAGAAAGCATGTTATTAGAACTGGAAGATGCTATTAAGAAGAGTGCGGGAAAATAGATCCTTTAAAATGTAAGAAGCTGGTCGAATCCATGCCAAGAAGACTGAATGCTTTTAGAAAAATAAAGGCTTGCCGACTAAATATTAATTATATTGTTTTTTTCTTAAATATTATTTACTTAACTTTACTTCATATTATATAAATGTCAGAAAAATGTCTTTTTTGGCATGTATTTTGCTAAGTTTTTATGTTTGTATTTTCTATATACGTATGAGTTGAAGTTTGTTTCTGTTTTCCGCAGTTTTTAAAAATACGTTTTGCATTTTACTATATATGTTTTTATTTAAAACCATATCACATGGGTGTCCGAGTTCTTTATTGAGCCACTGTAATTTTACAAATATTTCAAGTTTGTCAAACTAGGCAAAATGTCATATTAAGTTTTTTCGTCCTCCAATGGCGTTTCGTTTGAATTAAAATCACTCTTTACAGTTATCAGAGATTTCCCAGTAATCCAGAGGTGACTTCTGTTAATCAATAACACAAATAAGTAAAATATACGAAACTTTTTACAAATAAATACATACTTATCGCTTCAGTCAACTATTCTGGTGAACTTTGCACGCCAAAATACATCACAACAAATAAGTATTACAAGTAGAGCAGCTGCTCGTGTACTGGTGCCTGAGGCGTACACCAAATACCCTATGCAAAGCTTTGATCTTTTTTATTTATATTCTACCGTAAGCTGAAGCTCTCATTTGTGAGATAAAATTTGCGGGCATGTGCCACAAATATGCTAATCGCACGGAGTGGCTTGAGTTACGATAAAATTCACTCGAATTCAATGCATTTCGAAGTTAAACCGAAAGAGCTGATAGTCGGGCAACATAAATTTCTATTTAATTTTGCATTGAACATTTGCAGAAAAATGGGCGTTTTTATTCTTTCTGCTTATGTAATTCATCGAAGCAATTTGAAAAGTAATGAGAAAGTTGAGCGAGTCTTCTGACCACTCCAATCCTTTGAATCTTCCAGAGGTTTGCACAACCAGGTGGCGCAAAATTAATCTTCCAATATTGTTTTTGAATAACTTTTCTACTCAATAAAAAAATATGTATATTTTTTTCGTTTATTTTGACCTTTACGCGCTCCATTGCTTGTACGTTTGTATACTGCATTTGTCTACTTCAAAGTGTCAAATATGATTGACGTACGACGCTAAATTATACATCTTCCGATTATTATTACTACTATAAGTTGCTAGCGCCCCGGCTTTGGGCGCAGAGTGCCGGTAAAGGTAATTAAGGTGATTAATTTTGCGCCTGTCTCCACAACATTATCGTACGAAGTCTTTTTGCAGTTTTACTTAAAAAGGATTCGCAGAGTTTACTAACGATATTATACCCTTAATAAAGTCGCCGCCCATTTTGAGCTGAAATTAGCAGATGCTTTGAGTTTTCTTACGGAACGAGGACTCCCACGATCCAGCGGAAACTATTCGTGTATGATATTGCACTTGATAGAACGATGCTTTAGATTTTTAATGAAATATTAAATATTTTCGAACGGACACAGTGTCCAAAGTGAATCATATTTGGAAGAACGCAATATGGAGATCGCCAGTTGAATTTACTTTTTCACAACAAATGTCGGTCGGATATCTGGAGGAATTGGCTGCATCAACGCGAAGGGAATTACAAGAATTTAACAAGGAAAGATTGTTTTAGCGATGATAGTAAGTTAATTAATGAATTTTAGACTACTTATGTTCAAAATTAGTAACGGCACATTTCCAGATATGCGACTATAAGAGGGTTATAAAAATCTAGATCTAGTCATGATTCTTCTTTAAAGCCAAGCAGTCTCTACTAGGTTCTCCAATAGGTTCGATAGGAAAAATACAACTTTATCGAATACCCTCAGAGTGTTCCATAGTAACAGGATTTCAGAGAATTCTTGTTGTAGGACTGGTATCAAAGGCGTTATTTAGCACATCATCAATTAAATTATTTTTACTGGCCACAATATGCAGCCTTGCTTAACACCTGCTGGCTCGGATAGATCATCGTCATGCAGAACTCTGCATCAGATTTCTGAATACTGAGCTTGCATTATGTGAGCTATCTTGTCCGGAACTACTTTACGCTGGAGCTTCAAAAAAAATAATTCTTCTCAATTGGCGCGATAACCACTTACGCGAATTTGGTCGACTTTAACAAAGCGCGCCAGTCGTTTCTTTCTCATGTTAACCGGCGCCAATTGGACACATCAAGTGAAGCCAAGTCCTTTTTCCACCTGATCTTTTCAACGCAGAGTAGGCTTTCCTCTTCCTCTGCTACCACCAGCTGGTACCGCATCGAATACTGAATACTTTCAGAGCCGAGGCGTTTGTATCCATTCGGACGACATGACCCAGCCAACATAGCCGCTGTATCTTTATTCACGGCGCTATGTCTATGCCATCGTAAAGCTCATACAGCTCATTGTTCCATCGCCTGCGATATTCGCCGTTGCTAACGTGCAAAGGTCCAAAAATCTTCCGCAGAATCTTTCTCTCAAACACTCCAAGCGTCGCTTCATCGGATGCTGTCATCGTCCAAGCTTCTGCGCCATACGTAAGGACGGGCATGATGAGAGCATTGTAGAGTGTTAGTTTTGTTCGTCGAGAGAGAACTTTACTGCTCAGTTGCCTATTTAGTCCAAAGTAGCACTTCTTGGCAAGAGAGATTCTGCGTTGGATTTTCAGGCTGACATTGTTATCGGTGTTAATGCTGGTTAAGTATGCTCTGGATGTAAGTCACCAGATCGCCGTCTTGGTTTTTACAGAAAAACGCCCCGGTCTTGATCCGTCGATCTGTAAGCCGCCGAACTTTCTGGTAGAATTTTCGGGCGTTGTTCCTATTGGCCAGCATCTGAAGCTCTTTGCAATCATGTATTTCGGCCTCTCGTTTCTTCTGTCGGATGATACGTCTCTCTTCCTTTCTTAGCTCTCGGTAGCGATCCCACATGGCTCGCGTTGCGCCCGATCGCAGCGTGGCTCTATAGGCAACATCTTTCCTTTCTGTGCCAGCATAACATTCCTCGTCGTACCAACTGTTTTTTCGGGCTCACCGGAATCCGATTCAAAAAAATTACCCACATAAATTCAAACGTCATATGTATGTGTGAAGTATGATGACACGATAACCCCCATCCCCATCATCAACACTGGAATGAAATACTTTATTTTTGTTTGTTTTTTTATTTTCATTTGCGGGCATCCGGCAACACAATATTGTTGTTAATTCCAATGAATTGTTATTAATTCCAATGAATTGTTATTATCATTTAAAATTGGAAAGTGATGAAATTGATAAGTGCATCTGCATTTAATTTTCGTTGAAATACCAGGTTGTTCAATAAGTTTTGCGGTTCGATAAGAGAGGATGTTGCTACTAGCTTACACTTTGTTTGATTCTAAATCAAAAAAGAGGTTAAAGAGTGGTGTGAATCTGGTACTTCGGCTCCGAAACGAGTTCGTATCCAGAAAATGGCCAAGAAAGAGTTAGCATCAGTTTTTTGTGATGCGAAAGAAATTTTGTTTGTGAATTACTTGCAAGCTGGTAAAACAATAAATTCTGAATATTATTGTAACCGTTTAGACCAGCTAAAGGAAAAAATACGTGAAAAAAGATCCAGTTTGCAAAAAAAACAAAATTCTTTTTCATCTGAACAATGCACCGTGTCACAGATCATTTTGATGATGTCTAAAATCCATGAATGAAAGTTCGAATTGTTGGAGCATCCACCGTATTACCCTGATTTGGCCCCTAGTGAATTCCATTTGTTTCCAGACCTAAACAATGCATGCGTGGAAAGCATTTTTCATCAAATGATGAGGTCATAATAGCTGTGGAAGCGTATTTTGCAGCCCTTCCGGACTCCCACTTCAGGGATGGAATTCATAAATTGGAATTTCATTGGAATAAGTGAATTGATTTTCAGCCAGACTATACTAAATAATAAAGTATATTTCAAGCCAAAAAATTGTGTGTTTCTTATCGAACCGCAAAACTTATTGAACAACCTAGTGATTTTGATCAAAAGTGTAGAAATAAGTGAAAACACGCCTGTAACTGTATATTTTATGAATTGCAGTGAAGTTTAGAAGAAAATATATTGTAATGTGCCAAACTATAATGAAGCACTTTGAAGGCAAATAATTGCAAAACTATTATTTCCGGAATATTGATCAGGAACCACCAAGTTTCATTACATAAATCAAGATACTTTGCCTTAAATTGCTCATGCCCGACCGCATTATCATTAGTTGTATTATTTTAAGGAAACTAAATGTAAACAGAGATAATTTGCGATTTTTATAGTGAATATAATTTAAGAAAATCGCAACTATACCGCTTCGAGTTTTGCAGTTACTCTCTGTTCAGCTAAAATCATTTCCGATGCAGTGAAACTACATATTGTAAATATGTATGTACATACACACATATACTACTGTGTCCAAAAAATAAGGTGACATTTGATTTTAAACTGCGCGCTTTGAAGGATTAGGAGAATTCTTTTTTTTTTTAGGTTGGTAGTACTGTGAGTGACATCTATGTCAAATTTCATGTGAAATATTCATTTACTGTTTGAGATACGCGTCGTTTTGTGAGCTGCTAAAAGTGAGTTTCTCGTTTTTTGCAATGTCGAAATTTGTTGAGCAAAGAATTTGCATTAAATTTTGTTTGCGGAATCAATTTTCGGATACGTTGAGGATGGTGCAGAAAGCCTTTGGTGATGAGGCTATGTCTAAAAAAAATGTTTACAAGTGGTATAGTGAGTTCCAAGCCGGTCGTGAACGTGTCGAAGACGAAGAGCGTCCTGGGCGACCATCAACCTCAACTGACGAAGCTCACGTCCAACAAATCAAAGATTTGGTGTTGAAAAACCGTCGATTAACGATTAGAGACCTTGCTGATGATGTTGGCATATCGAAAGGCTCAGTCAATACCATTTTGAAGGATGTTTTGGGCCTCAAGCGCGTCAAATCTCGACTGGTACCGAAAACATTGAATTTTTTGGACTCGTAATTCGTGATCATTTCATCAAAAACTCAACCCATATCGTTCCGCAACCACCGTATTCACCTGATCTGGCACCGTGCGACTTCTGGCTGTTCAGCAGGCTCAAAAGACCGCTCCGGGGACACCGTTTTGACACGATAGAGGAGATTCAAGCCGCAACGAAGACGGAACTGAAGGCCATCCCGGAAAGTGACTACAACCAGTGTTTCGAAAATTGGAAAAAACGTTGGCATAAGTGCATTGTGTCGGGAGGGGATTACTTTGAAGGGGATGAAATTGATTTGGAAGAATAAATAAAGAATTTTCAAAATAAATACAATGTCACCTTATTTTTTGGACACAGTATTATATACGAGTATAGGTATGTGTGTCAAATTTTATTTTGTATTTCTCATTATTCTCTTCATTGAGCATTTTTCCGTATTTCAGAAATGCAGATTATTTCTATGCATACCAACTTATAAATAATTTACAAAACCCAAACAAAAGCCATCTGATCAGTTGCTTGTCGTTACTCTGAGCGAGTGGTGCGCTTTTTTAATTATAGCTTGAAGTTCGGCGTTTTTAGTTGTGCGTGAAGGTGTTTGCTTGCTGCTCGGGACTTGTTGTGATGAAATTTATGATTGTGAAAGCTTCGAACAATTCGTGATTTTAGAAAATCTAATAACATGAAAATATAATAAATATATTTTTAAGACTGCTAAAATATTTCATAAAAATATTAGATAGTAAATGTGTGTGTGTAAATGAATTGTGATTATTTATAGCTTTTAAAATGATTTACGAAACTTCATATGACAGCGGCCGCCTGCCGTACAAGCCTGACTTAACGCGCGGTTATTGGGCGAAGCCGAGCGACTTCATTCTCACCGGCATGAGTTTGGCTTTCCGCTTGGACATCTTCTCTATAACCTGGGTTATATTTGCATACGAAGGCTGTAAGTGAAATTTGTTTGATACCGTAGGGAGAAGCGTAATTTTTGCAAAGATAATAGGAAAATATATTTTAAATTAAAGTTTGCTGTGAACAACTAGAAACATGGTTTTTTAAGCTTATACGTGTGTGTATATGTATATTAGGGTGCGCCACCTTCTTCGCAAAAAAAAAAAAAACCGTACTACTTTAACAAAGAAGTCATAAAATTTATTACATTTTATACTTCCGTCAAATTAAAATATTAAAAAAAAAATATTAAGCTTTACGTGAACTGTACCAACTTGAAAGTTCCTCCAAAAATCAAGCTCTAATTAGACTTCCAGACCACTGTAGTGCTTTCCTAGCAGACGTAGCCGCAATTAGGGAAGCAGTGGATTAGTTGCTTACTTCTGTATTTGCTCTAAAGGAAGTTAATATCATCTGCGATAGCCAAGCGGCAAGTAGGACCCTGGATTCGTTATTTGTGCGTTCGAAATTAGTCGGGGAATGTCTGACTTCTTTCTCGACTGCATCCAATTACTTCGATATTCGGCTCATTTAGGTTCCCGGTCACAGAGGGAAGCTGCTAGGCTGACTAGACAGAGGACTCTTTCTTCGCAAAACGAGAGGATTGTGGTTTCCTTGAGAACCTGCGTTGTGCTACTGGAAAGATGAGCCTCGCGCCTACTCAGTGAGCGCTGGGTTAGTGCGCAAACGTGCAAAGTCGCAAGACACTTCTGGTCAAGGGTAGATCGGGGGTGCTTCTAAGGCTAACAAACCCTCAGCTCTCGACTTTGGTAAGTATTCTTACAGAACGCGGCTATTAGGTGTCCATGCGGTGAAACTTGGGACTGCTTCAATTCCTTTCTGCAGAAGGCGTCTGGAGGATGAGGTGGAATCATCTCAGGACCTTCTTCTCAGCTGCCCTGCTCTCGTAAGGGGGCAAAGATTTACACATCTGGGCGCTCACTTCTTTGCTATACCAGCGGATATTGCGGGTTTAAATACCACTCAGCTGGTGAATTCCATCAGTTGCTTGAAACTTTTAATACGAGCTTAATTAACCACTGTTGGCTAATCAAAAGGTTTCTTCTTTTCCCACCTGTTTGGTCCTTTTGCTTCTTTACCGCTTGCCCCTATATTACAACGGGCGAATTTTTGTTCACAATATATTATTTTGTTCACGTGGGCCCCCTCGAACGGACAAACAATTATCCTATCCTCCAAAAATCTCTTTATTTTAGAATTCAGCTGAGGTGATTTTTTGGAAAAAAAGAGGTTGTCTGTAAAGTCGGTTTACTGACGATAGTTTAACGTGAAAACGTCATAAGAAAATACTGATGGAATGGTTGCATTTTTCAAAAGAAAATTTTAATTATATTTGTTTGATAAATATTTTGTAGGGATATAGAGAAGGAGGTAAATGGAATCGCGATGGAATTGGTCAAGTTACATTTCCTACTTTCCCTATCATCGTCCTATTCTCAACAGAGAAATGGTTCATTACCATGCACACAGAAAGAAGGCGTATGCAAATACAAACATGTGAATTTATATACAAATGCACATATACATACATATAGGTGTATGCTCACTCAAGTAGGAGAGAGCCAGATGTCGAACGTTGCCGAACGCGGGGGCCGATTGTGCCTCTTTGTCGGTCGTTCTGCACTCTCGCTTGCAGTTCAAGCAAGGTAACGACGCATGAGCAAGATAACGACGCATTTTTTTGTGCGTGCAGCCGGCTACATCGAATTATAAGACGTTATCAATGCAAAATATTTCGAAAAACTATTTCATTTACAAAAAATCGATTTTTGGAGATATTTTCAAATAGATACAAGTGGCATAAATCTTAATATTTTTCCAAAATATCTTGGTGGGTATTTTAAAATGCATTAAATTTTATAGTTCCGGTAGAAAAACAGCAATTTTCTTAGTGAGTATCTCTAATAGATATGCATATACACGCACCTGTGGTCGCAAGCAGTAATCGCCTTAGTCAAAAGCCGTGTTCTCGAGCAAAAAATACTGTATATTATAGTCAAGTAAGTAAATGTAGCTTTACCTACCTCTGTTTAGAGAATAAAAATTTCGTTGGTAGATTAAGTTACCATAAAAACAAAATTTTTCTCAAGTCGACTTAAACGGTTATTGCTTGTAATCGCACATATAATACGGGGGGAAAAAAGTAAATTTGTGTTAAGTAAAAAGTAATCATTTTTATACAAGAAATACTTCTTAAAGTTTTAAAATATTATAACTTTACAGAAAATTGATATCTTCAAAAATTATATATGTATTGTAGAATAATTTTTGAAATTAAGCTGATGGCCTTGTCGCTAATGCTTTTTAATTCATTGTGATTGTAATTCATTACTTTTCCAATTTTCAAATAAAAAAAAAAAAAAAAAAAAAAAAAATTTTTCAAATTTTATGCACCGTTTTCTCAACTAACCGCTAACATTTTCGTGCTCTTCACAGCTTGTTAAGCACTCGAGTCTCCCTGCAAAATTTGCAATTGGGTTTAAAGTGAAATAAAATGGAGCGAAATGAAATAAAGCAATATAGATCAATATCAGTTGAAGGATCCCCGGCTTGACCGAACTGCTCGATCGAGTGAACACCAAATTTCTTTCATTGAGTACTTCGTAGAGAGAACTCATAATTTCTATTGTACTGAATAGAGCGAACAAACAATGAGAACTGAATGAAAAGCCTGTTATAACAATGTCAGAGGCTGTTACAGCCGAAGAAAACACAAATTCTCTTGATAATATACTTGCCTATCACAATTTCAGATATTAAGCGGTGAAAGAGTGCTAGGTTAGGTTATAATGGTTGCCCTGAAAGTGGGCACACTTCAACGAAGAAGTTTAGTTCAGTCTTCCTGATACCATTAAAGGAGTGTCGTAAAGGCAAGAAAAAAAAAAAAAGCAAACCAATATTAAAGGCAGTTTTGAAAATAAGGAAGGAAAAATTAAGCGGTAAAAGAGTGTCATAAATGCAAAAAAAAAAAAAACTTGCAAACCAATATTAAAGGCATTTTTGAAAATAAATTAGTTTAAATCACAAACACGTCTGAATAGAATTTTTTTGATGTTCTAACTAAATTATGTTTATTTAATAAATTAATCACTTTAAAGATATTTAAGTTCCTAATTTCAGTTCTATGAGTAATCTTGGTTGGGTAAATGGGTCTTGCATAAGTGTGTTTACTCTATCCGGATTGTACTGTTTAAATAAAAAATAGCTGAGTTTGCTCATCGACCTTTTCAGCCTTGAAATTACATAGTTAAATAAAATAATATATTTCTATGCCAGCCTTGCCTCCAGTTTTTTTATAAAGCCAATAAGCAGGAATTAAAGAATAGACAGGCATAAAGTCAACAAAGTACAGTTTCCTGTCCGTTCTGCTAAGTTTTGTCAAAGGAACGGACAGTAAACTGAGCCCTTCTTGTCTTAATGCAAATGTTCTATGCCGCAATCACCACCCGTGCTTCTAATAAAATTCAGCTAGAAAAACTCACCACATCAAAAACCTAGTTCAGCCTCAATTACAATAAATTTTTCACCAATTAATTTTTGTGTGATAAAATTTGCTAAACAAGTTTTATTAGTGAAATGAGCCAGGATTGCAACTTTTTATCTTTTTGCAATTTTTCTCGTTGCAGAACTAGCCAAATTGGCTTTATCAGAGAGTTTAGAAAACGCAAATATTTAAAGTGCACTTTAAATTTAGGTGCGGTTAGTAAAGCTCACGTCGCAAAGCTATCGTTAGATGAGAAAACGGTCCTAAATATA
This sequence comes from Anastrepha fraterculus, assembly GCA_037575425.1. Lineage (NCBI taxonomy): Eukaryota > Metazoa > Arthropoda > Insecta > Diptera > Tephritidae > Anastrepha > Anastrepha fraterculus. The sequence continues at coordinate 1,078,227 of JAYXIM010014999.1, read as the reverse complement.
CAAATATACTTTAGATTGAGTTTTAAAATCCAAAACCAGTAACGAATATTCTTTTCAGGCGCGTCTGTTGTGCCATATATAATATGTTTGTTCCTCTTTGTGGTACCGCTATTCATCATACAGTCATTTATGGGCCAATTCTCGAATAGTGGCTTCATCTCGGTGTTTCGTATGGCACCGATTTTCAAAGGTAAGGAAAATGATTATACATATATATATTTTTAAGGTATGATAAGAATAGCAAACACCTATGGAAATGGAGGATTTGCGAGATTGTAGCAGATTAAATTATACTTCGAATCGAATCGAATATACTCAATATATATATGTATGTCCAGCATGTAAAGATACCCCACACCCATACTAACCACCTATTTACATGCCCCTTTAAATATACTCATCACTAACAACACATTCCCATTGGATAAACAACGACGAACAATGTCCGATGACCGACGACCGATGACCAACGACTTCGCTGCGCTCACAGAGCTTTGTAAACTGCTCCAACAACAAACCCATAGGAAATGGAGGGAAATATGAGAAGCTCTTGCAAGTGCGCATCGTTTATCAATTTTTGGAAGTAATGTTAGAAATGTTGAAAGTAGGAGTATACAGCCTCGGCCTATAATTATCAGAAATTCTATGTTATAATATTCATTTCTCAGGTTATGGTATCATTGCAGCTTTCAGGATGTGCGGAGCTTATTATGCAAAGTTGACTTAAATACATTGAATTTTTCCAAATTAAACAAGAAAATAATGGATAATTGATAAGCAAAAACGAAACGCAGTCGTAGGAATAATTTGCAATCAAATGAACAACGCTGGTGCATTTTGCCTCCTTCGTCAATTCGTTTAGTGAACCAGCAATGACAGCGAAAATAATATCAGCGTTTTAATTCGAATTATGACTGTTCTTATCAACAAATGTTACGTTGAGCTGAGTATGCAATGCACGAATATTGGTTTGGCTATTTTTGTCACCTATGGAAATCGAAGGAAAAAATCATTTCAAAACAGAACCGATGAATAGCCTATTATTTGCTTAGAATTTATACGTGACGAGAGCAATTCACATTCCTGCAAAATCTCGTTTTGAATTTTAAAAAAGTATTTATATGTTTGACGTAGCAAAATATTTGAGACTAAATGTAAAATGTTCAAAGTGCAAATGCGTAAATAGCGGCCAAAGTAGATCCTGGTTTTAATCTCCAATCTGGTTATGAAACTTCAAATAATTTTTTCCGGCTTCTCTAAAGCAATATATTTACAATTTCAGTTTGAACAGTAAAACAATTAATTTTGATTTCATGCATACAGTGGCGCTAAAAAATAGCAGCGGGACATAGTGTAAAGTTTGAATACTATTTTTTTATTCTTTTTTTTTAATAAAAATATTATGAACATATTTCATGCTACAACAAAACCATAAACATCATCATTATCTTTGGCGCTATAGCTCTTTGTATGTTTTGGCTAGCAACACATGGGACCTCCATAAATCTCGATCGCTTGCGACTTTTTTCGAATTCTTTATCCTAAGTTTATCGATGTCATTTTGTTCACGGTCTTTCTCTTGTTATAGTGGAGAACGCTCTGGCTTCTACAATTTTCTTCTACGCCCTCGTACCGTCCATTCTTGTTATATGACCCAGCCGTCTTAGCCGGTGCGCTTTGATGAAACGTATAACATTTTCACCACATTATCGTCGTTTCATCTTATGCGCCACTCTCCGTGATCTTTGTTTGCTCCAAACAGTATTTTTCATATGAAGGCTTGTAGTGCTTTATCTGCTTCAATTAAAGTCCATGATCCAGCTCCAGAGCATAAGACTGGTCTAATGACATTTCAAGAAAAACCAAACCTTGTAAGTATTTAAAAAAAGGTCAAAATGCTAAGATTTTTTGTCAGAATTTCGAAAAAAAATTCTGATCAAGCACGGTTTTGCAAAATAAAAACGAACTTCCCTCCCCAAAATCAATGATTTCCACTTTCTTCTATCGTTCGCTGTTTGTGTAGCTTGCGTCCAGGGGAAATAATTGCTGGATAATTTCATGTGAAGGCTGCGTCACCAGCATCCTTTTGAGCCTTCCTCTGCGCCTGTAACCTTGAGGGTCCCACTCTAAATCCATCGCTGGTATTTCTTGCGCTGATTTTCTAAGGGGATGTCCGACCCAGGCTTACATCCTATTACGGAGAACAATATTGATTGCGAGCTGATTGCATCGTCTGTGTAAACCAATGCTGGATATTCAGTTTTTTGGCCACCAAGCGAGTACGGACACATCGATTTACAAAAGTTTGCAGTTTGAATGCTATTTCTAGTGTTGTTGGCCAGTACTTGCAGCCATACAACAAAACAGATTTAACATTTCAGTTAAAAATGCGGATTTTAGTTTTTTCGTTCAGGTGTTTGAAGTTTTGTATGTTTTTAATCTAGCTTTTTATCTGATCATTGTTTAATCTAGGTGATGTATCGGATAGAGCATCACCATCTGAAGTAATTTGCAATAAGCTCCTGCACCTCGTTGATCTGTTGGCCAGCAATGGTGACAATAATGGGTTGTATAGCATTGGCATTCATAGATTTTGTTTTCGTAGTCTTGATCTTCAATCGCATTCAGCTATAATTGCAAATTACTTGACAAAGTACGATGTCGTCAGCATAATTCATATCCGCATCATTTAAATGCTCCATGGTAAGGAGGTTCCACACGAAAGCTTTTTCGGGATTTTCATCAATCGTGTTTTGTTAAATTTCGTCAGTCACAAACAGGATCTTAATCTGAAAATCAATCTTATTTATAGCTTACAATTTGTTTATTCTAGTTCCCACTGGATATTTCTAGATTACAACTTTGTTTATCTTAATTTTGTTTAAAAATTCAAATTGGATATTGGCCTTTGGTCATGGCATATTGAATTTCATGTTTAATTGCAATTTATATTAAACTCCTGTTTATCCAATAGCGGAAATTGGTGTTTACTTTATTGATCTGATTGAATTTCTTCACATAAGTCCCACCAACCATGTGAATACAAAATAGAAAATTTATTTACGTTTAGCATATTTATAAGGGACAAGGGCTATTGTTAATTTTCATGTTTGGACTAGCTCAAAATTCGCGTTGGTTTCAGATATTTTTTCATTGAGAGTGTTATGCATTTTTTCCATATAACGAGTGATCGAAATTTTTATATATGGAAGGAAATGTTCAACGTTACGTTAAACTCACACAGTATTGACTGAGTGGCGTGCCCAAAAGTTATAAAAAAGTTTTAAATTTTAATTAAAATCTGTTGTACTTTTTTTAAATTTTGTGCAAAGTTAAAAACTTTGATTCTTTTTTGGTTTTTGTTGTAATATAAACTATATTTCTATAAAAATCCGAAAATAAATAGTTAAAACTTTGGAATATCACGCGCTACTATTATTTTGGCAGCAACTGTATTTACTTATTTACTTGTAGCCAACTTCAATATACACCCCTTTTCTGGCAATTCGCCGCTCCATACGAATCTTCCATTATTCAAAGTCCTCTGTTGCCAGTTTACAACTTTAATGAACTCAAATGTTTTCCCCTTCATTGCGCATTTGTTTTCTCATCATTATTTGAAGTAAAGCGTTGCAAGATCAAACACTGGATCGCTATTTGTTTTTCTGGGACGACGCTCGTGGAGAGGATACTCTCATGAGTACTCCTATACCTATTATTTACCATTCTCCCCGCGATACTGCCAAAAAAGTATTAACTCACGAGGCTGGTTATCTCAAATACTCCAAGTTATTGTTGACGTGTACGAAATTCCGCGCGTCTCAGATCGTCATGAATTTATGTTATATTAGTAACAGTTATTAACTGATTTCAGCATAAAATCTATGATGTTGAGTTTTATTGGTATTCTCTACGAACCGAACTTTAATAAAGGTGTTATTTTCACTATTGGTCAGCTACGTAACTAAAGAAGAGAGAAGGCAAACCGACTCGTCATTGTGACAGGTTTCCAAAGGAAAAGAGGTTAATGTTAATGACGTATGCGTGTGCTGAGTTTTGAAGAGTCCTTTACATACATATTTTTTAACAAATATAAATCAAGACACCAATTTCTGGATTCTGGGTGTCTATCATGCATTTTCTGCAAGAACGTCATAACTCGTAAAATCTAAAATTCGAGAAAAACACACCTTTTCAACTGCGTTCTTTTCGCTGTTTTATAAAAACCTAAAAAAATATTGCGCCGCTTCCTATGAAATAAAATATACGAAGTGGATACCACTGCTTACGTTTCCTCATTAAATCTTTAAACTTAAGGTTCTTAAAAACTGAGTATGCAGCATCAAAAACTAGACATTAAAAATGCTTGCTGCCTATTTGGCGCAATATTAATCACCTTATCGGAAGATTTACAATTTTATTTGTGAAGTAGATAGCTGCAGTACACGAACTGACAAGGAATGGAGTGCGTTAAAGGCTTTCGTCACTCAAAACAATTTTACTCAATTATTACTAAATAAAAGTTATTCAGAAACAAAATTGGATTATTAATTTTGCGCCACCTTGTCATCACTTTGAATTTTTTACACATCATAAAGGAAGAGCTGAGAGTAATTTCTAGAAATTTCAAAGGTCGAGCCAAAAAGTGCCGAGAGATTTGGCAACTCCTAAAACACTCAGGCTGAAAAGCCCATTGTATTAAAGCTTTGGAAAGTAAAAGGGTAGATAGTCAAGGACGAAAGGAGAGAAGTAACAGAAGGAAAAAGATAGGATAGAATAGAGGAATAGAGGTACTTAGTCCTGTGCGAATTTTACAGATTCTTTGATATATCTGAAAATATCCTCCAGTTTGAGAGAAGGAAGTTTACTTGTTCTCATGACATCGGAACCCAAAATTCGCAGCCTTGCTCTAGCAAAAGCAGGGCACTTACAGAGAAAAGCTGTTCCGGAACAGATTCCGATTATTGGCTCTGGTCCCTATGGGAGAACCGTTAATCCAAAGTTGGCCAATTCATTTGAGTTATATAGGTTTTGAAACAGAATGCACAATAGTTCATAAAAACATAAAAAAATTCCTCTGCTGCTAAAGATGCTATTAAGATCATGAGGATTGAGCCTGCGCCTTAACTTATACAATTGCGCGATTTTTGCACTTAACATTTTTTCGGAGAAACAAAAACGCAACTCTAATTCTGACGAAGGCTATGACTATCCTATACTAATCTGTTTACAGAAGTGAGGATACTACATTCAAAAGAGAAGGCTTCACGCTAAACACCTTGTAGTCGCTGGATTTTAACGCACGCACACTTCTTCTACAGCGGTATTGGTCTAGCTATTTCATAGATACTCCATTATATTTTACATACATACATCCTTTGAACGATAGTTGTTCTTAGTCATGGTGAAAGGATTTTAGAGGTCTGGCCATGTCAGACCGTTACACAATTTCTCACACACTCACATACAGTCACATTTGTAACTTAAATATTGGTGCAAAATGGTGCGCCAAAGCTGCTGAAAACGATGCGTGAATTATGTTGCTTATTTTTTTTTTTTAATTCCTAAATTGAATTTAAAACACACAACTTTTCACAATTTCACAATTTGGTAACCACGTTTGTTTGTCATGTAACAATCCATCCCCCCATATCCTCATGCCCTCATAATTAGTGTAAGAATTAAATCCATTCCTTTATTATAAAGTGTTGTTGTATTTATACAGTCTACTTTACTAATCCATTTTATCCCTAACATCAAGGAATCGGCTATATCAGCTTGGCTGTGAATTTGGGTGTGCTTACTTACTACAGCATTTTTGCCGCCATACCGTTATTCTACCTCTTCCATTCACTACGACCAACGCTACCCTGGAGCTGCGAGGGCATAAAAAATTGGTTGCACACGTTTAACGGGCAAGAAGTGCGACATGTGAGTCCAAAATCGTTGAAAACTTGTTACTTAAGTATGTTTTGTCATTAAGTATTTGTTGATAATAATTCTTCTCTTAGCTCTGCCATATGCTACACAATGAGACCGCGCCGGAGTTCTCCAAAGATGATTGGTTTGTTGTAACGCACGAACTGCCGTCGAATTTATTTTTGAAGTAAGCGTAAGCTTTTAGTATCGAAGTTCCTACAGCTTTCATTCATTATTCCTTATTTTTTCTTTCTATCAGATCACATTTCGATGATATAGAAGTATTTGAACCACGTAGCAGAGGTTTTTATATCTCATGGGAAGTCTTGCTTTGCACTCTGCTCGTATGGACTATAATTGCGGCTGTATTCTATAAATGGCACAACATTGAGAAGGTCCACTATATACATAGTGATTTATAAAAAAATTTTGTTGTCTTGTAAAATTTAACTTATTGAATATTTCCATTTCTACAGTTGGGCACGCTGCTGCGCTACTCCATCTTAACCACCTGCCTTCTACTCTTCATCGTGGTAGTACGATTTTCTTTGGTGCCCAAAGACCCCTGGCTTTGTATATATAATTTCTTTGTACCGAAGGTGCATACTTTCCTACGTGGCTTTCCAACAGTCAGCTTGTATATTGTGTCGGCATTTGGCGTCGGTTGGGGTACCATCATCGCCTTGGCCAGCTACAATAAATTCAAAGCGAATATCATACAAAATAGTTGGACTATTTGCTTAGGACAAATGTTCATGTTTTTTTCATTCGCCTTCTTAATATTTGTGACCGATAGCTACTTTGAAGGTAAGCCACCACTCCACAATAAATTGGAATAATTAAAACCAGCCACCTTGTAGAAATATTTATGAACAATCATTTTTTTAGAAATTAAAGATGCATATAATGACGACAGTATGGAGGCGTATGCGTATATAACCCATACGTGGGCCTTGTTTTTGTCCACGGGCAGCGTAATGGCGGAAATGGCATGGCCAAATCTTTGGTGCATTTTGTATTATACAATGTTGCTCTTGGCAGCATTAATTACAATGGTAAGTGCTAACATTAAATTATAAAATAAAATAAAACGCAATGTAGACAATTTCGCACATAATCCATCTCATTATATTTATGTACTTATACACACAGACAACCAGTCTAAAAGCAACTCTTCAAAGTCTCTTCGACGAGTTCGAGGTACTCCGCGCGCGCAAAACAGAAGTGATGTTCATTGTTATATCCCTATTAGCCATGAGCTCGTTATACACCTGCACGAGTGTAAGCGTTAACATGCATGACGAATGCTTAACATATCTTAAATGGCTCTTTTTCGTTGATTTTCCAGAAAGGCGTCTTTTTCCACATCGTACTCTCCAACGATACGCTCGTCACTCAAACGGCTCTCAATCTTTTGTTGATTTTGGTAGTGTTGTGGATCTATGGGCGTGTGCGTTTCCAACGTGACATTGAATTTATGTTGGGTCAAAGCTTCGCCACATGGAAGATTTATATGCTGCGATTTGTGGCGCCTCTGTGTCTCATTATGCTCTTGGTATGTTAAGGGTACTTCCAATTTTATAGCTGCAAATATTTATAATGAACATTTTTAGATCGGTGCACTTGCTCTTGCATTTGCGCATCATGAGTTTGGTGGCCTCGTATTGCAAATAGCTGCACTGCTCTTTATTGTACTGCCGTGGCTGTATGTGCCGGGTTACATGCTATATATTATCCTACAAACTACAGGCACATTTAAGACGCGTTTCGCGCGCTGCTGCCGCCCTCTGGACTGGTATCCGGTGGAGTTGGAAGATCGTCAACGCTATGAGGAATCCATGCGCAATGCAGATGCGACACATCAATTGAGTCAACTGGATGACGAGACGACGACTTAGCGCTCAGTTTAAAGTGTGATCTAAAGGGCATAAAAGTGTATATTCCTTCATCATGAAACTTAATTTACATAAAAAAAAAAAACACAAAATAATAAACAAAAACTTCTTCTTCTTCTTAATTGGCGCTATAACCGCTTACGCGATTTTGGCCGAGTTTAACAAGGCGCGCCAGTCGTTTCTTTCTCGGGCTAACCAGCGCCAGTTGGACACACCAAGTGAAGTCAAGTCCTTCTCCACCTGATCTTTCCAACGCAGAGGAGGCCTTCCTCTTCCTCTGCTACCACCAGCTGGTACCGCATCGAATACTTTCAAAGCCGGAGCGTTTGTATCCATTCGGACGACATGACCCAGCCAACGTAGCCGCTGGATCTTTATTCGCTGCGCTATGTCTATGTCGTCGTAAAGCTCATACAGCTCATCGTTCCATCATCTGCGATATTCGCCATTGCCAACGTGCAAAGGTCCAAAAATCTTACGCAGAATCTTTCTCTCGAACACTCCAAGCGTCGCTTCATCGGATGTTGTCATCGTCCAAGCTTCTGCGCCATACGTTAGGACGGGCATGATGAGAGTCTTGTAGAGTGTTAGTTTTGTTCGTCGAGAGAGGACTTTACTGCTCAGTTGCCTACTTAGTCCAAAGTAGCACTTGTTGGCAAGAGAGATTCTACGTTGGATTTCAAGGCTGGCGCCCGACGGAAGAGAAGGAGCGTACGAAACAAAAACTAAAATGCATTTAAATAAATTCTTAGTTTCAAATCTTATTAACTGCTAATAGTCACGAAATGCTGTGAATCAAATACCCATTTTTAGTCCAATAACTCGAAATTGCTTAGGAAACAAATGGGCAACACGCAGCAATTCCGTGCCAAGTAATCCTATGTGTAGGGACATTTTTTTCAATTTTTCTAAAAATTCATTTATATGGAGCCTTAAGCAGTGATGTATTAATTAAAAGCGAAATACTAGACCAACAACAACGTGCTGCATATTGGAATGTCGCCACAGAAGAAAAAAGAAAAGAAAAAGAAAAGAGCGAACTTCGTTGAACAGCGGACTAGCAGTTGGAGTGAGAAGCATACGTCGATGGTGTGAATGGAAGGGCTTTTCGTCATTTCATTTTGTGCTCGCATCCGAATGTATACGAGGAAAGAAAAAAAAAAAAACAAATCAGCCGCTCTACTGCTTTTACCTTTAAGGAATCCATTTTCGCCAAACAACGAATTTTTCAATCATTTTTTGCGAAAAACGGAGAGTATCTGTTATGCTACAATAAATTACACATTCATATTCATGCTTAAATGAGCATACAACATTTTTTTTTTAATAAGAAAAAAAAAAATAATTGGTGGCGCTATAGCTGCTCAAGCGTGCCCCCTTTAATTTGCGCCGTGGAAGGTACAGCCTGTTTTAATCAACTGAAATCAAACAGGAAAAAAGTTTCATATTCATATTTCCAAATAAGTTATTGCGATTACCTATTTTTAACGAAAAAAAGAACAACAAAAAAATATTTGAAGTGAAAAAATTAAATAAAAAAATAAAAATATATTTGACCAAATCACATGTTGGGTTCCGTAGTCCGATTATGATAGCACCATCTGCGTGTCATTCGTCTTCAATACAACAAAAAAATGGGGACACTGCTAAGCAGCCAAAATTCGAGAAGCTGTATAGGCAAAGTTGCAACTCGCAACGTTCCCGCTTCATTACCGAGATTCAAAGCCAATACACGATTACGGAGAAATGAGTCCACCGAGGAATCAGAGAAAGTCAATAGCTTGGAACGTGACATGTAGAGTTATCATAAGCAATTGGCGTATACAAATTTAAAATTCAGGAAAAGCGTAGATGGCAAAATCAAAGTGGACTCGAAATTTTATATGTTTTTTTTTCGTTAACGGTTTCCCCTTTCAAAGGAGATCCCATAGAAATATAGGGATCTCCATGCCTATACAAAATCGCTACAAAGTACTTGCAAATTGTAGCAACATCAGCCGCAAGTGAAAGGTAGTTCTCAGAGGCTGGTGCAACAATAACCCGCCAAAAGAACCGCTGAGCACAAGATTATCAAAACTGTTGTTTTTAAATGCCGTTATTAAAAATACAAATATTTTTACCTTTGAAAAGTATATTGAATCTACAAATACAGGGTGGCTGATGAATTTTGCTACATTAAGAAACTCAAATAACTTTTTTTTTAGTGTATGGAATTCATTTATTTTTTTTTCAAGTTGAAGGTCATTAAATTTTATTAAATGTAGCTTAACTAGTTTTAAAAATAATTGAATTTAAATGCCCCCCATGCTCGTTGACACAAGTGCGGCATCTTAGTAAAAAGTTGTTCATTGCTGCTTTGAGAGTTGCGACAGGAATAGCCGCAATTGTTGCCCGAATGGATTGTTTTAGTTCATCCAAATTTGTTGGCTTTGTTTTATAAACTTCTTGTTTACATAAACCCCACAAGAAAAAGTCAGGTGCAGTAAGGTCAGGCGAACTGGGGGGCCAACGAAATTCGGAGTTTCTTGAAATCAGTTTATTGGGAAATTTTCGTCGCAACTCTGTCATAACAGTCTGGGCTATGTGAGACGTTGCCCCATCTTGTTGAAACCACACAGAGTTGAAAGGAATTCTCTTTCGGCGTAGTTCTGGATAGAAAAATTCTTTCAGCATTTTCAAATAACGGTCTCCAGTAACCGTAACGGTGTGACCATTTTCTTCAAAAAAATAAGGCCCGACAATACAGCGTGAAGAAACCGCACACCACACTGTCACGCGAAGAGGATGCAATTCCGTCTCGTGGAGTATCTGTGGGTTAGAAGTACTCCATATTCGACAATTTTGTTTGTTCACATTGCCATTTAAATCGAAATGGGCCTCATCAGACATGCAAAGGCAGTTTAACATGTTTTGGTCTTCTTCCACCATTTGCAGGATGTTCTGGCAAAATTCCAAGCGAATCGGCAAGCCTGCTGCATTCAGTTTGTTAACCATTTGAATTTTGTAGGGAAATAAGTCTAAATCTTTGTGCATTATTGTTTGCAAAGACTGCCGGCTGACACCAAGTTGAGCAGATAAGCTTCTTGTTGAAACCCTTGGATTGCTTTGTATAGCTGCAGCTACAGCAGCGATCGTTTCCTCCGTCCGAACTGGTGGGTTTCGATGATAAGGCCTTCTTGCGACTGTTCCTTGCTCAGCAAAATTATTCACCAGTCTCATTATGGTCCATCTGCTCGGGGGATCGCCGCCAAACATCCGCCTGTACTCTCTCTGTACCAAAACTACGGACTCCAGTGCGTGATAGCGGCGGACTATCCAAATTCTTGTTTGCGTGTCCCAGTTATCCATTTTAATAAATTTTAAAGATCAATCTGCAAATTTAAACAAAAATGGAACAGATAACTTAAAAAGAAAAAAAGTTATTCAATTTTTTTTTTGGTAGCGGCTTTCATCAGCCACCCTGTATTTATATAAATATAAAAATCTTATATGAATAATGTTTATGTGTTGTATTTATTATTATACCAAAAATTTAACTTTGCAATAATTTATTAAAAATATTGGAAAGTCGTACATGTGTTGTACATAAAAGACATTCAGCTGTCTTGTATTTATTTTACAATATTGTATTTATACTTTGAATGTTTCATGTGGTGTGTCTTTGGGGGTACCTACTTATTTTTAGGGGAACATTTGTTTACTATCCTTAAACTATTTTTTCACCGCCGTGAAGGAAGCTTTCTAATGCCTGTAAGAAAATTTATTTTGTGCAAGATGCATAAAAAAATTTATTATAAATCTCTTATATTGACAAGACTGTTTGGAACTCGTAGTTAAATTTTTTGTCTATGATATGAGGATATGGATGCTTCCAACATTGAACGAATTCAATTTTTTGCGTTGGCATAATTATCTCATAGATTTAGAGTATCACAGTACAGTTATTAGTGAGAAATTCTATAACGTAAGTATTTACAAATTATTTTCTAAAATATTTGTTAAAAACTCCGGTAAAAAAATGATTATATTTGGTTAAAATGAAAAAAAAAACAATAAATAATTGAAGCTTCTCCTATTTGTGGCGTACGTCTTGATGTTGTTTTGCAAATGGCTTAATTAATTTTCATAGTGGGTAATATCCCCAAAAGGAATTTTTAATCAAATATTTGCTACAAAAAATTTATGTAATTGCTCCTTTAATAGTCAAAAAGGGCAAACGTTTTTTATACATATTTCTTTCTTTTACCCCTTTTAGAAAATCTAAGAGACGCACACTTCCAATAAGGCAGAATGAAATTTTTTCGTATTGCTCTCATTACTTCACTTGTATATTTTTCGCATGGATTATAATAGAAGTAAACTGAAAACATTTTGAAACAATTTTTATAATTTTTAGATTTATTCTGTGTTGAAGATTTCTTCCAGTGAAATAACTTCGGTGTTTCTTAAGATTTTCATATATTTTTTTTTTAACTTTTTAGAATAAAGTATAATTTAAAACAACAATTTGTGGAGAAAATTTTTTTTTTTTTGTTCAAAATTTTTGGGAATTTTTTTTTATCAGTTTGCCACAACTTCCGGCCACAGTTTTTTTCATATTTTTTTATATTAATAGCGTCGAATAGTGTATGAATGAATGTTCAGCAATTTTGACAAGTTTCTTAAAGGGATTCCCTTTTAGAATTATATTTAAATACGTCCAGCGAACCAGCGAAAAATCATTAATAGCAAGAATAAAAGAAATATGAGCGGGTAGTTTTTCAAAAATGACAAAAAAATCTCCAACAATTTCTAACAAAAGAATTTAATTCTTTTCACAAAAATTTTTTTTAAAAAGTATATTTTACGCTAAAAATATTAAAGCAAAAATGATAAAAATGTCTAATAAAACGAAGATATTCCACCAAAGTGCTACATTAGTGCTAACTATTCATGCATTCGTTTTTTATGGCATTGGCAACTTTTATCGAAGGAAAGAGCTTCCTTCTCCCAAGCAAAGTAAAATTTTGAATATCACCATGTCATCGTTTCATGATAAAATGCCAATGAATGCTGAAAAAAATAGTATATTTAGTTTGACAGTAGTCACATGTGAGCTGTCCAAAAAAAACTTTTGGAAAAAGTGTGTCTGCAATCTGATCACCCTTTGGTAAAAAATTTGCGGGAACGAATGGATCATGCAAGCCTTAGCCGCGGCGGACATATGCCGGATGTCATATTCAAAAAATAAATGCCATTAACTATTTACTAGATTATGAAAAAAAAAATTCCAAAAACCTTTTTTTTTGTTTTATCATTTTAAGATCTAAATCTCTTAAAAGCTCACCCATTATTTTGGGACCGCTGGTCTATTATAAGTTTATTTTCATTCACCCGGAAGCTCAAGTGGATTTATTAATTAATGAATTAATCCCATCATATCAGTTTTATTGGAATTATTATCAATCTCTGCCAGCATGCTGCCATTGCCGACTCGTCTAGTGAAGCCTGTTCACCGACTAAATCTTTATTGTTTCCGTAAATAAACAAAATTTAGCACCACCGAGCAATGTAAATGTGCAAATTTGAATTTTTTATATTTTATTTTTGTAGGTCTGTATATAAAACATTTTTGTTTTGCTCGCCTCCATGCGCAAACAGGTTGTTCGCTTTTATTGATTATACCAAATTCTTAGAATTTATTCAAATACCCAGTTGCCTTAATCGAGAAAGTTTGCATCACAAAAGCAAAAGAAATTCCAAAGTTCTTAAACTCAAAGTTATATTTTAGTTTCTTTTACGAAAAGCGTATGAGCATTTAGAGGCAGCAACGATTGCACTTTGCATTATAAATATAATAATAATACTCTTCCCAAGAAATCATAATGTGGCTAACTATATTTACAACTGATAACAAAAGAAGAATAAAGAAAATTGCCGGAAGAACCGTCGCCTCACAATCTGCGGCGCTTTCGATGATATTCTTCTCACTCGAAATGTATGATGTGTACATATGTGTGTATGCAAATATATGATACTTGTTTGTGAAATACATATAAATACACATATTTATAGTGGTTGGTAGCGCATGGCTAACTGATCGCTCTCTGCCACTCAAAAATGATTTTGCCAAAATAAGAGAGATGAGTACAGGTGCGCCTTTGGATGAGATGTGGCGTTTAGAGTACCTCGATCTGCCAAAACATAAAACTCAAAAACTAATTTTTATTTCACAGAGAAGAGCTAACGCTCAATAATGCGTTTTTTTATAACATTTTTATTTTATAAAACATAATTACTATTTTTGCTGAAAAATTTGACACTGAAAAAAAAAATAAAAATAAAAATAAGTATTACTTTTGATCAAAAAAAGGCCAACTCAGAGAATAACTTGCACAAAAATCGGGTGTTATTTTTTATCAAGAATATTACTCGATATATCACACAATTTTCTGAATAAAAAAATAAAACTCAGAAATTTATTATTATTACTGAGCGAAAGTCTTAAAATCTCAAAATAATAATTAACTATTAATTTTTTTGTTGAAACTCATTACGATTGTGATCTCAAGTTTAAGTCTTAGAAAAATGAAAACAAAAAATTACTTAGTTTTAATAAAATATTCTCTAAACAGAGATTAGTGACATATTGGCAACGTGAAAGATTGGATGATATTCGGATTTGATTTTATTAAGCTGGGCCATTTTTAAAAGCTTAATATTTTTGCGCTGAAATTAGCATCGCATTTCATACCATTTGAAGGCTTATCAATTCTTGACTTACTATGGAATTTAAATATTGAAAAATTTTGGTAACAAAAATATTGCGTGATTAAAGTCTCATGGTTTCCTCATAACAACCACGTCTTTTAAAACAGTGCCGAAATATATTTATATGAATGTAATCTAATTAATACATACTAGGCTGTTTAATAAGTTTTGCGGTTCGATATGAAAAACACAATTTTATGGTTTGACACACACTTTATTATTCGGTAGAGTCTCCTTGAACATAAATTCACTTGTTCCAACGAGATTATAATTTATGAACTCCATCCCTGAAGTGAGAATCTGAAAGGGCTGCAAAATACGCTTCCACAGCTGTTATGACCTCATCATTTGATGAAAAATGCTTTCCACGCATGCATTTTTTAGGTTTTTAAACAAAAGGAAGTCGCTAAGGGCCAAATCTGCTGGCTGTTCTGCATGTGGTCCAGTAAGCAGGAATAAGCAGATAAAAGAAGATAAAAAATGTGTTGTCTCTGATTTCTGTATCAGCTGATTTAATTTTATGTTACTCACCACTCTTTCGTGTAAGCTTTGCTTAACCTCCAGAGCGGCGCATGTCGGGTGCAAGCACGATAGAGAGAATAATGAGTAGTACCGTTACTTTGCTCTCAGCGAATTGACAATATCAGCGGATTGTCGTAGCGTGACTATCTGGTATTTTTTTTTACTTTAATTTGTATTCAGTAAACTCATAGGCTCTTTAAAATTTATAAAAACAATTTAAATGTTTAGAGGAGTTTAGAGAAGAAGGTGTATAGTATATCTAAACAGAATTAAGTGGATTATTGAAGTAGTTTTTAAAAAATTATGTTTTACATAGTTGTAAACATCGTATTTTAATTAGGAGAGGCTAGAAAACAAAATATCAGGAAAGAACAGAAAGAACTAAAACTACGAGGCTAAAGAACAAAAAAATGCTAAATCAAGTTACAAAAATGGTAGTCACACTGCTTACCTATTGCACAAGGATGACGTCATGCAAATCAGCTGAGATTTTCAAATTCGCTGAGAGCAATTTGTGAGTAACTGCAACATGTCCACTCCATACAATTAGTGTAGCGAGCGTATTTGCCAGTATTTTTGGACTAAATTTTTTTACTAAAAGCCAAGTTTTGAAATTTCAACCGGTCATAAAAAATCGAAATTTTAAAAACTTTCTTTCTATTTGAAATACTGAATTAAATAAATAACTTGGAACTAAAAATAACTCGGAAATAAAAAAAAATTAAAAAACAAAACAGACATGGGTGTGCCGCTTATGATTGCCAAGTGATATCAAGTTCGCTTTTTAAGTCTTTCGAGTAATGGCTTTTAAGGACATATTGAATTAGTTTACAAATATGAGTATGTTAACGCCGAATAATTGTTTACGCATATAAAACGGAGGAAGTGAAAATGTACCGCGAAGCCACAAAAATTTATTTCTTTATTCAATCATATCCAACAACAAAGTTGGTGGATCTCCACCTTATTTTTACAGGAATGGATGCACTTAACACTTTGAAGTTTATTTTTTTCATATATTGGTAAGTAAGAATCTTAAAAAGTGTAAAAAATATCATTCTAGATAATACAGAGTACTTGGAAACTACAAAGATGGCTAAAATCACCACATGCTCACCCAATTTTGGAGCTGTCACGCCAGCGCAAGTGACAACGAAAGTTATGGTTATGGGTCTATTAGAATAGAATAGCATAAAATTTGCGGTCTTTTGTGCTCTCTACTTATCGCAGTATCTAATTCAAAATAAGTTCCCTCATTAAACTTAATATAGAGCTGGGTTGAGCTGAGTGCATATGTCTTTCTTCTGGTTGCACCTGTCCGAGATGTCTCCATTTTCCTTGCTCTATAGCGCCACATTCAAGGAGAGGGTGTATTGGAGTCTCCGGGTAGTGGAGCTCTTTTAATTATACTTCCGAGTAAGGAATTCGCTTGCCGTATTCTCATAATTTGGTGGCAGTTAATACCAAGGATCTAGTGGCTAACATGTTCAGTGCAACAGCTTTTGATGTGTTCTTTGGTGACACATCCACTAGCTCCAACGAAATTACATGACTTGAGTTACAAACTGCGCCCTCTCCACCTATATTATACAGATTTTGCCACCTACGTTCATATTTCTCTATATGGATCGACCGCAAAAGATTCGGGTTATTTGAAGCGATCATTGATGAAACTAACACTTCGATTCGAGATTATCAAAAAATTTAACAGATTTTATTGAAGTGTATCGCACGAAAAGGAGACTATGTAGAAATTTTTAACACCTTTTGGTCCTATAGATTATTCCTTAATAGTATTTTTTTATGTTTTATTAATCATTTTCGTTTAACTCAGCCGGTAATGGATATGTTTTCTCTTTTGGAAATGCATGCACAACTTATTAGTGGTTTCTAAAGACACAATTTAGCCTTGATTTTCCACAAATTATTATCAACTTTCACCTTTAACGAACTTATGCTTATGCTGCTTAAGTATTCTTATTTAACTAATTTTCTACCATGGGCCTATAATAATAAATAGAAAAATATTAAGGTTTGTCTATTTGTTACCGCTAAAGATGTATTACAGTTGATTGGAACTACAAAAATAATGCAAAATTGAACTTGAATATATTAAATTTTTTAATTTAAAAAAGGGTGTGTTTTAATATAACAAAACAAAAAAGTTGGAAATTCGGGCTTAGACAGTCTCTTCCAAAATCATTAACGAGCATTTTGAAAAAAAAAATATTAAAACCGATCAATAATTGCTTTCTATAGGATTTAAAAACAAAATTTGCGAAAAATCCCCATTGTGAGCGGAGCACGGCTAGTAAAAAATTTAACAGCTTTAACGGATTTGAATATACTTAATTTTTTTATTTAAAAATTTTTCGGAATTTTTCACAAAGAAACCCCTATTCAAGAGTGTGTTTGATATAACAAAACAAAAAAGTTTGAAATTTGGGCCTAGACAGTCTTTCCAAAATCATTTACGAGCATTTTAAGAAAAAAATATAATATTAAAACCGATAAATAACTGCTTTCTATAGGATTTATAAACACAATTTGCGAAAAATCCTCATTATGAGCTGAGCAGGGCTAGTGAAAAATTTAACAGCTAGCAAAATCAAGAAAAAGACCAAAATACCATATATATTGTATCATATACACATAAATTAAAAGATAACCAAAACGAGGCAAAACAAATGCATGGATTTGAGTTCCACAGGAATCGAAATATTTCTTAATAATTTCTGTTTTTGTTTTAATTGCTCAACTCGCCGCTCTTCTGCACCAACGCAGCAGTCAAAATTGACATAAATCCCCAACAGTAAAAAGTTACGAATTGGCACAACAAAAATGCAAGATGGAGAGCAAATCTTCAAAAAGTTTCCCACAATAGAACTTTGCTATTGATTAGCACAGATTCCAATTGTGCATGCATAAAGTAAATTGCACTTATTTCCCCTACAGCTGAGCACGCACAGTGCGCCCTGCCCAATAAGTAAGTATAAGTATATTCACCACCTTAGTCTATGTACTATGCATTTATGTGGTAAGATGCCCGTTGATGCTCAATGCTACCTTGAATAAAATATTAAATTTCTTTTTGGCGATCACTGAAAACTTCCCAACCACTACTACATAAACATAAAAGTATTATATTAGCCTTTGGTGGTGGTTGGCGTACCGTTAGTGTTTTGCATTTGAAATTTTAGTAAATAGTTTCCAATTAAGCTTCAGCAATGGATTTTTTATGCAAACATATTTATATTCACATATGCATTTTCTGATGTATGCACTCCTCTAAAACTGTTCACCTCTAAATTACAACGTATATTTCATTTTTACATATGTATATTCCTGCGTTGGGTACTCTATCTGACTACTGATGGTGTTTCCGGTGAAGTAGAGTTGACTGAGGTGATTTATTTTCTATTCGATGCTGATGCTCGCAATGCAAAATGTGTATATATCTGCAGATACTAGGTTTGTTAAATTTTGAAAAATAATTTTTGAAAATAATTACAATGTAAACCAAAATCCAAAATTTTTCAAAGTAACAAAGATCCACCAATGAAATATAGTAAAGAAAGCCAAGTAGTAATACTTATAATATGGGTTTTAAGTATTTTTTTGAGCCCGTTCTAATTTTACGCCTTATTAGGATGAAAAGGTATACGAGATCTGAAGATCTTTAGGCTAAAACATAGTGCTGAAATGTTTATCATTGGTGATTATCAGAAAACGAATGCATTCGTAGAGAGTAACGGTTTGAGGCCGATTACAATGATGGCATCACATATTTTTCCGAAAATGCTGCTGGAAATGCCATATCGGTCATGGAGTAACATTTTTGTGCGATAAAACTTGCGTCGATTGGACGATTTTTGTTTTCAGCAGGGAGGCCTAGTTTAACAATGCGCGCTAGTCTTTTCATTCTCGTGCTAACCGGAACCAATTGGACACATCAAGTGAAGTCATGTCCTTCTCTACCTGATCTTTCCAACGTAGAGGAGGACTTCCTCTTCCTCTGCTACCACCAGCTGGTAACCGCATCGAATACTTTCAGAGCCAGAGCGTTTGTATCCATTCGGGCGACATGACCCAGCCAACATAGCCGCTGTATTCGCTGCGCTATGTCTATGTCGTCGTAGAACTCATACAGCTCATCGTTCCATCGTCTGCGATATTCGCCGTCGCCAACGTGCAAAGGTCCAAAAATATCCGCAGAATCATTCTTTCAAATACTCCAAGTGACGCCTAATCGGATGTTGTCATCGTCCAAGCTTCTGCGCCATACGCTAGGACGGGCATGATGAGAGCCTTGTAGAGTGTTAGTTTTGTTCGTCGTAGAGAACTTTACTACTCAATTGCCTACTTAGTCCAAAATAGCACTTGTCGGCAAGAGAGTTTCTACCTTGGATTTCCAGGCTGACATTGTTATCGGTGTTAGTGCTGGTTCCTAAATAAACGGAAGGTTAACTAGAGTCGATATTCGTCAAAAGAGCCATTTAGACTTTTTAGAGAAATCTCGGCCAAGTTGAGAGGATGGACCATTGCAGTGTCAGCGAAAGCAACCATTTAAAAGAAGTTATTTTCTAAGACTTCTCAGAAGATCATTGAAATAATGGAACGGATATTATACAATTTATTGAAAATACTACAAGGTGGCTCAAAATTAATCATCCAATTTGGTTTTTCAATAACTTTTCTACTAAGTGAAGTAAAAATTATTTTGAGTGATCGTCATCACCATTCCTTGATCTCAGTTGCCGAGCATAAGGCCAGTGATGAAAATCTTTTCTTTTTTATCTGCAGCTGTCTCGTTCACAAATGTCAAATATGATTGGCGTACGATGCTATTTGCAAAAAAATAAATTTAATTAGTTAAAGTAATTTTGTATCTTAGTTTTTATCACAAAGAATTTCATTTTTTTTTTCATCTCTGCGATTAAATAAATACAACTTTTTTATTATTATTAAATTAAAGTCTTTCCATTATTTCCTTTATCTCTATTATAGTTAATTCTTTTTCGCTGCCAAATATTGCAAAAATATAAATGTAATTACCTATACTGACGTTGTTAGACGTTATCAGTGTTTCAAAGTATTGTTGATTTTGTTTTTGTTTTTATTTTCGCTTTTATATTTTGCTATTTTGTATTCTGTTTTTTCTATCAACAAATTTGTACGTATCAAGTATTCTGATTATAAACAAGAATATCACTCGCAATAATCCAATGAGCCTGCGCCGATAACTCGGATTCGGTACTTCACGACCACTAACTCTCTCCCTCTCTGTTGGCTTATGTTAAGTGCATTCGAAGCACACACGCACACATCACATATGTCACAGTTAGTTAAAAATTGAGTTTGTGAAAGAATTTTTATTTATATATTTTAATTATTATATTACGTCGTAGTTTAGGCTATTTAATTTGTTAATTTTCATAATAACTTTTTTTTTCCTCCAGAAAACTGTCAAAAGATATACTCATAGACAAACATTATCAGATGCTGAAATTGAACATTTTTTGGAGACTTGTGCTGACTCTGAAAAGGAGTCTCTTTTGTCTCATTTGTCTCTTTTAACCAATACAAGAGAATTGGAGAAACCTACCGATGGTGGAGAGGAGTGTGCCTTGATTGCGTATAGCAGCGAGGAGAGTATCGTAAATGACACTAATAATGGCCTTTGGAGATGATCCAGCATGCTTGACTGAGCTTTGTGTGTGTTAGTGCAGTCGGGTGTCGTCGTGTCACACATACTTGTTGTCGGCTTTTGAATGATGAAAATCAAAAATTTTAGATATTAGCGTCAAGCACCCGACACGCACACATATAAAGTTCTTGTCAACAATGCTTGACCGTGTCCAAAGGCCATAATTCATCTAATGGCGAGATACCTCTAAAATTATTAGCATGAG
Source organism: Anastrepha fraterculus (assembly GCA_037575425.1). Classification (NCBI taxonomy): domain Eukaryota; kingdom Metazoa; phylum Arthropoda; class Insecta; order Diptera; family Tephritidae; genus Anastrepha; species Anastrepha fraterculus. The sequence goes on along the minus strand of JAYXIM010014999.1, from coordinate 1,057,229 downwards.
CGCGAAGACATTTCTCAAAACACACTTCCGAGAAAAAAATCGTCATAAATGGGCTGCGATCAAACCAAAATGCTACCATACTGAATGCAGTAATCTTCATCTGGCTTGTGGATCAATTTATGCATCCAGAAATTCTAAAGATCACCGTCAGAGTTTAAATTTGTTCACAAGAGATGAAATAACAACGAAATCGTCAAATGTACTAATGCTGAAATGAATTTGCGTCATAATGTCTCTGCATCAGCAACGGTAACAAATAAAGAAAAGAAAGGGTTTGATCGGTTTACTTGTTCTCTTAGATGTTTTAAAAAGCCAACCAATTAACTCCTTGACTGCTCTTATTCTGGATCTCGGTTCGTTGCTGCTGTTGTAGAACAATGGATGCCCCAACGATATGGAAAGTACAACATTGATGTCTCATGCGCAAAAAGAAGTTACATATATAAGCTGGTTTGTGAAGTCCAAGAGAAATTTGGTTACTTTACCGTTATGCTTATGTTGAGTACATAAAGTAGTAACGTACATATACATGGTGGCGCAAAATACATCACCCTATCGGGAGATTTAAAATTTTTTCAAATGGCGTTGAGCAATTTACAAAAAAACAAATGGGCCTGTGAGATTAGGCTACTTTTAAATCTTAATGTGTCGTTTTTTACAAGAACACTTGCAAGCTAGAAGCCTGCAATGAAGAGAAATTGAACAACACTGTTATAAAATTGGTTAACACTGAGTCTAGAAAAAATCTAGGAAAAATGTTCAATAGAACTACACCGTAGAATAGCTACTTTACAGTGGAATGGGCAAGAGCTATGGTATGATCAGTTCATTATGGGTTATTCAGCATTTTACCCTAATGCAAATTCGACCTAAATTTGACCCTAAAAATTTCTGTTAGCAACCTAATTGTATGGATGTGAATTGTATGCCAATTGTGGTAGTCTGTGTTGTACTACAATTAATGTCCTCCACAACAGCATCGTCAGATACGTGCATTGTGTAAAACGTCGTGAATTTAAGTTTTACCTTAAAAATATTTTCCGTAAAATTTGATGATTTACTAAAAGTAAAACGCCTAATGCTGCTTCTCAAGGTCATTAACTTTAATGAGCCCAAATCCAATCACTACATCATCCCGATCACTTCACCTGCTTAGTATGAAAACAGTTGACTTGTATTGGAACACTCTGCAACAAAAGATGAAAATCATCCGAAGTACATTGCACTTTAAAAATGAGCTCTACATTATTTAGCCCACTGAATTGTTAATTAAGTATGCACGTACACATACATGTGTGTTCTTCTAATGTGTACTTGTTTTTCTCCTCCTAATCACAATAAAGAAAAAGTTGTTTCTAATAGTGATCGCCCCTCGGCCGGCAATGGCAAACCTGCGAGTGTATTTGTGCCGTTGGGGGTCGGCTTCAAACTGTAGGCCCCTCCATTTGTGGAACAACATCAAGACGCACACCACAAATAGGAGGAGAAGCTCGGCCAAGCACCCAAAAAGGGTGTACGCGCCAATTTTATATATATACTTCTATATATGATATTTCCCCTTGTCAAGTCTTTTCCCCTTAATCCTCTCTAACTTATTGTGTGTTTGAATAATAAAGAAATAAATATAATTTTAACGGCCAAAGAGGAGTTCTAATCGTATTAATATTATAGAAGTATGGAAAAATACTATGAGCTCCACTCTGAGAGTTTGTGCCATACCTATTGATGTTTACTATAACAATATTTCTTATTCTAGTCTTTAAAGTTACCTCCTTCACACGCTGGCAGATTTCTGTAACATGTAGGCCCTGAAGCAATCAATAAATATTTTTTTAATCCTATTATTATTACTTTTGGAAGTATATTATATTTGCTTTATTTAAGGGGTCCCGGTGGTCTATAGCTCAAAAATGAAGGGTGCTTTCACGAATTTTTTTACAATAAAAAAATGAAAAACGATATTTAAATTTTTTAGGCTTTTTATTTAACTTCTTCTCCATACAAAAATGGAAAAAATATTTTCTTTAATTTTAATAATTTAAAAAATGGCGCTGAAGTGATCCTCCCGAAAATTTGGACCCTGATGAAATGTTGTCCATTTTGGCTCTTTTATCTGAAACACAAAAACCCCAAAAATTTAAACCAATATGACAATAGCTATGTTCCGTACTAGAATAAAAAAATCAAATTTGACAAAATGGCGCGGTTTTGAATTTGACACTCTAAAAGTTCAGTTTTTTCAATAAAAAAAATCCGAAATAATTGAAATAATACAATAATATGATTGATGCTGTGAATAACATATTAAAATTTCAGATGATCCGGTAGAATAGTTTTTTTCTGTATTTTTTGACAACACCAGGCTGAAAATGGTCGTTTCGAGATATAATATATAAATGAGTTTAAAGTTTGAAGTACAGGAACGCGCGGACCGCTCTCTATCTAGTTAATGGGCTGTAGAAGCTTTAACATTGGGCACTTCCGCATGAAAATTTCACAGTATATTCTTAAGATACAGTACTTTCGAAATATTGAAAAAACAAAAAATCGAAATAAGTATAATATTTGCTGTATTTAAAGCAGAATTTTTAGAATAGCACTCTTTTGACATAAATTATTACATTTAACAATTCAACTGCTATGCATTTATATTTCCAAATAAAATTCAAAGCAGCGCTACAGCTTGGAAACTTTTGCTCTACAAAACAGTGGTCTAGTAATTTGTCCGCCAATTATGAAGAAGTAGCTTTGAGAAAGACACGTTTCAAATTTGACAACCACTTCCGAGGAAAAATTGGGAAGTGAACTTTTTAAACATTTAAAATACCCATAAAACCCATTGGGTGTTGTTTTCAAGACCTAAAACAATTGTTTAGACAAACCCAAAAATTAAATTTTTCCAAAATTCTTAAATGGTGCTACTGTTATCCATTGAACACTTCGCTATAAGCTTTATCACAACGAGCCTGAACTCAAAAGAAGCTTAAAAGTCTAAGCAAAATTATTTCTAGAAAAAGCTAATTAATTTGTGATGCATATCATTGATTTTCTCATAAGAAATCTGAAAGCGTATAATACATATTAGGAGTATTTTTTTAATGAAAACAAGAAGTCACAGAACGATTTCCTTCCATTGCCCGAATGAGACTATCCCGATTGATTAGTAACATTTAGTCTCAACAAATAAAAGTAGTTTCGGCATAATAACAGGAAATTTTTGTGAAAATTCTAATTTTTTTAGAAATGAAAAGTAATCTCATTAAAATTATCTGCATCACAAATTTATTCAATTCTTCTTAAGAAGCAAAAAATAGTAAGAGAACCCAGGCAATATTCTTGTTTCCCCTCTTTTCTCTTTCTAGCATATCGCCCACCATAGTGGGAAAATATCAGCCCGTTACCCGGCTCTCAGCGAATTTGACTAAATCAGTTGATGGGCTGACATATCAGAGGGCTGACGATGTACGAAAAAAATTAACACATTGTCACTTCCTTCCCGTCGAAACAACGACTGTTTGAACGAGTGTCGGAATATGTGTGAAATTATCGTGAAGATTTCGGCTGGCGATAAGATTGTGTTAGTGAAATATGACAAAATATGAAGAGAGTCTTCACTCACGTTGATTCGTTGCTATTGAACAACGACTGATTTGGACGAGTGAGTGAATACATGTGAAATGATCGTGCAGAATTTGACGCCGCAGCCAAAGCTAGCCTCACAATTTAATTTTTCACTATAGTTATTGGCCACATCCATCATCCTTGAGTCTCGTCGGTCTGGTGAAATGTTATCCTGTTCACTTTATACTGTCTGACCCAATTCACAATTCAGTCATATTTAGTGCGTAAACAAAAATTCCTTTGAAACTAATCGTAACTGGAAAGGGATCGGATGAAGACTTGACTGTCACGGATAGTATGAATCATGGCGCATCTTTTATATGTGATATCAGTAGCTGATTGGTTTTTGTTTCTTTTTGGTTCGCCTTGTATGTTAGGTGGTCAGCACAAAATAAAATGACGAATAGCCGTTCTATTTTACATCACTCTACTTTCTTTTGTTGTGGCAGTCTATTGGACAAAAAGTTATTATTGGTTGAGAGCCACCATCTTTAATAGATTCACATTGATATAAATGCACACATTGCTTTTTAATTGTTAATTTTACCTGAGAGGAGCGAATTGAGAGTTAGGCATTTTGGAGAGAATGCTCTGCGGACTTATCGTGTTTTTTACGGGTATGTATGAAGACATTAACTAATTGAACAGATCCTACTGCAAATGATTAAATAAACAATTGTGCATGACTTTTTCTAGTGATAAAGTCAATATATCTGGAGCAACTAACTCATCTTGCTGCTGTTCACACCGCAGTTTTTGTTATGTATTGTATACAAGGTGGCGCGAAATTAATCATCCAATATTGTTTTTGAATAAATAAACTTTTTGATCTGTCAAAAAAAAAGTACCCCCAATCTGATCACCCTTTAGTTACATCATAAATTAGTCATATCATGTCTGTCATCCTTTTTTGATTTAGACTTCTCATAGAGCCTTACTATAATCAGCAAATATATGAAAATTAAATACGTCTTTAATACCACGGCATGCATATGTATGAATTTGTATGATAATATATGAGCATACATATGTACGTGCAAGTACACACCGCCTACACGTTGTCGCGAGCCTGGCAGACTGTGTACGCTCATCGCTACTTTGTTTTAAATTTTTTTCTTTTCTCTTTTTTTTTGTTTTTTTCTGTGTTTTTATTTTTTTTAATGTGGCAATGGAAACACAAACATTCTGAATTTTCAGATTTAGTTCAAATTTGTCGCATACGATTGATAGGTGTTTAGTGGTGGAGCAGTGACAATTCGCATATTTTGTGTTGAAAGGTTGCAAAATGTTTTTTTATTCAATGCAAATTATGGCAAATGTAAATGCATACACTCAACTTTTCTATGTGTAATTGTACATACATATGTACGTATGTATGAATGTATGTACATATATAAAAAGTCTGGCCTTCACTCACACAGTACCACGAGAATTTTACTGATAATATTTCGAAGTTCACGAAAATTAATCGCGTTTCGGAAATTGCATTCGTTCAAACGCTATCGTCTGACCGTTTGTTCAAAACAAAAGCCAAAAACAACAAACCCAGTGTTACATATGAAGGTACATATAATTCCACAGAATCAATATGCAATGTGACGATCTGAATGATCAACGATGATCAGTAATGCGCCAGAGCTGCTGCAACTAATTACAACGTACGGATATTTACGGGATAGAAATTGATAACTGCGATCTAAGCGAGTTAAAAAAAAGAAAAACAAAAAATAATAACAACAGTGCAAAAGCCCAACATCGAAGTATAACTGTAATCAACGAACATAAAAAAATAACAATAACAACAGCAAAAGCTCAGCAGGAGCAAATATTTTTGCAAAGCTAAATATTACAAGTGTTTCTACATACATACATACCCACATGTACACATAACTACAAGTACACAAACGTACATTTGTAAATGAAAACGAACATCCGAGTATTAATTCAGTGTGTGGCTTTTCTATTCATTTAACCGGCAATGTTGCTCACGTTTTAATTAAAATATCGCTCATACTCTCGTATCTTTTACACATTTACTATATATATGAAGAATTAATAGAATAAATTTTGTGGTTTTTATTTGTGCAATTAGTGCACAGCCAAGCAAAAGTTTAGTGTGGCATAAACTTGACATTCATTTCAGTGTTGGTACGCTTTTCGTCGACGCATTTGCATATGAATATTTTTTCGCGCCCGTATTGCAACAACACAGAACAAATAAACTGTTGTGTTTGACATCATTAAATTCGTTATTTTTATTATTAAATTAATTTTTTATGAAAAATTAACTAAATAGTGAAAGTGAAGAGTAAAATTAGTGGTGAAAATGGTGTACGAATCATCGTACGACAGTGGCCGCAGGCCCTTCAAGCCCGACCTGACACGCGGCTATTGGGCGGCACCGAGTGATTTCATCTACACTTGCATCAGTTTGGGCTTTCGCATGGATGTGGTGTCGATGGGCTGGTTTCTTTACCAGCACATGGGAGGTGAGATAAATTGAAATAATTTTTTTTTTTTAACAATTTTAGATAATTATTATACAATATTAAACTTTATTTAGTTCAAAAATTAATTTTTATGGGCCTATAGTCCCATGCAATGTAATTATTTATAATAATATTTCAAATAAATAAATAAAAATTATGGTTAAAAACATTACGTGAATGAAAAATTAAAAACTCTACGCAACAAAGGAAACTAACTTAGAATTTAACTGGGAATTTGGTCGATTATTAAATGGTCGCTGACACAGAGACGTTCGAAATCTATACAGAAATATTTAAATTATAAGCAAAAGTATTACGAGAACACAATAAAATGCATTTTTCCTCCCAAGTCCAGATATTGAGGATGTTTTTGAACTTTCGAGCATGTAGCGCATCTTAATAAAAAAACCAATCAAAAATTATTTTTTATAAGTTTTCTGAAATGCATTGCGATAGAAATTTGTCCTTACTTTCACTCTTCGCTCTGTCTAAAAGACGTTTGAGATTGCTCGGTCTCGCTTTTCTGAACAACATTGCGGCTGTTACGAATCTCTACTAGCTGGTACAACCAGTTTTTTTATTTCACCTATTCACCATTTCACCTATCCTAACCAAACCTTCAATTATTGCTTAGGGAAGCAAAGTAAATTGAAAACTTTGAAGCCATTTTGCTAGAATTTTTATCTTTTAAGTTACAGTACTTTACTAAGAAGCGAAGTGCACGACTACAAGGTGGCGCAAAATTAATCACTCTATTCGGAAGGTTTATAATTTTTCAAATGGCGTCGTACGTCAATCATATTAGACACTTGCGAACTAGACAAGCTGCATAACAGAAACTGAAAAGGTCAAAATAAAGATTTCCATCATTAAAAAAATTTGTTTTTTTTTTCTTTTTGGATGATTAATTCGGCGCCACTTTGAACATTGAGAATAGTCGTATCTGGTTTTGTTTGAAAATACTTCTTTGTAACCCGTATTTTCAGTTCTCACTATATTTAATTTTTAAGTTAAAATAAGCAGAAACCTTTTAGTAATCTTTTAGTAATCAATTTTTTCCCCATAAATTTCACGAAAATTTTCAGGGATATTGAAAGATGAAAAAAATTTTTAAAAACATTTTTCTCATTTTATGTCAAGAATTTTTATGAAAAAAAAGAGTTTTCCAATTCTCTCGGCATATTTGTTTCACTTGATAACCACATCGTCCCCCCCTATGCCGGAGATACACTGCTGGCCTTAGGTTAGACGCACGTTTAGTTGCATACAACTATGCTTCATATTTATTTATTAAAGGACGATAGAAAAGAAGTTGATATGCAAAAACATTTCTTATTTAATGACACTTTAAATATAATATTCAAATGATTATACATATTTAACAAAATTGTGTTTTTCAAACATTTTCTTAAAGCTACTCAAAATAAGGCGAATTTTTCTTGGTCATTAGAATAGACGCACTTTGGCTTTTTAATTTTTATAAGAAAAGTATTTGGATTTTAACTTAAACTACTATTTCATTCATTTGAAATAAAAAAAAAATATTTCAGTAATGAGTACTGCCTCCATTGTTAGTAATAACTTCATAAATCCGGTATTTCATAGAATGATACAAGGAATCTATGTAGTTCAAGGAAATCTCGCTCCAAGCACGTTTAATATCTGCAGTTAATGTTTCCTTATCTTCGTATTGCTTTCCTCCTTCGTATACCTTCCGTGTTAGCCAACCCCAAACATTTTCAATTACGTTAAGATCTGGAGAATATGGTGGCCAGGTCATGATATTAACGTTTTGACTCGAAATAAAAGATTTTACTACTCGAGAGTTATGAATAGGAGCATTGCCTTGTTGAAAAATCCAAGGAATTGGTCCAAAGAGATCTTTCATTTTGGAAATACGGAATCCAACAATGTTTTGAAGCGATCGCCGTTCATCTTTTGATCGATAAAAATCAAGTCAATTGTTCCATAAAACGTGATAGCACCCCACACCATTATTCCCCCTTCTCGGCCATGGTGGCGACTTAAATATAGCTCATCTTTCCGCAAATCGTGATAATAATATTGAAATCCATCAGGCCATCTAAATTAAAACGTATTTCATCAGTAAATACAACTGAACGCCAATCATTTAGTCGAGTGTCAGATTGGACAGTCCACGTCATGTATTCTTTCGCGAATTGAAGCCGGTTTTCTTTGTGTATTGCATTCAAAGGGGGGTTTTTCTTGATTTTTAGACGCTTCAGGTATTCTGCATTTCTGATCGTACGCTGAACACTTGATAGGCTTGCTTTTACTCCGGCCAATTCCTTGATCTTAGCAGCAGATTTAGTCGAATTCGAAGCAATTGTAACAATTTGGCGTACTGCTTGTTCTGATAGTGCCTTTTTCCCCCCTTTGAAGTTATTTCCATATGCCTCTGGATGCTTCAAATATCTGTCAACAGTTCTAGAGCTGCGATTTATTTGTTTGGCAATGTTTCGATTGGACAGTCCTTGCGAGTGAAGAAAGTCTACTTTTTGACGTTCCAATAAGCTCATAACAGCAGCTTTTCCCATTTTTTTCTTCAAATGTAGCTCGAAAACACTTTATTTGTTTATTTTTGATATTTTTTTGATATTTTTTCAGTTATTTTTTCGTAAATCAACCAGCTGTCAGCATTTTTTTTCGAACAAGATTCGCACTTTGATAAGAAAAGCATTTTGGACAATTAGAACAAGCATGATAATAAATAATTGATTTTGTTTAAAAAAAACGATGGTGCGTCTAACCTAAGACCAGCAGTGTATGATTGTGTAAGATATATTGCCGAAATAAAGTTGGAAAATTTATTTCAGAAAATAACTTTCACATTTTTGGGCAAGGAAAACTTAAACCCAAATTTAATAGGATTGAGTTATGGCATCGCATAAGATTCGATTTTCTCATGGGTCAGAAAAAAAGCTACAATTTGCCGCACTGTGCACTCTTTGCGCTGTTTGAAACTTGATAGTTTTGAAATCAAGCTTAGTAAGTTACAAAATATTTCAACGCAGAGTGCGATATGCAGAATTTTTATGCCAAAAGTGAATTTAGACAAAACTTTATTTTTTTTAATAATTATTATTTGTTTAATAAACATTAAATTATGTATGTACCTTAAAAGTTATATAGCAACTCTTCAGCACACCATCAAAAACGATTTATGCTAATGTTGGTGTTAGAAAGCTTAATAATTCTAAAAACTCAATGGAATGACTACCACATCAAAATGTTTAGTAAGGAAGTTCAGCAAAAACAATGCAATGTGAAGAATGTAAATTAATAGTTTTTACATTTGAAAGTCTAGTCCTTGCAATTAGTGATGGTTGAACGTCGCGTATATAGCTTTTTGCGCGGGCTACCTACTCCTTTTTTAGCTTCCAAAAACTTATGGAGGTGGATAAATTGTATAAATCCTATTTTATATTATTTCAATTTTTTTTTTTTGTTTTTTGATAAATTATTTTTACACACACAATTATAAATGCATATTTGTAAACAAGAATGGATAATGGGCGCATGGACATGGCGTTGCATAGGTTTTTTTTTTAATTAGAATTAAAAAAGAAAATTAGTTACGCAGTATTATAACCCATTAAATTTTAGAATAACAAAGTGCAAGTTTTAAGTTACTCATAAAACTCGTTGATTTTTGATCATTTTTTCCCCTTGAAGGTGTTTCGCCATAATTTTCTTTTTTTTGAAATTTTGATAAAAATTGAATGAAATTTTACGAATTTTGTACAACGTTTGAAATTTGGATCGTTAGGCGATTTTCTTATAGAATGAACTATATTTTTCTAAAACATGTTAGAAATTAAAACTAACTATTAATAATAATTTCGGAGGGGTTTTAGAAACTTTTCCTAAATCTGCTATTCTTTCATTATTCTTTCCTTGCATTGCGCTACTCCGCGAAATTGTTGGTCATGATGAGTTTTCCTGGCTTTCAGTCAAAAGTTATGAGATTTTTAATGATGGTAAATGATGTCTTTTATCAGCGCGTCATAACCACACTTCAAACAGTGCAACAAATGGTCTTAATTTCGTTCAATTTTTTCCACCTCTGAGTGCTTTATGAATTATGGTTGCCTTGTGAGTTGAAACATCCCGACAGCGATGTCACTTCTCATGATCGTACACTATTTCGAGCAATGATTGAATCGAATATTGGTATAGAAATTTGAATCACTTTACATTTTTGAATGCATGAAACGGAATCATCTACATAAATAAATGGCACGCATATTTAGCATCAAATATTTGTTGACTCTCGCTCTGTAGCATTACCTACTTATTTATTTACTTTGTTAACGAATTCAGTTAAGTGCACAATAGATTTTTATCATTATACATTAATGCTCGCGTGCTCTCTTTTCATTTTGAAGGAAATATGATTCAATCTCTCTGCATTTAGTCCATATTGAGTAATCGCATTCACGTGGATGAGGTGAAATTCCACAGTTTTATTTATTTACATATATTGTAGGCAAAAAAGACTTTACGAAGGAGCTCTATGAGTTTCATATGGAAATTTCCAAATATTGTTGGCCTATGAAATCCATTTCTTGAAAAGGTTTATCAAACAATATTTTCAAATTAAATAAGGAATAAAATAGTGTACCACCTTGTTCAAAAAGTTTCCGAAATACAAATTTATTCCTCAAAAGTGATATTATCGCCTTTAAAGTACATCCCCACCAATTGCAACGCACTTATGCTAACCTTTGATCCAGCTCTCGAAATATTTGTGAACTCTATTTTCGGTATAGTCATCACAGACGTCTTCGATTACTTCCATTCAGTTGTTAAAACGCGTTCCCCGTAATGGTTTTTTGACTCGATCAAACGGAAAACTTGTAGGGAGCCATAACAGATGAATCCGATGTCTGTTGGATGATAGTCGTTTCGTTCTTGGTCGAAAATTCACATATAACGTTGACACTGTGCGATGTTACAAAATTCAGTTTTTGACTAATTCCTCGCAAGCGTCTCATAACCCCCAAATAATAGTCCTCACTAACTTCCTGACCGTCTGGTAAAAATTCGTGGTACAGTACGGTTGTAATCCATAAAAACTGTGAGCATCGCTGTCTTTTCTGACTTGAAAGGTCGTGTTTTTTTTTTTGGTCTTGGTCCATGCGGTGTTCTCCACTCACTGGCGTGATGTCTGGATTGGGTGTCGTACTAATAAATTCACTTCTCACCTCCAGTAACGATACCTTTGATGAATGTTGGGTCGGATTCAGCCTGAAAAATCTTGTTTTTGGGAAAATCAAGATGGGCTTGTTTTTGCATGTATAGGATGGGTGGGTGTTAAAATTTGCTTTTTGAATCGGCTATAAAAAAAAACTAATCAATATTTTTTCTAACTTTTTTTTTTTTTTTGAAGATTGAACATCATCATGTAGGAATGAATAGTAGGCCATTATCAATCCAATTTTTAAGTACATTTTCGATTGTTTGGGCTCCAATTTCATGAATAGCAACTTCGATTTCGTGTTTTAAAGCATCAATCGTCTCTGGATGGTTCGCATAGCATTTGTCCTTAACGGCTCCCCACAAATAGTCCAATGGGCTTAAATCACAGCTTCGAGGCCGCCAATTGATATCGGAATTCAAAAACGGTAGCCAAAAGTTCGAGTGTAACTTTGGCAGTGTGACAAGTTGCACCGTCCTGTTGAAACCAAATGTCGTCCATGTCATCCTCTTCAATTTTTGGGAACAACTCGTTGAGCATGTCACGGTAACGCTCACCATTTACTGTAACCGCGGAAGAAGAAGAAGACTCACCACTTTGGAAATAGGTTTTCAATATTTCCCAATTTTGTTCAAGCGTATAGCGTCCCATTTCGTAAATGTCAAACCTTTAAGTAAATTATGAACACATTTAACAAGTCATTTGTGTTACCATTCTTAAAAAAATAGGTTGTTCAAAAAGCTAACGCTATATGGCCCCCCCTGTATTTATAGTTTGAGGATAGAGCACCACTTTTGAAAATCGATTACATTTTATAGATACAAAAATATAGTGTATGTTAATTTTAACCTCTGAAGGTTATTTGATGGATTTATCTGTATCATAACGTCTCAATATCAGAGGAGGTATTCTATTCATAAAAAGTGTATGCTTCATTTTTAGTCTTTGCAAATAAAATAATAATATACTGTAGTTTATTCATTTCCAATACCTTCCAATCCTTTATTATTATCATTCATCAAACACGTAGTTGAGGGCCACAACCTTACATTAGTATGCAGCGCTGGTATCACAGCCTTTTTCTAATTCGTTTATTTTTTTTGTCTTATTTGTTATTGCATTTTTCTCCTGATGAACAAAATGATTCAATGTACTATCAGAATTTATCGCACTTAATTTTATTGTACGAAATTTTCCCTCATATTTTCACGTCATGATTTCATAGTTCAGTGCTAGAAATTTAAATTTATTAAATATTTATTTTGTAATTATTTCAAATGACTTATTTTTACAAATCCAGTAAATATATTATAGCTTAATATATTTGAGATAGATAAGAACTTTATGAAATGAAATGAATACGCCTCTAAATTATACAAATTTTGCAATATCAGTTGTATGTATGCCAATAATCAACTCGTAAAAACCTTTGGCTAAGCGATAAGCCAATTTATTTTTATTTTCAATACAAATCTGATAGGTGTTGAAAAGTTGAAAAAATTACATTCAAAACAAAAAACTGAACACTTTGCATTTATTTTCATTAATGCTAAGACAAAAATTTATTATTATTCAAATTTATTTATTTATTTATTCATTATTTATATAAATATTAATAAATTTTTAAGGAATTAAAAGCCGTCCCAGTATTTGTTTTAAATTAAAAGTGTTTTAAAATATATATAAATATGAATATATAAATACATGCCTAGTGGGCTAAGTAAGTATCAAATTTGTTTCAAATGATTTTTTGCTCTTATCACAACAATTAATAAAAAGATGTTTAAAGTATTTATTAATCAATAATATATTTTCCTTCATTATTTACAATGTCCTCCCAACGTTTAGGCAAATTTTTAATTCCCTGCTCAAAAAATTGTTTGTCCGTACAGCCAAAATACGCTTCGATATCCCTTTTAATAGCTTCTTTTGAGGAGTAGTTCTCGTTCCTCATATGGGATTGAAGTCCACGGAAAAGGTGATAATCACAAGGTGCAATATCCGGAGAGTATGGTGGATGCGGCATTAGCTCCCATCCGAGCTCGTTCAGCTTGCCTAATGTTTGCCTTGCGGTGAGAGGTCTGGCAATGTCGTGGTGAAACAAAACTTTGCGTCTATTCACTAAAGACGGTCGATTTGTTTTAAGTGCCTCATTCAGGTTTGATAGCTGATGGGAATAATATTCAGCAGTTATCGTCTGGTTTGGTGTCAGAAGTTAATAATAAACAATACCGGCCATATCCCACCAAATAGACAGGAGAATCTTCTTGGGGTGAAGGCTATCTCTAGGAGTCGGTTTTGGTGTTTCATCTTTATCTAACCATTGGCATTTGCGAACAGGATTATAGTAAAGGACTAATTTTTCATCACCAGCAACAATACGGTTAAAAAAACTTTAATTTTCAAGCCGTTGCAGCAGCTGAGAATACACATTCACTCTCTGCTGAAGGTTGGCGAGGGAAATTCTATGCGGAACCCATTTTCCCAGCTTTGAAACCTTTCCTAACTGAACCAGGTGCCCGTGAACTGTTCCATGCGATGAATTTAACCTCTGAGCTATCATACGGACTGTCAAATTGGGCTCAGCTTCCACGAGTTCGCGCAAGGCGTCGGATTAAAGACTTCAGGACGACCAGCGCGCGGGGCATCCTCCACGTCGCAGTTACCACTTCGGAATTTTGAAAACCACTTTTGCGCAGTCCTTACACTCACGGTATCCTCTCCGTGAACAGTGTTTATTTCTGCAGCATCAGTTGTTGCATTTTTACCACTTTTATAAAAAAAATACAAAATATGCCTCTTAAACGAGTTCGAAGATTCCATTATATTTTTTAACAACACGTGTTTCTATCCGCGATTAAAATCACTTGTTGAATGCACACCATATCAAAGAAAATATAAATAGTTCCTTTGTATTCCGCGAATAATTTTTTGTATGCAAAACTCGTACAAAAGTGAAATTATGGATAAACGAACTTATGGACTGATCTGATATTTAGTATTTCCTAGTCCAAAAATGTATTAGCTCATTAAATCCTTAAATTTACGAATGAACACTTCGGTAAATCTACTACTCTCATCAGTAAGTATAAGCAATGGTTATACGAATAGATTTATAAAACCTTAGAGTGCACTAGTGAATACAAAGTGGCACAAAATCAATCGCTCTATTGAAACCCATGAAAAGACTTCTCATAAAAAGTATATCTGCCATTCGGAGTCGGCTTAAAACTTTAGGTCCATCCATTTGTGGAACAACATCAAGACGCACGCCACAAATAAAAAGGGGAGATTGGCCAAACACATAACAGAAGTTTAAGCTCCGATTAGTTATTCAATTTTTTTATTGAAAGATTTACAAATGACGGCATACCTAACTCATATTTGACACTTCTGAACTAGACAGGTGCAGAAAAGCAATGGAGCTCGTAATTTAAAGTATCGACACTAAATTTTTGATTACTCTCAAAAGTCAATTTCAATGAAATTGCCAATTGAGACAGCAAATTGAATGAAGTTTGAAATATTTTAAGTCATATATTGGCTACATCTGTGAAGCAATGAGCACCATTTTGCACATTTTACAGCCATTTGGTATTTGCTTGTGACGCTCACATTGACAAAATCTTTCATGATTTCAGTTTTCCAGACTATGCATTTCTCCTCTTATTTCCTCTGCATCGTGTAAATCAAACTATGCTTTCAAGCAATCAGCTCAAACACAACGTACAGGCCACACTATAGTAGGCCGTAGTAAGCTATGCACAAAAATTGCGCTGAAACTAAAATATTTCCATCCATATTACAATAACAAAAAACTAATCAAATATTTCCAACATTTTTCTTGCTTTCTTTAACAGGCGCCATTATTCCCTACATCCTTTGTATGTTTCTCTTTGTCGTACCAATTATTGTGATACAGTCATTTATGGGTCAATTCTCCAGCACCGGTTTCATATCGACTTTTCGCATATCGCCAATTTTTAAAGGTAAAAAAAAATGTATTTGCTTGTATATTAATAGCTAAAATAATTACAACTTAGAGCAGAAAAGCATAAATTCTTATTTCTATGAATAAAATCTACAGGTCTGGGTTATATAAGCTTATTCGTCAATTTGGCTGTACTATCCTACTACAGCTTGTTTGCAGCTGTACCGTTACTTTATTTATTTCACTCGTTACGCCCCACTTTACCCTGGAGCTGTGAGGGTATAGAAAAGTGGTTTCCAAATAGCACTGAAGCAGAAGTTAAACATGTAAGTACATAGGAAAATAAAAATATTAATACATGTAAATCAATATTTGTAATTTTTTATTTATTTTATAATTCTGCAACAACCTGTTAATAGTCCTGCAAAATGCTAGATGTAGTGGAGATAAATGCTAGCATGATCGCTAACAATGAGTCAAATAGATATATTGGCTATGAAGTGCCCTCTGTGTTGTTCTTCAAGTAAGTTCAAGTACAGGCTTAATATTTCTTCGAGAAATCTCTCAGCATTAAATACTTTCAGCTCGATTTTTGGTGGTGATGATGTGATGGAGAGTTATGAGTATGATAGTCCATTTCTGTTCTCATGGGAGTTGCTTGTTTGCACGCTGCTTAGTTGGGCTATCGTAGCAGGTGTCTTTTATCGTTTCTACAATACCGAGCTGGTTTGTATATTTGAAATTTTGTGAATTGCTGCTTCTATTATGTTTTTATGCTTGACATAAACATGAAGTTTGACCATTTAAAGTTCTGAAAAATCGTTAGTAAAATAAAGATATACAAATATTTTATCAGTCTATAGTCTAATAAGCCTATAAATATCATGCTATATAAATATAGGGGTTTTCAATAGGCGCGGGTCGATTTTGGCGCCCTGTGGCAACCATTTTGTTTTGGTGACATCTGTCAAATCTTTTGTTTATTATTCAGTTGTTTATGCCAAATTATCATGGCAAGTTTCACGATTGAACAGCACGTTCAAATGATAAAACTTTATTATCAAAATGAGTGTTGATTAACGCAAACGTTGCGCGCATTGCGCCCATTCGGTAGTCGTGGTGGCCCTTCCAATTTCTTATGGCCCATATTGAACCATATGGACCTAGACGGCATGTGGTTCCAGCAGGACGGCGCTACGTGCAAACGCAGCAAACGCCATTTTATTCCATTTCAACATCTACCCGCCCTTATTGAAAAACCCTTTATAACAAAATTCGGATGCAATGTAAATGATCTGGCACCAAGGCAGTTGCAAATTATAATAACTAACCATACTGGGTGGTCCATACAGTAGTTTTTTAATGAAATGTTAATTTTCCCGCTGGTTTGATTTTCGATTATTTTTTTTTTTAATTTTTAAAAGGAAACCACGCATCGACCACCCTGTACATTAAGTTGTTGTGTTGTGAAGGTAATTTGCAAAGACCCTGATGCCAAGTTATTTCCATGAGGTTGTGAACCAAAGTGAAATGACTTTTAGAGTTGTGCTCTTTAGTAGAATTTCACCGAATTAGTTAGTAGGCTGTTATTAGGCTTTGAGCGAATTTGACAAAATCAGTTGATGGGCTGACGTCACTTGGGATGTGTTTACAAAAGACTGAGATTGTGTTAGTGATATTCGAAAAAAATCAACACAGTTTTCACTCATGCTACTTCGTTGCCATCTGAACAACGAATGATAGGACGAGTATGTGAATATGTGCGAAATGATCGTGCAGGATTCGGTTGAATCTCCCAAGTGACGTGACAGCCGAAGTTCCCCTTACAATTTGGTTTTCACCATACTTAAAGAGCAAACTTGGTAAATCTATCATTTTTGGTTGTGAACTGCTTTCTAACTGCTTATTTACTTAAAATGTATATTATTTTTCTATTCTGCTCTGTGCCTCTCTCTCTCTCTTTCTCTCTCTCTCCCTCTCTTCCCTAGATGAGCAAATTTTTACGCTACACCATTTGGACTTCCCTGATTTTACTGTTGATATGCGTCGGACGTTTCCTGTTGTTATCTAATGATTGGAGTTATATATTCAGTTATTTTATGGCAAAACCTATTGATATTCTTGAAGGCATACCCAACACTGTACTTTTTATAGTATCGGCGTTCGGTCCTGGCTGGGGATCTATTATTGCCCTAGCCAGCTTTAATCGCTTCCGGGCAAATATTATGAATTATAGTTGGATTATTTGTCTGGGACAAATGGGCATATTTATGGCTTATGGCATTATAACGCATATAATTCAGGGTTACTTTAAATGTAAGTATGAAAAAGGTGCTTATCAGGCGTATTCTGCAAGCTGTACGATTTCAAATCAATGAGATTTGCAAACACTATTTCGGATATTTTTTGATGAAAATTCAAAAATTTGGCACTAAATCGTTGGATATAACGTAAATAATGTGTTTCTAGCAGTTTTCATTTGAAAAATATTTTACTTTCAATACAAATATTCAAAAATATTTTGCGAATTGCTACGATTTGCAGAACATTCCTGTGTGAAAAACTTTGTTAAATACGAACATAGTTTACTTTTTTTAATTTGTTTTCAGCTCTCACCACTCACTACGATGATGTAGACAATTTGTATGTGTATGTGAATCATCATTGGGCACTATATTTGTCCAGCGGCAGCGTAATGGCAGCGATGAGTTGGTCAAACCTATGGTCAATAATCTTCTATGCAATGCTGACGTTGACGGCGTTGATAACAATGGTATGAACTTATAAAAGATGGCGCAGAATTAACCACCATATCATCGTCGTTGTACGTCAATCATATTTGACACTTGTGAACTAGACAGCTGCAGTGTGCGTATACAAACAGACAAGCAGTGGAGCGCGTAAAGATCTAAAAAACATTTCCATTATTCGAAATCGTTTTTTGTTTTATCTAAAAAAATAAATTCAAAAACCAAATTGGATGATTAATTTTGCGCCACTTTATATGTGCTATGTTATATTCCCATTGATCTCACGAAATTTTTATTAAAATAGTTTCAATTCATTCTGTTTTTTTTCTTCCTTTCAAACAGATAACCTGCTTATTTTCTATTTATCAAAGCATTTTCGATGAGTTCGAAATGTTGCGTTCACGAAGAACCGAAGTTACACTTGGGCTCATTGGCGTACTAGCATTTTTATCCTTATATACGTGTTCGAATGTAAGTACCCGTAGTTACAAACGTAATTTTCAGCGATATTCGGAGTCATAACAGAGTCACATTTTGGAGCTTGTATGCTCATAAAGACCGCAAGAGTCCGAAATGAAGATGTTTCACTTCCTGCAAAGACCGAACTACATATGTGAACTTAAGTTCATACATCAAAGAAGCCTCAGTATGAGTCATATGTGACTCTTGTTGTCAATCTATATGACTCCTATAGTCTTTTATGTTTCTTACTAGTCACATAAACGACTCTTCTTGAATTATTTCCCAGACTCACTTAATCCTGTTCTCTGGCAAATGTCTTGTGAATTGCATAAAAAATAACCGATATACCTACAGTGGCTCACAGCTTATTGCGTGAGATTCTTTAGTCATAAGAATACGTGTGATATTTTTAAATTTGTATTTAAATTACAATAACAAAAAGATTAAATGTACATTCAAAGATTTAATTTAATTTCAAGTTTAATTTACAAAAAACAATACACAGACCTAACGGAATGTTACATGTGTCCAGGTAAACTTAAAAATTTATTCAAATTTTATGAAGATTTTTGCTAACCAATATTTTGTAGGGTAACCTTAAAATTGATTTTAACCTAGATTGCATAGAGCCTTCAAGTTTTTTGGTAAATTCCGGTGCTACTTTCACCTACATCTCTTTTAACGACATTTGTAAATCCTGTCGGTTACTTGTATTTTATTCTTGATTTTCCTCAATATTCGTCTGTCGTCAGCCTTTTAAGAAAATTTATTCGGGGCATCGTGACCTTTGTCACCCAATCCACAACAAAGGCGATATTAATCAATGTTTCGAATTTTATACCTGATTTATGAAAATTTAAAAAATTTTCATCGAAATTTCAATTTAAGTAAAAAAAGTAGAAGATCCCGCTTTTTTATATGGAGAATTCTTTCCGAGAAACCACTG
This sequence comes from Anastrepha fraterculus, assembly GCA_037575425.1. Taxonomy (NCBI): domain Eukaryota; kingdom Metazoa; phylum Arthropoda; class Insecta; order Diptera; family Tephritidae; genus Anastrepha; species Anastrepha fraterculus. Next base: position 1,037,809 of record JAYXIM010014999.1, on the reverse strand, counting down.
ACGATCTTCCACGTTTCTTCGCTACTTGTCGATTACATTTTCAGTGGTTATATGACCGACAGCATCCTCCAGCGTTCGACGTTCTTCATCCCAACGCATGCATTGGAGGAATGTGTGTTCAGCGTCATCTTCGGCGGCATCCCTGTATATGCATGGGGTGTTCGCATTTCCTTATTTTGAACAGGTATTTCTGGAAATACCCGTGCCCCGAAAGCATTTGGGTTGCATAAAAATTGACTTCGCCGAAGTTCCTGTTGTTCCATGTTGCGACATCTTTTATAAGCCTAACCCTTCATCTGCCTCGTGTTTCGGTAATCCAGCGGTCTTGCCGTAGACTTAGCATTTGATCGCTTATTTCGCGCGCTGTAGGTTTGCTAACTCTTTCTTCCATTCCCAATGCTGATCTTGTTTTCCTTTCAAAAGCTAATAAGTCTATCGGTATTCAACCGCTTATTGCTCCGATGCTTCTAACGATGCTAAGAGCTTGCATCGATGCTTCACCTTTAGCGCATTTGCCCACAGTTCAGCTCCGTATAAGAGAACGGAGAGCGTGGTAGCCATCATTATTTCCCGTTGGACCCCCTATGTTTGGCATCAGTAGTACTGAGTAGGGATGCCATGCTAGCGGCTTTCTGCTGCGTGCTTTATTTGGGACCAAAAGGTTAGTCTTAAGTCCAGTCTTATACCTAGATACTTTAGAACCTTCTTTTGTGTTTAGCGTATATGAGCAAGTTTGCAGGCTAACTTCTAACGGGATGTACTTCTTGGTTAGAAGTATTAGTTCCACATGAATCTAGCAACGTTTGTGTTCATATCATTACTTGATTAAGTTTTCTACGAGCTTCTTCAAGGTTTCGTGCTGTGACATCATCTGCGTATCCGATTGAAAAGGTACTATCGAGCATTTCCATATTGTATGTCTCGTCATAACTAGTGTTCCCCAAGTCAGGACCAAGAATTGATCTTTGTGCCACTCTAGCTGTGACGCCTATACAACGAGAATCCCCTGGAGTTTGATAAACGAGTTTGCGGTCTCGTAATTTCTCATTACGAGCTGTAGGTATGCCGGAATTTTGAACCTTAGCTCTAAGGCGGCCAATATGTTCGCCCATCTTACGCTATTGAAAGCGTTCCTTACATCTAAGGTGACTATGCTTCACTTCTGGATTGCTAGTATATAAACCAGAGTAAAATACAGCCTTTTTGGAGATGATTAGAAAGTTTTCTTGTTGATAATTTTATTTTATATTCTTCGTGATATAAAGCAACATCCTTAATTTTTGTGAATCCCGGCCGTCTTTAGTAGTGAAAAACTTAATCAGGTTATAACTGGTTCATACTTGGTTCCTAAATACTGCTCCAAGTCAAGCATTTTAAAGCACTTTGTGTAAGAAAGTATGAAATAACTCTCAGTGACCTTTCGCATAAATCTGGAAAAAACGTATAATTTAAAATCAGTGAGGATATTATATTTGTAAAATAAACTTTTCGATATTATTTCTGTAGAAGGTGGATAGTAGGTGGTAGAGTTAGGAATTGAAAGTTTAACTGAAAAAGGTTTTGCCTGCACAAAAACTGAAAATAGCTCAATAATTAATATTTACGTGGACAGTCATGCATCAATAAAAGCAATAGCCTCATATTGCATTAAGTCCAAAGAAAGAAAATGTCCAACAGGGCAGAGTAGCCATAGAAAGGCTATCCGCAAACAGTAGGTTGCACATCTATTGGATACCAGGTCACAAAGGCATCAAAGGAAACGAAATAATAGATGAGATAGCTAAAAGTGCTGTTAACCTACTTTTTGAGCAAGAGAATGGCTAGCTAGGAGGACTAATCTGACCACATGCAAAGCTCCAAAAGTCTAATGACAACTAATGTCAAAAAACTGACTCAACTCGTTCTTAGGCACTCGCCAAAAGACTGCAGAACTGCCATAGGTATGCTGATAGGTCATAATCTATTGGCTTCACATGCGTGCAAGATAGGGAGTGCTAACACGGACAAATGTAGGAAATGCAAAGAAGATATAGACGAAACACTTTGGAGCATCTTCTGTATTTTTGTTCGGTATTATCAAAAAAGCGCTCGTAATGCCTGGAAGCCCCAAAGTTTGAACGTCTGGAGGATATCTCAAAAATATTTCCTCTTGCGCTGCTTAGATTTGCTAAAGGCGTTAACATCCTACATGATGTCTACTTTAACTCTTAATAAAGGACCAACAGGTCTATGCGTGGCTCGGTGTCAGTCGGTTTTACCTAACCTAACCTAAACTGAAAAATCATTAATAATGATAAAAGTATATATTTCAATAAATATTATAAAATAAAGAAAACCAATGCGGATTTTATTATTTTTTTTAATTAAATATTAATTTTAAATTATATACACCCATTTTGGGTTTTTGGCCGAGCTCCTCCTCCTATTTGTGGTGTACGTCTTGATGTTGCTCCACAAATGGAGGGAACTACCGTTCTTCATGGCAGAAATACTCTCGGAGGTTTTCAATTGCCTGCCAAGGGGCGACCGCTATTAGAAAGAACTTTTTCTATTATTTTTGTGTTTCATACACGGAGATTCAAACTAATGCATTTCCGAATGATAGTCACGCACCACACCATTAAGTTCCGGCGGGTTTAAACATTATTTCCTCTAAATCTTCACCATTCCGTCGAATACACTCCTGGAATTTGGGCTCCGTATTCCGTGCCACTCACAGAAGAAGTGTTGTCGGTATGCCACTAACCTCGCGAAAGATATTAAAGATGGTCACTGGATTCGTTTTATAGACTTTACTTTTGCGGCACCTCCATAGAAAAAAGCCCGTAGGGATAAAATCTGGCGACCTGGGTGGTTAGGATATGTCACCGCAACGGCTTATCAATTTGTTAGTGAAGAAATCACTCAGTATCGCCATGGCCTCTCTGGCCGTGTGCGGCGTGCGCCATCTTGCTGAAACCATGTATGTGCACTGAAGTAAGAATGTTCCCTCATTGTTGGCAGAAAATAATCATTTAGCGGGCACTGATGAACAGTGTCTCTTGCCCGCCGAAACTGCTTGCCCTCGACGATTTCCAAAAAACTAGGGTCCAATTATTCCATTTCTCGACAGTGCACACCAAACCGTCACTTTGGGACTGCGAAGCGGCTGTTGATATTTTAATAGTGGGATTCATCCTTAAGGTGAATAGCGATAATTTTGCTTATTTACACTCCCATTGAACTGAAAATGGGCTTCGTCATTCCAAGAAAGTGTTTACCGCATGAAATCGCTCGAACATAGGCTCGCAGAAATTTTAACGATTTGAATTTTAAAGGAGTAAAATCTTAGACTTACTCTTAGAATTTTCAATCTTAAACCTTCCTCACTAGTTTATGTATAATAGTTTTTGGAAACCCCAGTGCAGTCGCTCTCTTTTGCACGAACTAGTCCACGTCAGCGATCGTGCAAACTTATAGCCGACGACTTCCATATTATGCGTTATTCTTCCGTCCAATGCAACAATGCAGTTAAGGAGAAACCTTAAATTGAAAATCTTTTTGGGGGTTTGGTCCAGCTCCTCCTGCTATTTGTGGTGTGCGTCTTCATGTTTTGCACGGGCTACGGGCTAATGGACAAATATAATTTTGTATTCATCATGTTAATGTTTATATGCCTCCTATGACCAGTGTGCTTAGACTAATTTTTGTTTCTCATATTTCCAATTTGCAGCACGGAGTCGTTTTCTTCAGCGCCATGTCAATGGATTCACTCTTCACCCAAACAGCACTCAATCTGCTACTGTTGTTGGTCGTGCTATGGGTCTATGGGCGTGTTCGCTTTCAGCGTGACATAGAATTCATGTTGGGACAACGTTTCGCCACATGGAAAGTGAATATGTTGCGGTTTGTTGCACCGATTTGTCTCTGCCTTTTGCTGGTGAGTTGGAGTGAATATAAATTTTAAGGTCAATTCACTTGCATCACCTAAAAGTTACGCTTGTAAAAATGATAGCATTATATACTTACCCATATACATTTACAAATATTACAGTTAATCGCGATCATTGGTTCTTTCTTCGAGCACTCTATCAGCTCAATTGTGATTCTCATTGCTGCGGTTTTCCTCATCGTTCTACCTTGGCTCTACTTGCCCGGTTACATGATTTATGTACTGCTACAAACAACGGGTTCGTTTAAAATGCGCTTTCAACGTTGTAGTCGTCCAATGGACTGGTATCCCGTTGAAATGGAGGAGCGACAACGTTACGAAGAGGCGATGGGCAATATGGATATTACGCATCAATTAAATGAAATCGCAGATGAAGTCATGCCATAATGAGATTATAATGCGGACTTCTGTTTAAAAAATTTCAAAGAATTATAGATAAACACCAAATGTACATAAATGTTTTGAACTTGTAATTTTTTAAAATAAATTTGTCTGCGCAGCCTAGAATCTTGTTATAGGAATTAAAATATCTAAGTAAGATTTTTCTCAAACACTCAACAATTTTTTACTTTTTTAAGCTTTCTATCGACCAAATGCGAATTAATAGTAAAATTTAAAAAATTATATATAATTTTTTTATGGATAAATGCTTACATTTTATTTTCGTGATTTTAAAATGTCTATGTCGCTAAAATTATTTATGGAAATAAAAATGTATTTATAAATATGCAATACAATCATACATACGTGTATACAGATGTATGCACTTTTCTATCATTTACAGTGGCGGATTTACACTAAGTGCCAACGGTGCCTGCGCACAGGGCGGCAGATTCTAGAAGGGCGGCAAAACTAGGAGAAGAAAATTGAAAAAAAAAAAAATTATACTCGAGGAGCGGCGGCTATTAGGGGCCACCTTAGGGAAAACGCTTATGGAGAAAATAAGAAGCTAATCTCGGATTAGTTTCTAACAGTCAGTGAAAGTTTAGTCATTCATCTATGCGAGAAATAATTGTAAGAATATAAAAGTTAATTTCTGAACGTTAATTATACGTTCCTGAAAAAAGTGTTTTGGCCCACATTATCCGACAGTGTCGGAAATTGTGGGAAACCAAACCTTTTATTGAAAAACGTTATGGATTTAATGTATAAAATAACATTTTTACTTAAATTACGTAAAATCTCTCGAATGCATTAGTGTGTATGAAAAACTGAAATATTTCTTTTCATATATAATATTATAAATAAATATGATTCGAGTGACAAAAACTGTTTTTTTGAGAATTACTTATCAAACAATGTTGATTCATGATAATTGTTGTAATTAGTAGTTTGTTTGCAATTCCATCTTCAGAAACCTTCGTACACACAGAAATAATCGTTATCTATGGTTATATAATACGTGGCCCACAATACCCGCCAGAGCGATTTTATTCATTGACTTCTTTAGGCCATAAAAATTGATTTTATTCGCAATAACAAAAATATTTCGAAGTTGGAGAGAGTGCGGTTAGCGCAAATGTGGCGCAGGAAAAAATACATCACTCATTCGATTTTGTATATTAAATTGTTAAAAACCGACAGTCCTTCTAAAACAAGGTTAGAAAGCAGGTGCATACAGTAAAAGCATTCAAATACTTTTTTATTGACAAATGTTCTTAATAATACATAGATAACCGTATTGATGTAACAAAATATTTTGTCTACTATGTCTACTATATCATTGAAACTCCGATCTTATTCGAGGAAGATGTAACTGAGAATGCTATAACGAGACAAGAAGCTAGAGTACTGAGGATTCAACTAGAGAGACTTGAGATAACATTCATGCACATTCTTTGGCATTTTTTACTATCACGATTCCACGCGGTTAGTAAAAGATTACAGAAAGTTGAAATCAACATTACTGATGTAGTTAATGACTATCGTGAACTAATAAAAGTAGCAGCAGATACAAGAATATCAGACGACTGTTTCGAGAAAAAGAAGAAGAAAGTTACAAGCTGACGAATCAAGAGATAAATACCTTCAATATCATACTAGACAACGTTGATTCAGAATTGCGAAAGAGAAACCAAGCATATGAAAGGTTATACGAGAAATTTTTAGTGATTACTAATTTTGGAGGTTTGAATTTCAAAGAGCTTCGTGAAAGATCGGAATATTTGAGAAAAGCTTATACTTCAGACCTTGAGATTTCATTCACTGTCGAAATGATTCATTTTCACGCGTACTGTTCTGAACGAAAAATAGAGAACGTAACTCGCCATCTGACCTTCTGAAACTTCTGCGGACGAACGAGTTATACACTGAGTTTCCAAATGTGGAGATAGCATATCGAATATTTAACACATTAGCGTCAACAAACTGCAGCGCAGAACGTTCATTTTTATGTCTGAATAGAGTAAAAAATCATTTGCGTTCAACAATGTCTGAAAACCGCCTGAATAGTCTGGCTCTACTGTGCATTGAGTCTGATTTACTTGAACGCTTGAATTGTGACAATTTAATACACCAGTTTGCAGTACGAAAAGCCAGACGTGATCGCATTTAAGGCGATGTGTAAAAATTTGATCTCATAAAAGCAATCATTCCATTTTTTTGCTCGTCTAATAAATATTGATAATATGTTTAAGTAAGTATGCTGTTATATAGACTCAATTGGATTCTATTTTTTAAGATGTACTACTATATTTTATGCTATTTATTACATTTTCCTGGCACTTAATTTATAATTAAACAATAAAAATTTTGCTCAACAATAAAAATTTAAATATATCAAATATTATTCTATAATCTGTTAATTGATGCATAAAACTACCCAAAATTTGTTTTGTTACACCTGTTTATTGTATAACGACTATTTTTTGTACTATAATACAAACACGCACACACAAATTTAAAAAATTAGGGCGGCATTCTTAATGGTGCACAGGGCGGCATTTTGTGTAAATCCGGCACTGATCATTTACAAATAACTATAGATTGTAACTCTATATATGCATTCACATTTAATAACTTCATACTCTTATCGTAGCTACCGTTTCTACTCTGATATTATTGAGTTCGCATGTCAATTTGCGTGAACGCTGATACTCCTCATATTCAAGTTGATGTTCCTCACATGCCGGCGTCCAGTCGATGGCTTGCAGTTGCTTTCGCAAAGTCTCCAACACCGAACCCTTCCCGCGCATTAGCGCATATATCATATAAACTGGAATGCAAGCGATTGATACACAACAACTCAACCAACCAAGAGCTATAGCCCAGCGTGGATATATAATACCGTTGTACGTTATATCGCGATTGAATATGATGGTGGTGAAAAACATGCCCTGATAGGGAAAGAAAGGAATTTATAAAGAAAAATGTGAGCCAATAAATTAAAAAAGTGTTTTGTGCCTACGATTAATATAGTCGGCGTTATGTACACCCAACAAATTTTCCAACCGATCTCAGGCCTCTTGCCAATCATGAAGTAAATATCATCCATGAAATTGTCAACTCCATAAATCCAGGCGACCATCACAACTTCCAGCAAACAAATGAGTATTACCGAAATGGAAGCAGAATACCAGTCAAGTAGTTGGAGAATAAACATGCCGCCCTAAAGAAGAGGGGAGGAGTTAAAATGAGTATTGCATAAAAATTAAGCAAAAATGAAATTGTATTAATTGGGAACTGCTACAAGAGTTGCTATTTATATTTCTGGCCTTGGGCACTTCTACTTTACATTAGACACCATCTGACGTTTCCATTAAAAAGTTTAACATATTTTACAATAAACGCGCTCAGAATGTTTTGATGTGTGAGCCATATTAGTGTTGATACAGTGGCTTTAAAAGTTCATCTCGGCGAAAAGTGGAATTAAAGAGTGAACATTTTCGTGCGATTATTTTTCACAGTATTCAACGTGGGTTAACAAGACAAGAATGCATCGATGAACCAAAATCATTATTTGGCGAGCTATCACCAATATTAGCACCATAAAAAACTGGTACAATGAACTTTTTCGTGGTCGCTGTTCGCTCACCGGCAAATTCTGGGAAGGTCGTCCAAAATCAGTTTTTGTGCCAGTGAAATGATGAATGAATCTTTAGGCATTTGTATGACAAGCACCAATAAGATTTTGCATGATTACCTTGTAGTAAAAGAGGTGCGTTCGCGTTGGATCTCTGGAAACGCGACTAGAGAAAGTGCTTCTAAAATTGGTTCAAAACAACTCCAAAGTGTATTGATCAGAAAGAGAATACTTTGAAGAGCAGTAACACCGTTTTCAGCCACCAATATTAATATTTTCATTGTTAGGATAAAAATATTAAATGTTCTTATAGGTGTAGCAAAATTAATCGGTACAACGGATGGCTCATAATTTTTGCAAGTAGCGTCGTACGTCAATCATAATTGACACTTACAAGTAAGAAGGAGTAAAGGTCAAAATAAAGATTTCCATAACTCAAAATACTATTTTTATTTAGTAAAAAAGTCATTCAAAACCAAAATTTAATACATTTTTAAATATCACACTAAAAATAAGAACATATTCGTTTAAACGCACCAGAATAAGGAAGCCGAAGACATTGAAGTGCATAAAAAAATAACTCTTTTTTGCGTTAAATTGGTAATTGTAAATGCCAAAGGGAAAATGATTCTTAATGATTCTGAAATGGTCCAAATCAGGCTGTACCTTAACGAGGGCTACTCAAACCGTGAGATTTTGTGAAGAATCGGAAGATCAGAGCCAGTAGTGCGGTCTTTTTTAAAACAAAATGGCCTACATTACGGCGTTAAAAAGCCTACGAAAGGCGAAAACTGACCAATTGCCAAATAAACCAAATCAAAAAGGAAGCCACAAAAATTTTTTTTTAAATTCCGCTTAAATAAAAGAGAAACTGAGTCTTCCAGTGAAAACCAGGCACATCCCACACATTCGTACATTCGACTTTCGATTATTATTTCTTTTATGTAGCAATATAGCATCTTTAGTTTGCTTGTGAGAGGCATAAAAAAGTCAAGTGTTTTGTGTGTTCAAGAATTTTCTGCTATCGACTCTTGGCTCTCCTGGACTCTTCCATTGCGACGACTAGGCTTTGGTTTCGATGTCGTAACCATATACCCATGATTCGTCACCAGTTATGACTTATTTAAGCTAGCCTTGACGTTATTCACCCATTCTTGAACGATGCTCAAGCGTTTGTTTTTGCTCAAAATTCAGGAAAGATTGCATGGCATGAGCCACCCGGTATGTCGATTTGCCGGCATCCTCAGCAACTTCTCTAATTGTGAAGAAGACACAAAATACTTGTCTTATTTATGCCACTCACAAACAAAGATGCAATATTGCTAAAACCGTGAACATATCTTCGAGACGAGTGTACCAACATAAAAAAGTAATAATCGAAAGTTGAATGTACGTAGCTCGTGAAATTTGAAAATTCACCGTATTTTTTTAACAAACCTCATTCAAACCTTTCACCAAATCGTTCGCCACTTATAAATATGTGTATAGGTTCTTACCCGTGTCACCATAATGATCGACATCAGAAACATAATTATGACCGAGCCCAATGTGACGAGTGCTTTATGTCTACGCAGTTTTGGTACCTCATCGACGACGGACGATATAATAGCCTCAATTTGCACAAACTAAAATTTTTTACAATACAATTTAATATAGTTTAACTTCTAACGGTGTATAAATTTCCAAACGAAGTTTAAAAACTCACCACACTATCCAAGCCAAGCAGGAACAGCATGAAAAAGAAAAGTGCAGCCCACAAATGCGGCAGTGGTAGCATAGCGATTGCCTGAGGATATGTCACAAATGCCAGTCCAGGGCCAGAAGTGGCCACAGAGGCGACAGGTATACCTGACTGATCTGAAATAATGTAAACAAAAATTTACTCGAAATCGTTAGCGATATATACAGATAGCACAGGTCTACAAAATATATATTTTTGAGTTTTTTGTTTTTGTTTATATGAGACTAGTTTCCAAAGAATTTGTCTACGGTGAACACGATTTTGGGGTGCAAGAGTGCATACTAAGTCATCATTTTCAGAAAGTTGGTAGTAAAAATCTGTAAAAACGTGATTTTATGTGCTTAACCCCTATTTTCGTACAAACCTGACGGGCCGAGAACTAAAACTTATTCCCAAATTATAGCTTGAATCTTGCACTATGGACATAATATATGTACCTAAGTTAAAAAAATAACAACTCTGAATAAAATAGGGGTGAGACCTTTAAGGTTCAGTGATTACGATCGATTATTCGGGGGTTTTTGGGATTATAAATCTGATATCAGCGCTTAAAAATTTAAGATATCGGTAATCAACGACTCCAAAATTATCAATTTGATTCAGTTTGATGACCTTAGCTAAACTTTTTAACTTTGCGTCCACCTTATTGAGTTCGTTTCATATAAAAAAAAAAATATAAAAAAAACACATATAGACCTGTGTAATTTGCTTTCTTCACACTCACGTGACAAGAAACCCAGCACAGAGAAAACTACGAATCCCGCAAATATGCTAGTCATGCAATTCACTATCGGTATGACAAACGAATCACCTCTGGCGTTATTTCGAAAGTTATTAAAGCTTGCCATATTCACAATACCACCCCAACCAGGTCCCAATGAGAAGAATATTTGTATTGCAGCATCAGCCCAAACTTTAAGGTCCAAAAGACGAGACCACTCCGGTTTGATGTAGAACAAAATGCCTTTCATAGCACCAGGCAAAGTAATGCCGCGTATGAACAATACGAAGAGTATGAAGAATGGGAAGACCGCCGTGAAGTATACAACTTTGCCAACCTGGGAAAGTTTTTGGAAAAAATGAATGAAGAAATAATGAAATTGAATGACATAATTATTTAGTTTTTTCATAATTCTATTTAGGAGTAAATTGAGAGAAGATAGTGTTGGACTTACTGTTTTTATGCCGCGAATAATGCAGACATATACGGAGAGCCATACAAAGATTAGACAATAAAATAGCGGCCAAACTATACCACCCATTTCTTCAATACTATCGGATACTTGTAATATTTCATGACTGTAATAAATGAAAACCAAAAACAAAACAAAAACAGGATAATTTGCTGATTCACATACAAGAAACCGTTAATACTCACTGAAAAAATTCATCGGCTGGCGTGCGAAAACCCGTATGATGAGTAAAATTACCATTACCTAACTGAAATGATAAAAAATTAAAAATTGACAAAAAAAAACATAAAATGCTCTAGTGAGCAATTAGGAAATATATGTATGTAGGTGCATTAGGGTGAGTTAAATTTTTTATCTCATTTGTCCGTTTGTAAAACAGTCCTTAGAAACATTGCCCTAAAATAGATTTCGAGCCTCCTTATTTTTAATTTCATTTATTAATCCCCAATAAATTTTTATTATTATTATTTTTTTTTTGGAAGAAAATCTATGCATCTGGTTTTTGAATGCAAAAACTAATAAATAAAAAAAAGCACATATAAAAATAGTTTATTTGCATATAGTCTTACATTCACACTGCTGCTGTTTCAACAGATTGCGTACAGAGGAAGAGGGGTGTTAGGTGAGTGGGTTTGAAAGGGCATGTGAATAGGTGATTAGCACCGTGCGGTGCCATTAACCTATTACAATATCCAGACCACAATTAAAGTCACGCGGATCTCTCGAGGCAGCTGAATCCCTTCATCTGCAACAAGTGGTTGTTGGACTCCGATAACGGCATTTGGGGGTCGGGAGTTTAGCAAACTGGTGAGAGTATACCGGTGGATGTCTATATATTGTCCGGTCCAGTAGTTGCAGTTATGTTATGTCCTGGATCTCGTCAGTGTAGTTCAAGAGATGCCACCTGAGCCTCGCCTGGGAGATGGCTCAGACTATAGGAAATTATTGCAGAGGTGATTCCTACGGCAACACCAAAGCAGGAATTACTTGCTGAGTATTTTTCTGTGCTTAACTGGGGACATGGAAGCCTCATTGTGAAGGTGTTGCCGTTTTATTGACAGATCTGGAACTTTGTCCACTGCAAATCAGTAGTGTCAGGCGACCAGACGAAAGCAGCGTACATTCCCAATACAGCCCGTTCTACGTACCGGAATGACTATGGCTTTTCCTGACCAAGGCCCGCCGTCCCAGGAAACTAGGCCCATCTATAGCGCCGAACCTCACAGCTCGATTTAAAATGTCTCTCATATTTAACCCTCATGCTTCGAAACATTTTCTTTTGTATGCCATACAAAACCTTTTCACCATATATAAATAAATATAAGTTACGACCCTATAAGACAGCTAACTATCATATAAGCACTATATTATCATCATCACTATCCTCATCCAACTACACATTTTTGTTCTAGCCATGGGAAAGTTCTGATAGTTTCCCCTTGTCGGTGTGATATTCTATCTCTCTTTTACCAATAGCAATTTCTTATAACTGAAAAATATATCTACTATGCTCTAAACTACTCATTTCCGTCATCAAAAAGTAATCAGCACAAACTCCTCAATAACTCCTCAATAAAAAGTAATCAGGCTGAGGACTTTCGTAAAATTGTTTTATTTAGAAATTATAAAATTTATATATTTCATTGAGATTCGAACTCACGAACTTTTAATACTAACACTAAAACTGTTTTCAGAGCACCACATTATTTCCTTAAAATTAATCAACACTGATGACAAAAGCTCCTCAATTTCGTTAAAAAGTAATCAGACTGCGGAGTTTACTGAAAATGTTTTATTTAGAAATTATAAAATTATTTAAAAATTATAATTAATGTATATTATTGTGTTTTCATTGAGATTCGAACTCACGAATTTTCAATATTTTTTTGTTTTCATAAAAAAAAAAAATTTCACACCAATTCGGTGTTTCATCCACAGAGATTCGAAACTCACAAATTTTCAAATCTTAGCCAAGCATCTACTCGCTCGGCTACAACAAGTAAGAAACAAAGGCAGCTAAATCTCACACTAGAACTGTTTTCAGAGCAGCCACATTATTTCGTTAAAATTAATCAACACTGATGCCTTGGCGTTTAAAGTACAGTAGATATATTTTTCACTTATATAAAATTGCTATTGGTAAAAGAGAGATAGAAGTCACACCGAACAGGGGAAAAGAATATCAAATGAAATATTTGATTTCCCCATTAAAAAATGTTGTATATGCTATTCTGATAATGAGCATGCCCTACAAGACAGTGCTGAGCACTTTTGACAAAAATTCCAACACATTTACAAGCATTTTATTAGTCTCTAACTTGAGTTTAATGAAGAGCTCCTCTCAGACTACTCATCCACTTAACCTTCCATCCCACTTTGAGCTATCCGTAAACAAGTTCGTGTGGTATTGTCCACAAATGCTAAACTACGTCGACTCTTTCCTTGAGGGAATATGAATGGAGAATGTCCAGCTCTGGTCGAGCGAGCGAGTGTATGCATTGAAGTCCTTGTATTCAAATTATTTGCTAGAGTACCGGTCGGGGGCACAAAGTGTCAAAGAAGTCCTTGTATGCCATAACTTTAATTTGCTCTACTGGACAAATCGTTTTGAAACTTGAATAGTAGTACTGTTATTGTTATTGTTAGTGAAATAACAAACTTCCTAATTTATTTAGTACTTTTCGGCTTCCAGGTGCTAGGAATATATTATATTTCTTTATAAATAAAACCTTGCATATGTCTGCAGTACTTACATCTAAAACCTCTACACAATACTCCGTATTCCACGGGTTCTTACAATCAATCCATGGTAATTTTTGCGAAAATAGTTTACTTAAAAACATTATTGGATAGGCAATAATCACAGAGTAGTAGCAAGTGCAAATGAAATTCACAATTACTATGGCGAAGCCAGCGCCTGAAAAGTAAATACGATAAAATTGAATTATTGTATTGTTTGTTGCATAATTTAAACTTAAACATTCAATTAAACTAACCTTTAAATAAAGGAGCCAAGCGAAAAACGCCTATGCAGCCAACGCTGGAAAATTGGCCCATAACAATTTCCATAAGAAATAAAGGAATGCCACAACAAAACAACATTAGTAGATAAGGTACCAAAAATGCACCTAAAAACGTGTGAAGTGGTTTAAAAAGTAAAAAAAATAATTACAATGAAATTATAATAAAAAGGAGGAGATAGAGAGCTTTTAAGCAACTTAAATTTACAATATAAAATTATTAACGTATTTTAAGGTTTAATAAACAATAAAGAAATTATATTTATTCCAAATTTTTACACAATATTATAAAAGCTTCACAGTAGTTTTATTAAAAATTAAAAAAATAATAGTTGCAAATAGTTTCGAAAAATACAGCCCTCCCAAAAAAGTTTGTAAGTCTCCTTCGAGCCGGATTTGAACCAGCGACCTATGGATATCAACATATTCGGATTGCAGTAGGGATGGCAATACAAAGCGTTTATCTTATACGCATGGAAAATTGTTTTCCATGGGCATGAATATTCGGCCGCACTGGCTCTCTACTTAACAAACTCGGTTTCTACAGTCCACCGCTCTACCAACTGAGCTATCGAAGGCGTTGTGAGTCAGCTGGAAAAGTGCATTCTTGTGTATTTCGCCACTTGGCTTGCGTACCCGTATGTACATACGTAAATTTATATATCACTAAAAGTGTTGTGTGCTTTACTGCCATTCGTTTGCCTCGGAAGCCAAACCCACAGTATGCATGAAACATTCGATGGTAGGAAATTTTATTGGAAAGCGGATGAATGCATTTCGGCCTTGCAAAATTTTCTCATAAAAAAGTGTCGGCTGGTTCTAAACCAGCATTAAAGTTCATCTTATGAATTTTTATTTTTATTTTATTCATTTATTATTATAAAAAATAGTTGTTGTTGTTGTTGTAGCAGCATAAACAATCCCCCTACCTACATACGGGGAATGCTGCTGGAGTGACAGTCCTTGGCCGGATATAAATTCGGGTCGTTTCGGTAACGTAGAACCGACTGTCATGGAACCGAAAAAAAAAAAAAAAAAAAAAAAAAATAGTTGTCCTCTCCGTGGCTTGAACCAAGGTTCTTAGAAGGTTCTTAGAATGCAATGCCGTTTGGCTACTGCGCTATGAGCGCCGACATTTGGAATTCACACATATAAGGGAAACTGAGCACATTCTCCACAGCGCTTGCATATATGCATACAGTGGTGGCCAAATCATATGCAACGATTGCTCTGTTATAAAATAATAGAACATTTTGTTTAGTTTAATTTTGTTCGAATGTTGTTTGAATGTAAAATTATTTTAGTTTGGTATGCGCACTTATGTATATTTAGTGTTTTTATATTAAACAAAATTCTGCCTTCTAAAAGTAAATAATTCAAATTTTTATAACAACTCAAAAAATGCATGAACAAAAAAAATGCAACTTTTTGAAAACAAAATGAAAAGTATGTTAATCTAATACCCTGTAGTAAATCCGTTAATTTTTATCACTGCTCGACATTGTCTTGTCATTTATACAATTAAATTATCAACGGTTTTCGTAGAAATTGATTGTCATTCCTTTTTAAGTTTATCGCTATATCTAGCCTTGCAGCTACTACAGGTTTTCAATTGGGTAGATATTCCATTACAGTGTACTTTGGGTCTCTGTCCTGTCAGTAGACCCAAGACAATGGCGTTTCCCATTGCTCATATGACAACATCTCAAAAATATTTTTGTACTGACATTGGTGTATAATTACATTAACTTTATGTACTAATTATACATACTACCTTCATCATGCTTTACGAGGGTTGCCTTTATATTTTGCGCCCAATATTGAAAACTTGGTAAAATAAAACGAAAATGGCTTTATGGTTTTTTTCAAAATATTCTCCTTTGAAGTCAATACACTTTTGCATTCACTTGAGCCAATTTCCAAAGCACTTTTGCCACTCAGAGGTAAATACCACCAAAACAAACTGTTTAAACGCTTCCTCAGGCGTTGCAAAATATTGACCTCGCATTTAATTTTTGATGTTCAGGTACAAAAGTCAGCTCCAAATTAGGGCCCAGGGATGACCCATTAATCCGATGTTTTGAGTGATCAAAAACTCTCTCGTCTTCGGCAGTTGGTTTTCCTTAATTCTCCAAAATCTTCTAGCACAAAAATAGTTGTGCACCACTCGGAATTTACTGTTTTACGTTTTTTTAAGTTGGGTCTTGACCAGATTTCCCCAAAAAGCAGGCGACCATTTGCTTTCAAGGTGACTAAGTGTAGTGCTTCAACGCCAAAAGTCCAGGTAAGTTGATCAATTTGCTTCTGTCTCAATAATTCACGTCGAAAATCGTAATAAACATCGCACGAAAATTTACATGGCTTAATTCTGTCTTTTGCAGGAGATTAATATTGCAACTCACTGAAAAATACGCAAAACAAATTTTTCGATAAAAATATCAAATTGCAGCTCAGCACACATAGTTTTGCAAAGACGTAACTGACGAATCCAGATACGATTGAACAAATATTAATTTATTTTTCACATATCACATAGGTTTTCGTGTCGGACGGCAACCTGTGAACAGTCCTTTACCTCTACTTTTAACAGTCGTCTATTGACGCTTCTCGATGTTTGCAATTTTAATACTTTAACAGGCATTTTCTCTGTTTTAATGAACTTATTAATTATTCTCGAAATTGTACTATTGTGTATGTTTGCTCTTTTGTGTTATTCCTCCTAGGAACTTAGCAATAATAGAATCCCCAATTACTTAGTTGCCGACCCAATAATTATTCCGTAATAGAATAAAAGTTGCATATGATTTGGCCACCACTGTACTCGTACATATGCATGCGCAAAAAATCGACTAAAAGAACTTTGCATGGATTCTGCTTCAATTTGCTCGGCAACTGCACACACTCACATCTGGGAATCTATTTGCGAATATGTAATCTAAAAATACATTCTAATACGAAATTAGTGAAAGCAATGCACATTTATACATACATACACTCGTACATATGTATGTACAGAAAAAATTTAAAGCAATTGCTGCAAAAAAAACAAGTAAAAGCACACAAAAAATGTTTGCAATTTAAGTGCGACACAAATTTGCATACTTTGTATAGAAGCTGACACATTAAGCAATTGAAGCAATTTGAGGGTTAAAATAGTAACAAAAAATTTATTTAAAAATTAAAAAAAAAACTTACAAAAATCGTGTTGGCAACTTATGGACTGACTGAGTATAATTTTGATTCTTATGAAGAT
Organism: Anastrepha fraterculus; assembly: GCA_037575425.1. Classification (NCBI taxonomy): domain Eukaryota; kingdom Metazoa; phylum Arthropoda; class Insecta; order Diptera; family Tephritidae; genus Anastrepha; species Anastrepha fraterculus. The sequence goes on along the minus strand of JAYXIM010014999.1, from coordinate 1,020,650 downwards.
ATCAAAAAATTGGTCGACTTGGCTCTTAAGTGCCAAACAAACAAACTTTTACAAGTGCCAAAAATAAAGTTTATTAATGCAAAGGAGGTGTAAAGTTAAATTAAACATCCTACTCTTTTTACAATCCATTTTTTAATTAGGCATCCAAAGAGAATCACTACATAGAAAACTTCGATCTCTTCCGCATGCACGCAAACTTTTTCGCCTGGTTTCAATGAAGTGCCACACGATTTCACAATCTTTTCTTTTCATTTTGTCTTTTGAAACATTAATAAACTTAACGACCTCTTTGGTCCACGTTTTGTGGCTCAAAAAAAAAGTAACGGGTGATTTTTTAGCTATTCTCTTTTTCAACAGTTGGCTTAAACAGCTGACACACGTTTCGTGTTTTGTTGCACTGTCAAACATCTTCAGTTTGGTCTATAATTTAACCATGAATCGTCTTACAAACGAACAACGCTTACAAATCATTGAATTTTATTATAAAAATGCGTGTTCTGTTAACAAAGTTTATCGCGCGCGTTTTATCGAAAAATTGATGAAATAATTTTCAAACATTTAATTATATGGACTGTTTATATCGATTTAAATAAAAATGGCATGCATTTTTCTGAATTTAACGTGTGTTTTTTGTGAAAAACTTTCCTATAGCTCTTAAAAAATTACCCTTTAGTTACCGCACGTTGATAAAACTGATGCTCACCATGCCGCTATCCATAGTTTCCATTTCTTATGTAATGGAGTTAAATCTCACACTTGTTAACTATTGGCAGACGTCGTTACTTGTATCAATTTTTAAATTAATAGACCTGTTATTCCACTTTTCTTGAGCCTTTTCTGTTTACCCCGTGTGGCCGGTAAGGGTTAAGGAACGGTTCAAACTGAAAACCGTGTAAACATCTTCATAAAATCGTATCTGAAGTTTGTAATTAATCAGTCCCATTAGATATGTCTAATCTTATTAAAATCCAAAATTTAATCTAAGCAAAATTTCAAAATTTTTCAATCTTTCTGAATTTTTAATAAATACTAATTACTTCATTCAAAACAAAATATAATTTGTTTTCATAAACTACTTTAAAAATACAGGAGCAATATGTACATATACTGATTTTTAATACCCAGAATATGAAAATTCAGAATTATCATGAAGCAATTATTTAAGGTGATGTAGGATGTCTAATTTTCACCCTGTGCCAACTATCTTGAGCTACTTCATAAATCCCTGATGTCCTCTTGGAGAACAGATCAGAGCAAATTCTAAAAAAAAAGCATACAAATGAAAACTCTAGCTAAAAAGTTAGCAGATAAATATTTATAAACAATTTTTATGTCTCAAATACATATAAATAAAAAATTTAATTACTTTGACTAAAAAAATTTGCATCTACATGCGAGAAGTGAAAAAGAAAAGATAACGGATGGAAAGCCAATTATCATTCTCCACTATAATGATACAAAAGGAGGGACGGATACCTTCGATCAATTGTGCCACGCCTACTCAGCCGCTCGCAAAGCGTACAGGTGGCCGATGCGGATTTTCTTTGGGATGCTCGATCAAGCAGCTGTCAATTCCCGCATTATGTGGGAACTCAAGGTCAGTGGCACACGAGAATCCACTTCTGCGATTATCGTTTCGAAAATGCTCAATTGCTCATCTCACCTTCCCGTTGCTACGCCAGAGATTGGAAGGACAATTTCTTCGGAAAGAGCTGGAGATGATCACGAAGAGCATCTTAGAAATTGACAACAACCCAGAAATAAGAGACCTGAAAAAAGTTACCTTTGATTCAGCGCGGAGATGCGTGCTGTGTGATCAAAAGAAGGACAAAAAAACAGTGTTGGATGCTCGGCTTGCGACATTCATCGGTTGCCTTTGTGCACTACGTGTATTGGGAATAAAATGGGATTCTGAGTAAATGTTTTTTTGTTAAAATATCATAAAAAAAGCTAATAACACACAAAAAAAGAAAATTTTATGGTATGTAATATTTGGCCCTTCAGTAATTTTCTAAAATAAATATACTTTTGGAAAGATTGGCAGATACTAATATTTCTTTAGATATGTGACATATGTTGTGCATACAATTCTAAAATTTTAGTCCTTAATATTGAAAAATGCCGGAGTAATGAATTTTTTTATAAAAAAAGCCATTTTTGCTAAATTTTCACATTCATGACTACTTTTAAAAAATCCATTTGTTAATCCAGTAACAAAAATAGTAAGAAATGTTAAAGGAATATTAAACAAATATAACACTAAGTCTTAAAACGTCGAATTATTCTATAGAACCGAATTTTTCAGCGTGGGGTAATGAGTTAAGACGGTATGGCCACTATGTGGCCTGGCTGAGGTGTGGCCGGTGAGGGTTAAATAGCACTGGTTATTTTAATATTATTGCCATAATCTACCCCCTGTATTAAAAATTCTGAGGGGTCCGCACGTCTTCTCATTATCCGTACAGTTCTCAGAATTTGGAATTAGATGAAACAAATTAGCTTTTGTTTTGTCTCTTTTTCAGACATCAAGCGAGTAAGTGGAAAGCTTCGAATGAACCAAGGCCACAAAACACGTCGTTTTCAGTCAAAAAAGAAAGAGATGTTCACGGCTTTTATGGATTAGTACGGTATTGTGTACCACGAATTTTAGCTAGAAGGTCAGACAGTTAATAAGAGACGTTTTCATGAAGCCACTGGACAAAAAAAAAAGTTGTTTGGGATGTTTCCATGGGATTGTACACTATGATAACACCATTTTGCACAGTGCCACTATTATTCGTGAATTTTTGAACAAAATATCGCTCCCTACGATTTTTTTCTGTTTGATCGAATCAACGGGGAACGCGTTTTAACAGCCGAAAGGAAGTAATGGAAAAATCGAAGAAGGCTCTGATGGACCGAAAATAAGATCACAGAATTATTTTGAAGGAGATAATATCACTTTTGAGAAACAGACATGCATTTTGAATTTTCTAATTGTATTCCCGGAACTTTCTAGTCAAGGCGGAATTTGTTCACACATAATTAATACCTATGGGCAATTCCATAGACATTCGACATTGTACATTTTTCAAAAAATCTGTTTACTAACAAAACTTTATGGTACAAACTCTAGTATAATAAGAAGAAACTAAAAAAATGTGTCAATAAAAATCAAAAGATTCGAGATTTATTCAATGTTGAAAATTATGCTATAGAGCTTTTATTGCTAAAAAAATAGCATCGATTCTTTTTAACATATTTAAAAAATTTTTTATTTTATTATTTTTCATTATACTTATACTACTTTAAAAAGATTTATTTAATACAATAAATCAAATTTTTGTTTGCATATTTTCTTAGCCCTCCGTTGGGCACCTTTTTGAAAACCTGTGGTTGAGCACCCAGGTCTGGCCTTTTTTCGTCCTGTTCGAGGATCCTTTTTAAAAGATTACATCAAGAAATCGATAGAAAATTAAATTTTAGGAAGCTACTTAGAAGCTCAAGTCGTTAGCTATAATAGAAATATGTTAACGCACAAAGTCGAAAAAGTGCAGAAAAGTCTAGTCAAACCGGGGTTCCTTAAATTTTCGAGTTATATTCAAGCGAATCAGTGAATCAGCGACTCAGTGAAAAATACCGCTCTAGAAAGGCGCTGCACGTTGGTGTATGCACAGTTGGTGTGTGTATACTTGTTGCGGCGCTAGAGTAATGCATTTCACTATTTCTGAAACTTAAAAGGGCGCGTGTTTGAAAAATGATCAAAAATATTTTTTTTCCAAAAATTTTTAACAAAAAATGTTTAGTTTTTCTGAATTTTTTTTATATATTTTATCATAAAAAATTAAGAAATTAAGAAAAAAGCCGAAAACATTTCACTTCAAAAAACTTTGTACACCATTTTCAACATAGAGTAAATCTCAAAATTTGTATATATTTTTTCAAATTTTTTTAGTTTACTTTTATTATACTCAATTCTACAAACAAGCCAAGTTTTTTTAAATTGACGATAATATCCAAAATACTTGGATCACTTGCTATGGTATCACCCCGTACACGAGTGTATACAATTCAGTTCATAATATATGATTTGTTTATACAATATAATTGTAATAATTGTTTTAGTTTTAATATTTTCACACTTTCTTACTTGTGCATCCTTTAAATTCACTTTTTCACATTCACTTATTCAATTTATATTTTTTTATTGCTCTTTGATGAGTATTTCTTTTCATTGCATAAATATATTTGGAATATTTATTTTCAAAGCACACACTCACCTCCTCCACTGCGATAGCACAGATAGGGAAAACGCCACACATTGCCAATGCCAACCGCATAGCCAATGCAGGATAAGATAAATTCAGTTTTCGAACCCCAATGGCCACGATCAGAATCACGTTGGGGAGCTTTTGAAGCGGTTTCTTTGGGCTTGACTGGCGTAGTGTTGCTATACCCTTGCGTGTATGCATCATTTGGTGCATTGTCAGGATGCGAATTGCTGCGGTTGAACATTTTGAGAATGTGGAGTTGGTTAGTTTAAAAAAAATACTCAATTGAAATGTGTCTTTTTCCTGTCGGCGTGACGTAAAAGTATTGGAAAATTGAAATTTGTGTATATTTTTTTTTTTCTAATTTTTATTTTTTTATTTAATCCTTTATTTTGGGGCAGTATTTGTATAGTTTTTTTTTTAATTTTAGCTTGGAACCGCCTTCGGACCAAATTTATTTATTTTTATTAATTTTAAAAATTAGCTTTGCACTTTAGGATCTCATCTCATTTCTTATCTACTTAATTATTTCTTACTTTTGTATGTATGTGGAAACAAAAAAATTTCAAAAAATCACAGCTCATTCTTTGGATTTGTACAACAGTGCGTATGAGTAATTAAACTTTATATGGAAGCTTCCCTTCACTGAGTTGCCTTCCGTTTTTTATCCTTTGAATATATTATGTAAGGATTCATACAACGCATAGAAACTTTGTCCCAATAGAACTTTCGTTTTGTCCTATCTTGAATTTTCACACTCCGTCGTAGTGGCTTATCACTGGCACTTATCATTGGGATCGCATGTTGCGACCTATTGAGTTCATTACACGCGCGCCGTCCATCGACAACTGCGGCAAAAGCATTTCGTGTGCACAATTTTTAGTCAACGTCAGCCAAATTAACGCAAATCTGCGTATTTGCCTGCCTGTCTGCCCGCCTGCCTGTTTGCTTGTTTGCTTGGGTGTTTTTTAGCATACAATTTTCTAAATAGTAATCACAAAATTTAAATCGCTCCCACAACAATTCTTGGACGACAATGCACTTGTACTCGTAAGCGCATACATACATACATATCATAATGACACAAATAGAGCGCACAGTTGACCGACAAGTTGACGATGACGTCCCAGTAGTTAAATTATTTTTTTTCTATTATTTTTTTTTTAATTTGAGTTTTCTTTGTGCGCTCTAGTTAAGTGAAAATTACCAGTGATTGCGCTGAGCTGAGAGATTTAGCACCTAAAAACTCAATTGAGATAATTTAGCGGTTACTCGTACGCTACACTTTGCTGCAAGCAAATGTACACCAATACAAATATACGAGTATGCATGCGCTTGTGATTAAGCACGTTCATATATACATACATACTTCCCTACATACATACATACGTGTGCACAGACGACACATGTTGCTTGCTTGGTTACTAAGTTTTAGTGTTTCTACTTTTGGTTTGGTTATTCCGACGCACGTGTACATACCTACATACAGTTTTTGCTACTCGTTAAATCGCATTCATTCACGCTTGTCTTGGAGTCTCAGTCAATTTCGAATTACTGCAAATGGGTATACTATTTAATTTGAATAAGTGAACAGTTTTGATTAGTTTGTAATTTTGAGCGGAATAGTTGCTAAAAATCGAAGTGCGGAGATAAAACATCAAACATTAAAATAGTAGAAAGCGTTAAATTCTTATGGCTGGGAGAACATAAAGGTTATGGAGGATATAAAAGGTACCACTATTTGGTGAACGGCCGCCGTAGCCGAATGGGTTGGTGCGTGATTACCATTCGGAATTCACAGATAGAACGTTGGTTCGAATGTCGGTGAAACAAAAATTAATAAAAACATTTTTCTAATAGCGGTCGCCCCTCGGCAGGCAATGGCAAATCTCCGAGTGTATTTCTGCCATGAAAAAGCTTCTCATAAAAATATCTGCCGTTCGGAGTCAACTTGAAACTGTAGGTCCCTCCATTTGTGGCACAACATCAAGACGCACACCACAAATAGGAGGAGAAGCCCGGCCAAACACCCAAAAAGGGTGTACGCGCCAATTATATATATATATTTGGTGAGCTGAGTTTTGCCCACATTTTTTTTGTTTACAAGCAAATTCGAACATAAATATTTATTTTTGTTTATAAAAACCAGAGCAACTCTTAACCTAAACATTTATTTTTGTGTGCAAAAGCTTACTATTTTAACACTTTTCTCTCATTTCTCGCCATGTCCTCTCTAAAATAATATCAAGGCAAAATTACCCTCGAAATTCAGCCGACAACTGCGTAATCTTGTATTTTATCATTCCAGTTTAATTCTAATGGATTCTAATTCAGATTACAAGGTTCAGCCATACGAAGCAAGCATTGTGCTTATTTTTCGACAGTCACCTGTGAGTGAGTTTCACAAGCAGTCATGTGTGCGATGGTGAGAGTGCTTGGGAGTGCAACATAATTTCTTTGACTTAGAAAATTTTCTATAACAAATATTTTTCATATATTTCCTAGCTATAATAATGCTTTCTATTGAGAAATATTTGAATTTTTAATTAATTTTTTGGACTTTTTGATGCGATTTTCTATGAAATTTAATCATTTTCTTGCAACCATGTTATGGATCTGTAAAAGGGAAGCAAGAGAGATTTGAGAGTAAGTAATTCGGCAGCGAAATTTTTACGCCCGTGACACGATGAAACTAATGAGAGCGCCATGTGAATAAATTCTCACCACCGCTCCGTTCTGTGTATCGCAGATGGTTGGCGTGGGATTGTGTCCGTAGAATCGTGTCAGCTGATTGCTCTCTCACCACCCAGTGTTACCAAATAGTACATTTCGAAATCATTTACAAAGTAAACTTAGAGACATTTTAATTTTTATTCAAATAACTTAAAAACAATTTTGAATAATGTTAATTTCCGATAAATAAACTATTTGCATTTTTAAACAATGAAAAATTGTAAGGGGTAACGTGGATGTGTGTATGCCAAAATATCAATGGCAACATTGTGGCGATACCACGAGTCACAAACACACACAAACCGATGTTTTATGTAAACATGTAACCAAAGGAAAGCAGCTGCTTCCTACGAGTACAAGTGTTGCTCAATTTTGTATCCTACGGTCAGCGGAAAGGGACTACGATACGTTGGTGAGTGTGAACACCGTTACACTCTTCCAATCAGCCGTTGATCAGACGGCAACAAAGTCACTTGAGGAATGGTTGCGTTATTTTTTTCGTGTATCACCAGCAAAATCTCAGTTTTCTCCAACCTTTGTCGTAAACAAATTACTGTCATATCCCCTGTTACGTCAGAAAATTATTTGATTTCTTCAAAATCGCTGAGAGTCGGTTTAAGACCTGATGGATTCCACGGTTTCGGAATTTTGTCCACCGTGTTATCTCTCAGCAGGGATAGAAGAGAAGATCGCACACTTTAACATCATAAGTAAGGTGAATCTATTAAAGGTGGTGGTACTAGACCAACAAACCCGATTTGTACATTAGAATGCCACGACAGGAAAAAGTGGAGTATTGTAAGATAGAACGGCTATTCGCGATTTCATTTTGCTCTGACATCTTAATGTACACGACGAAAGAAAAACAAAAAATCAGCTGGTCAGAATACTGAAGCTGCTGTCTATCCAAAACAGTTACTTTATTTTTTTGTTTTTTGATTTTGACAAATCTGACGTCAGCTCCCTTTGCAATACAAAACAAACGACAACGCACTTGAAGAAAATTAGACTCGACAGATGCAAGCAGCTTTTGCGGTGGTATGCGGTCAACGGCCATGAAAATATTCTTTTCCCAAATGAGAAAATGTTCATGGTTGAAGAAGTTTTTAATAAGCAAAACTACAAAATCTATGGTGAAATTTCTAAAGACGCAAAAAATGCTGTTCCAAGGGGTCAGAACGGCCCCAATCCAGCCTCCGCAATGGTTTGGTTGGGAGTGTCTTGTAAAGGCGTTACATCTTGCATTTTTGCGAAAAAGAAATTAAGACCGGGGCAAAAGTGTACCAGGATGATGTCTTAGAAGGCGTAGTGAAGCAGTTGACTTATATTCTCTTCAATGAAGAGCATTGGATCTTTCAGCTAGATTACGCTCCAGCCAATAAGACAGAAACCACCCACCAGTGGCTAAAAAACAATATTCCTGAGTTAATAGCCGCAGAACTAAATTCATTGTCCTACAGTTTGTGGTCAGAATTAGAGAACATGGCTTGTCGAAGACCTCACAGAAATTTGGAGAATCTTAATTAACCTTTCGGTCGAGCGGCGACGCCAACATCCATGGAAACCTTGCGTGCTGTAAGAGCTGAATGCCCTAATCGTTTGAAGGCTTGTGTAAAAGCCAATGGTGCCCATTTCGAATAAAAATTTAATTTAATTTTTTTAATAATTACATGATTAAATAAAACTAACTTCATTGAAAAAAGTATCATAATTTCATATCTATAACGAACTTAACTTGTAACAGAGCTTATGGCAGGTTAAGTACATATTGATTGCAAGGGGCGAGCCATGGAGTTAAATCATCTACCTAAGTCCTAGGCTGTATAAGTGGAAGGCTGAATATAAATTTGTATGTGCATACATAAATGTAAAAGTATATGTAAATGTTACCTAATGGCTAACAACGGTTTACTTGCTTTTTTTGCTGTAATCGTATTTACTTAAAGAAATTTGAGATTATTTGTACTAAATCTTTTATTTTCTTAAATAAAATATACAAGGTTGCTTTTTAATAACAGTACGTATTAAAATTTTAATATAACCCACGTACAGTACGAATAAAACATGTAATCTAGAATTTTATTGCATATGAAGAGCACTGTGTCTGCACTCAACGAAGTAAAATTTATAAATTTACGATGAAATATTATATTAAATAATAATAATGTTGCTACTGGCGTACGCATAATGCCCTGGAGCTGTGGTATATTGATAAATATTTATACAAATAATTTGCGTGTACACCCTTTTTGGGTGTTTCGCCAAGCTCCTCCTCCCATTTGTGGTGTGCGTCTTGATGTTGTTCCACAAATGAAGGGACCTACAGTTTCAAGACAACTCCAAACGGCAGATAATTTAGTTTAATATATATTTAATTAATCTTAAATAAGCAATAAGAGATTTGCAATATGATTACAACTATTTAAATTATGATACACGTTATATTAATAACCTAAAATTATGTTTGCGTCACCCTGTACGTCATGCATTCCACATTTCCCACATTCGGCTTTCAAATTTTGACAGTATGGCGCTAACTTTATACGTCTGTTGGTTTTTTGTTATGTGATTTGATTTGATTTTGTGCGCCCTTTGTATTTTTATATTTATTTAATTCTTCGATATAAACCAATAAATAATTTCTTAGCGCCCGAACGAAAATATCCGATGGCTCCTCCTTCCAAACACGTCAGCGGTAGTGTTACAGTTAGCGGCTTATCCACTCTTGGTGATCCTGCAAATGACACGGCAGCACAACAAGCGCTCGGCTATGTACGCGATTTTTGTATGCATGCGACAAATTATCGCAACCAACAAACTATTGAATCATTAGCGCTCCTAAACCGCAGTGCTTCTCTTCTCAGCACAACCGTGCAACCGCAACTATTTAATCCTGTACAGCTGGAAACTTCGAAACTCTTCATAGACTTGCACGCTGTAATGGGCACTTTGGCCGCCGACTCCGATGCACTTTGGGCTTGCGTTACGCTTTTACAACATCTTAGCCGTAATCTAACAGCACGACGTGCGTTGGTAGAAGACTTTCGTTTTGTGCCGCTTTTGGCGTTTGTGCTTAAGCGTTCGCATGGACAAGAAAAGGTTCATAAACTGTTGACACTTTTGCAAGACTTAACTTATGGTATACAAATTAGCTGGGAGGAACCATATTTAATAGTGCTTCTGGAGCAGCTTGTAAATATCATATATCAGGCTGCTGAGGAAGATGAAGATGGGCTGGCACAGTTGGCGTTATCTGTTTTAATCAATTTGTGCTATAAGAATTTTGTGGTAATGTTCCTATTTTTGCGTTCAGTGAATATATCGAATTTCACAAAGCGTATTCAAAGCTATGGCATGTTGGCTAGTAAAATGTTGATAATACTTAGTGAAGATACACACACGCCCAACCAGAAAGACTTGGATTTATTTATACGTTCAACATTTGCGGCAGCTGAGGAATGTATCAAAAGTTGGAATGTGCCACATTTGAGGCATATAATAGAATTTTTATTGGACTCGGAATCCCATGCGTGTCTGAACCACTCAATGCTGAGTTATACACATTATTGTGAGGATGTGGAGCGGATACTTAATGTACGTAGCTAAACCATTATATTTTTTATAAATAATACAACCATAATTTAATGTTCATTTTTTAGGCACTAGAGTCCTGTGTCGTCGCTGAGGATGCAGATGAGCACATATCCAAGCAGAAACACACCTGTCTTGGCTTGCTTTTCCAACTGATACTTTATATATTGCAATTAAGCAATATTCCGGAAGCGAATGGTAAAGAGAATGTCATAAGTCTTGATTCAAACGTGCCCAGAATATTCGAATTTCTGGGCAAGTGGCTGGACTCCGAAGTGTGTGGCATTGAAGCTGTAGATTTACTGAACGGTTTAATAACTTTGGGTACATAATGTGATATTAAAGAAAATATTTCACTTTTATAAATATTTCAATTGCAGTTCCCAAGGAATCAATTGCTGCACGTATTGCTCGTGATCCTTCGTACATCGTCCACTTGATTGCTATATCGGAGAAACCAGAAACTAGTGCACGCCATAAATCTGTCATTCTGCAGCTATTGTTATCTCTACTACATCAGCCAAAGACAGAAAAATTGATTCTATCGCGCATTACTGAATCATATTTTGACAAAATATTTGCCACGCTCCTAAATACTAGCCGAATAGATTTGCCATTTAATGTAATCACACCAGAAGATATCGAAAAGTATACTTACTGTTTGTTGCTGCTAATAAATTTCGCTGGTATTGCAAAAAAAGCATATTTCGAGAAATGCTCTACACTCTTACAGTTCGCCTCCATGCAAAATGTGTTGGCGCGCGCTATGGTAGGCAGCAGTGAGAAAGTATGTGAAGCCGTTTTTGAAATTTCGCAATTTGAACGCTTTCCGCAAACTGAAGTGGCAAAGGTAAGTGGTCGAAAATTGCATTTAACTTCATTTCAAACGCCACTTGGTTTGATATGTTTCACTTTTCTCAGCAAATCTCAAAATTGACTCCTTACAAAAGCGTGGGTAGCACTGCCGGCTCAACTGCAGATGGTGATCAGTGGCAAAAGTTTAATAGTATTATGAAAAGTCACAAAACCTTTGTTGGTAAGGAAATGGAGGAGCGACTTAATGCATTGGTTGATTTGATAAGCAATGCGCAACGTAACAATCAACTGCAGAATGTAGCCATGTCCCAAATCATCGAGATATTCAATTATAAAAGTGAAATGTTTAGCGCTTCAGAAAGTTGTATGCAAAGGCGGTTAGAGATCGCAAGCCAAGAGGTAAATAATTAGGGAAATTCAGCTTAAAAGTTATGCGTTGAGTTACATCGTTTTTCTTTTTTTTTTCAGATAACAAATCTAACCCAACGCATCAATTTGCAAAACGCTGAGTTGCAAAAATATGAAATGATGAATCTTGAGCTGCACGTCAATCAAGAAGGGTTAGTAAATACCAGATATTTGAATATTAATGACTTCATTGGCGCTACATTTTTCTCGAATTCATTATTATATTATTTTACAGTTTGCAAACACAATGTCAGGATCTCAAACAGCAAAAAGATAATTTGAAGCACAATTTGGCGAGTCTGATGAAAAAGTTGTCGGAACAGTCGGAGTCGTTGCAAATATGTGAAAAGCGCTTGACCGTTAAAGTATCCGAAGTAATAGGTAATTAAAACGAAAGGATATAGTTTTTCTATAGATAAATGTAGGTTAGGTTAGGTATATCTGGCTGGTCTGAATAGATCTCACAAAGACTACAATGGTCCTTAGTGTTACCAGTGTTGTTGGAGTCGTGTTGGAGGAGGTCGAGGTTTCCCATGTATACTGTACTTCCAGAGTTAGTTCCTCGTCTAGTTCCATCTTCAAAACTGAGGCAGTCCTAGGCAAGCGGACGCTTGCCTTAGTAAGCTCATCATGCATATAGTGTTGTTGGGATGAGAGATATACAATTTAAGATTTGCTACAAAAGAAATTTCGTACCGGTCTTACAAATTCTGATAGTTTCAGAATATTGATGAAAAAATGTTACTTAAAACTTATGAATTTCTAAAATATTTAAGTTACACTTTTGTCGGGACAACTAGCAAGCCCAGCACTCAGACAACATTAAGCCCATTGCATTGTACGCGGGTTCCCTTTTAATTTTCTTTAAATCTACCTGAGCTCCAAAGAGATCTGAGTAGATTTTGTGATGCCAAGGAGCCAAGGTGGTCGCTTCTTAACACATCAGTGCCGTATTTGGCCTGATTCGAGCGAAAGGCCGGGCCATCTCCAATTGTTGGGCCACTGTCTGAGATGCCTACCTTTTCCATGGACAGGCAGTGGGTTGAAGTAACCCGTTTGCTAACCATGGCTGCAGAAGGGAGTGGCAGAACTGGCTCCGGGTCAAAGAAATTGGCCTCAGCGCCCAACCTAGCTCAAGAGTCAAGAGTCAAGAGTATTACCCGCTATACCTACGTGTCCCGGGACCGATGTTAGCATCAGGATATTATGTCTACGGACATAGTTCAGCCTGGATTTATACCAGCCCTAGCTCCATATAATTAGTAAAGTAATATCATGGGGCGGTTGTTGTTGTTGTAGCAGGAACTTTGCTCTGTCAGTGTAGTGTAATCACCGCTCGTCTTCGTCTAACGGTAGGCCCAGGAAACTAGCTCTTTCCGCAGGTTGGGTCCAGAGGGAGAGGTGTGTTAGATTAGTGGGTTTGATGGGGCATGCGAAAAGGTGGTTAGTGTCGTGCGAGAAATGCTGTTGAAGTGGCCGTATATACATTCAAGTAGCTCCGGTAACGTAGAACCAACTTTCGTGGGAATGCGGTCGTCGTAGCCGAATGGGTTGGTGCGTGACTACCATTTGGAAGTGCTTAGGTTCGAATCTCCGTGCATAAAACACCAAATGATAGAAAACTTGTTTATCTAATAGCAGTCGCCCCTCGGCAGACAATGGCAAACCTCCCAATGAAAAATCTCCTCATAACAAAAAAATTTACCGTTCAGAGTCGGCTTAAAACTGTAGTTTTCTCCATTTGTGGAACAACAGCAAAACAAACGCCACAAATAGGAGGAGGAGCTCGGCCAAACACCAAATAAGGGATGTAAGAGCCAAATATATATATGTAGGCGCCTTCGATTCGCCACTGCTCTGGTCGCTATGTTTGGGCATTGTTCGCATGATGAAAAATTTGGATGTGAAAGCAAAAACAAATTTATCGAACAAGATCCGCCTTTGGCGAGTGTAGTTATACCTCATAAAACTGGTAAAACTTATGATTTTCAATGCTGCCAACTCTCTACGGACAGCTCCATTAGATTGCATGCGACACACGTGGGTCGGGGGAAGGAATGCATCCGCGGCAAGGCATGCCTGTCTTAAGAGGCGAGTAAAATCCGGCAGGAGAGGAAGGGGCTCGGCTTGAAAGGCCTCATATACCCCGAACACCTCCAGCGGCAGAGCTGTAAAGCTCATCAGGATCGAGACCAGTAAGATTCTGAATACTGGAGCTTAGTATACTAGAAAATATCTCAGATTAGACAATCTATGTGCTGGTGAAAGTAGTATTCTATCATCTCAGTTCAGGAGAGTGACGGGTTTTAGTGGCCACACAACTTGACGCAGTAGACGATGGTCGCTGCAAGTGCGAAGGCATTTTGAATCCTACCTCACCCACCGAAAAAACTGCGTGCATACAGGGAGGCTTTAATTGCTGCAACTTTCAAAATTCTCTTTTAATGTTGCCGGACACGCTCGCACGGCAACTCCGTTGCTTACAATTGCTTAGTTTTAGGTGTACAGCAACAACATTGTGAAGAACGAGAACACAAACACAACACGAGCTTCACAAAAAACGAGTTGAAGCAACAAATGTTTCCCTGTATGCTTCCAGGCAAATATAATTTTTGGCAACTCTATTCCAGCATTACCAATATTTGTTTCTTTATTGTATCGCAGTTGCTTCATCTATTCGCCACTTGCTAACGCTTGGCGAATCGAAGACGTCTTATGTAATAGAATTAGCCATATTACTAATATTTGCTTTCGATGTAATTTTATAGTTTTGCAAAAGGAAAATGGCGAGTTGAAAGAGGAACTGACCGCGAAAATCAAAGAATTGGAAAAAATGCAAACCAATGCAAAGGAAAATGTAACTAAATTAGTCTTATTTTTTGTCGCAAAATATAAAAAAAAATGTATTTTCACAATTTTCAATAGGCCACACGTATAGAAAAGCTGAAGAAGTCGATCGCTGCTTTCGAATTGGATATAAAGGAAAAATCACGTGTCATTGAGGAGCGTGAACGAGATCTAAGTAAAACGCAAAAACTTTACGAGGAGCAGAAGGAAGCGAAGAAGAAGTCGGACGATGTTATATCAGTGTTGGAGGCACAAATCCAGGACAAAAATGAACAAATACGTAATTACGAGTTGGAGCTTAGTGAAACAGAGGAGTTGCGCAAAACTATTATGAGCCTAATGGAGAGTAAGAAGCCGAAACGAAAAACGTAAACGATCAAAAGTTCGGTATGATGTGGAGGTGTTGTCTGAGTGGCACAGCCCAGACCCAATTAGCACAAAAGATGCCATTCGGATCCGGCGTGATGTAGTGGCAAAAATAATAATAACAATATTACGTTTAGTAATGTAAGAAAGTTTATTTGTGCATCGTTAGGACGTAGGGAAGGAGGGGAGTAGAAATTATTAGCGTTATAAATTATTTTACAATAGTAGTTTAGCGCTTAATTACTAAGTACATATTTAGTTAACAATTCATAATTATACATACATACATACTTTAAAATTGCACATTTGATTTAGTTTTTAATGTAATAATGAACATATTTCATTAACATTTCATATTTCACAAGTCTGTCAAAATAAATTTTAACAACAAGCATAACTGAATGCATATAAGTTCTTGATTCTAACTGATTTATAAGTACATACATAATTTTTACATATATATCTAGAATGCAGTATGCACAGCACCGCACACAATCATAGAGTTTATACACATATACAAATACATATGAAAATAATATTTACTGGATCGCGGCACACGTTCGTTGAACTGTTTAGTATCACTTCTTGTTACTTTAAAGTGGTTAAAGCTCTGTTTTTTTTTTTTTGTGTTATTTGTTTGTATAATATATGCATATATTGCAAACTATATTTTAAAACTAAAAGTTGCTGCAACCGCCACCAAGCTAAGTATGGCGATTGTGCAGACTGAGACGCGATTGTCCGTGCTGCCTGATCTGCTTTCGACGTCACTGTCACTGCCATCCAAACGACGCGATTCACGCTTCTCAGCTTTTTCACACAGCGTGCCGCAGTTGGCATGCTCGCAAATGTCGCAAACAACGGATTTGGGTGCACGATAGAATTGACGCGCACGACGTGCTAAAAGAGAGTATTCGACATTTATATTTTAGTTATTAATAATCTGTATATACTGCGCTTGCACGCTCACCGTTGTCATAGTAATCGTACATGACCACTGGCACCAGCTGGTGGCCTGTAACTTTCACTGTTTTGTAAGCATGCAGCGTTGGACAAACTTCCCGCCGGTCCAAATAGTCGAAGTAAATAATAACCACAGTGTTGCGGCGCTGTGTTTCTACGCGCTAGAGATGAGGTAAGAAAAATGAAAAAAAAAAAAATTATACTATGAAGCAACATTTTGTAATTTGCAGTTTCCACCTTAATTCTTTCGCTGGATTCCAGTGTAGGCAGCGTTTCAGTGTCTACCACGAAGCCACTGGGCAAATAAATTTCCATAACCGCCATATTGGAACGGCTGGCATCCTCCTCTACTGGCACGAAGCTGATAAAAAATAACGAAAATACCGTTCAGTTGTTACAAAAAACAAAATATTTAAGACAACTTCTTAACACTCACCTTGCACACGCTGATAAATGCAAATAGTCTGAATGCGAATTCCGATTCACCGTCGGATCGAGCACAAATCGAGGCCACGCACTCGTCACATTGGTATTGTAACTATAGCTTAATTGCGCAAAAGCGATGCCTTGGCCTGTAGCTGATATGGTAAGATTTTTCACCGTATTCGGAAGTTCATAGCTTTGTAGCGCCAGCGAATTCTCTCCATTCACGTTAAGCGTAGTCTCGGCACCCTGTCCATATTGCACGCTCACCTGCACATTATAAGCTTGACTTGAGAAACGTGCAGCGAAGGCCATCAGCGCTTGTATGCCGACTACGGTGTCTTGCGAAGAGACAAAACCACCGAATGCATTGCGCTGATCCGCCAACCATTTGAGTACGGGCAAGGCGTCGCCGATGAGATTGTTTTCAAGCAGCGCAAGCGCCGCATACGAGGATATTTCAATATTCACCGAGCGCGTGCGATTGTACCAAGGCGAGGGTCCTTCGGCGATGGGTGCTGTCTTATTCCACCACTTCTTTCCATCTGCAAATGCAAATACTCATCGTTTATAAAAGGTGATATTTTAAACCATTCCACTTAGTATACAGACCTTCGTTGACCGCCATAGCATCGAGCCGCTGCAAGAAAGCACTCTTGGAATTATGGTTGGCTCGTGACAGCACATAGGTGCCAATTGCCGTGGCATGTAAATCACTGGAGCTATCCAAACCGCGCGTTATAAAATCCAAGGCCTTGTTGATAACGTTCGTGTACTCGGGATAGGCTTTCTGTTGGAATAGTAAGTAGGATAAAGGATATTTTTGCTTTTAAATTTTATTTTACATTATTAATTAATTTTACTTTATTTCATTTATTTACTTTGATTTAGTTTTGATTTTAATTTCATCTTACTCACCGCATTCTCCATGAAGGCCATCGTCGCAAACGCCGTTAAACTCAAACCTTCATCACTAAATGACTCAAAAACGTCTCCTCTCTCTTCAAAGCCTCCACCAGCGGTTTGGGTACTGGCCAAATATTCCAGAGCTTTTTTCACAATTGCCTCGTCAATGTAAATGTAGGGAGCAGCTTGTCGGAAGGCACGCGCCACATAAGCGGTCAACCAAGTCGAACCACTCTTCTCCTCTAAACCAAAAGCGCTGAAAGCACCGTTCATATGACGATAATAGAGCAAATGTTGATAGCCTACTTCCAAATTGCGTTTAATGCGCATTTCAGTCGCAGGCGTCAGTTGGCGGAGACGCTACGTTAATTATAATTAATAAATAATATTAATGAAAACGAATTGTAATAAAAGTGTTTACTTACCTCCAGGTATCGCAGCACCAATAAGTTGGGCATAAAATGAACCATTGTCTGTTCGCCACAGCCCGTTGGTAAGACTATTAAGTGCTCAATATTTCCCAGTAAGCTGCCTATCACATCTCCCACCGCAGTCATTTGTATCTTCGTTGAGCCGGCGATGGCATTACGTGGCACATTGACAGAGATATTCATTTTGGTTTGTGGACCTGAACTAAATTCGAAGAGGAAACCATGATTAATGGTCTCTATAGCGCCTGGATATTCGACAAGCAGGGTAGTTTCAACTGTGTCGGCAGCCAGCGGCGAATTAGCCACCGCCTTGACGTTAATAGGACCGACACGTTTGGGTTTCACAATGAAGGCTATAGGTTTAACGGAATGCGCCAGTACTCGCACTGTGCGACGACTGTACAATTCGATTTCTACGATAAGTGGGGTATGAATAAAAAGTGTGCAATGAGAGCAATTTAGAGGGGTTATTTACTTGGTGTAGGATCGCCCTTTGCGTCAAGTGGCGGAAACTCAAATTCTTGTGCGGTGTTGTAAAATGTCACCTCAACATCCAAATCGCTATCCTTATTGTTGGTGATGACGAATGGCAGAGCGATGATCTCTCCTAAAAATTGAAATTTTGCGAAATGAGAAACGATGTTTGAGATATGTATATATATATGTATAAACAAATTTACGAATTTAAAGACGTCTATATTAAGAACTAATATGATCGAGTATGGTTTTCTCGGCAAAGGGAAAGTCGTTAAAAAAGTCCGTCGAAGCGTTAGCAAGATCAGTTCTTGCAGCAACCATTTCAAATAACCATTTTTTATCCGGTACGCCGCAAGGATTAGTATTGGCGGGACATGTTGCTTCAAACATGTTGCATTTTTAAATGTTGTGCACCAAGGCTGATGTGTCGCATATACAAAAGCTTAGCAACATTCTCGTGACATCGGAACCAAAAATTCGTAGCCTTGTTCTAGCAAAGGCAGGACACTCACAGAAAAAATGCTCAGTGCTATCCGCCTCTTTCAAGCAAGACAGGCAAATCGGGTCCTCAATGATTCCAATTGTGGTCATATGTTGATCCCATGGGTTGTGTCCTTTTCTCCCAAATTTCAGAAGAAATTTCGACGTTCGAGCTTGTCACAAAACACTTTGCAGTTCTGCAGCGTTCTAGACCGGAATTGTAAATTGCATACATAATCGCTGATCCAATTCATGATTCCTTCGGAACTAATTCGGATTATTTGCTATGGTCCTTGTGGGGTGACCGCTGATCCGCAGTTAGCTCATTCATCGGCAAATTCATTTCCTTGAACACCGCGGTGTTCTGGAACCCATATAAGTACAAACTCATTCCGTCTTGCAACAGAATTCAGCTGAATCTTACATTCTTGATCAATCTTTGAGGTTTGCTTGCGCTCTTCAGAGCCTTCAGCGCAACCTGACTGTCACTAAAGACTCCAATCTGTTTCTCGCTCCATCTCCTCTCAAGTATCTACTACATTCAGAATGGCAAAAATTTCCAATTGGAAAACATCTTTACTTCATCTTATATGAAAAAGTTTTGCCTAATAAGGAATTTTTTTAGGAAATATGTTTTGATTAGAAAAACATTTTTTGTTTTGAGATTCGTGCAAGGTTCTTGTGAGAAAGAAAGTTTCGTGTTGAAAAAATTATTAAAGAGCCGTGTTATTTCAGAAAAGGCCGTGTAAAAGAGCGTTGGATGTATAATAGGCTGTCAAAGATTGTGTGTATCTAGTAAGAACCGAAGGGCGGGATGAACTGCTACAACAACACAGCAAATTCGGCAGTATTGCTCAAAAATAGGTGGGGAATTTTTTTTATACCGTTACAACAACAACAACAGCAGCTTGGATTGCTATTCGGACTTTCATCACTTCAGCAATAGCTCAAACAATATTTCACAATGTTTACAACAAAATTAATATTTACATCGCTCAACTCAATTATGACTACTATTCAATATTGTTTTTGCATTATCTTATTTCCATTGCTTCACTCACTCAAAATGTATTACATTATCCCCTCTTACCTTTCCTAATCGAATATGGGACTTCAGTGCTAATATAAAACTCTTTGTACGACTGCAATGTTTTTGTTGGGTTTGTCAAGCCCAAACCGGTTATTGGATCCAATGAAAATGCGGACAGCACCCACGAAGTCATAGAACTTGGTATACGACGATGCAACGTTGTGCGTCCTTCATTACTCGCCGAAATGTTCAGGAAAAGCCAAGTGTCTGCAGGCTCATGCATCAAATGAATCCGAGGATTATGCCAATAAGGCTTGGGTGTATACGAGAAGGCATAACGTCCCTTGCCAGGAGCGAGTGTATTCACTTCGAAGTGATGTGCTGGTCCTATATCCGTCTTGCGTATTGTGGTTAATTTGTTATCGTCATCATCGTAATCGCGCAGCAGATTCGGTGTAGTCTCGGGTTCTGTAAAAGGAAGAATGTGAAACTATTATTAAAAAAATGCATAATAATAACTTTACCTTTTTCTATTATAAAATCTGCATTCGTCATTGTTATAACGCCCGATTCTTTACCGGGTGAGCCGCGTTGTGTATTGATATCACGCAACTCGTAAGCGTTCAAGGCTTCCATTAGGCCACTATAACTGAGATCGTTACCTGAAATGGGAGAAAATGCGGGGATATTTTAAATTACTTATAAATATATTGAAGTACCTTTTCTTATATTGGCGGCATTCTGATCTACCAACATAAGACCCACATATGAGTACGGTTTGGTCGTGATTGTTATATCGATATCCTGCCCAGGAGGTGCTTTGAGTGGTGCCTCAACTTGTATCTATAAAATGACAAAGAAGCGAGGTATTGAATTAAATTAAATAACTGTTTACTGTATATTAAAATGAAATAATTTCAACAATTTCCTCTTATTTTTATTTTTATTTACGTTACTCACATTATTTATCAATGTGTGCTCGAATTCGATCACCTGCTCATCGTAGACAAACTCGCCATTTACTACCATATAGAGTAGCAGCTTCGCGCGCGGCATCATAGCAAATGTGGCCAGAAATTTAAAAGTGTGATAGTTGCTGTTATCCACCTGTCAATAGTTTATTTAAGTTTTTATGATTTTTTAGCTCATAAAATATGCTTACTTGCACAGCATGGGTTGTAATAATATCACCACGTCCAACTAACTGATAAATGAAGTACTTCATTGGCTCATTGGAGCGCACAGCTACAGCAACATCCTGATTTATCATTGGCCTAAATAACCGAAGATTACACAATTGAGTTTGAGAAATTTCATAGAGAATAAAGTTAGTAAACTAAGCATTCGGAGTCTGCAGCATAGCAAAGCTTCTACGGCTCTCTTGTGCCGTAGGCATGCAAAACTGCAAACAAACCCACACATATTACTAATACAAGAACCATGGGTATGTCACAAGCGTATCTGTGGTCTAGGTGCTATGTCGTGGGGACAAATACTTCATTGTGAAGGGAATGTGAGACCGCGAGCATTATTATCATGCCGAGGTTGATGGAACACACGATGTTAAATGCTCCGGAGATATCGTTGCTGCAAAAATAAAGTACTTGAAAAGTGGGAACAGTGTCGAAGCTATCATAGTTTCGGCCTACGTACCCTACGACTCTTTACAGCCACCTCCTTCGAGGGAGCTAAGAGAAGTGATCAAGTATGCAGAATTAAATAATCTGGGGCTAATAGTGGGCTGTGATGCAAATTCACAGAACATTGTGTGGGGAAGCAGCAAATGCAACCCCAGAGGTCTCAAGTTACTGGATTTTATCCTCTCATCCGATTTGGTCATTCAAAACACTGGTAACAAACCAACTTTTGTGACCAGAAGGAGACAAGAGGTGATTGATTTAACACTTACCAATAGGTCAGTTGGAAAACAAATCAACCGATGGCGAGTTTTGGAAGAGGACTCTCTTTCTGATCATCGTCTTATCGAATTCCGACTGGGAAGTGACACAATATCAATACCTTCCGGTAGGAATCCTCGAAATGTTTACTGGGACAGGTATGGTGAGCTTGTAACAGAGCGATTACCAAACCTGAAAAAACTCAAATCAGCAGAAATGATTGAAGGTGCTACGAAGAAATTAGAAGGTACTTTAATCAATTGCTTTGCAGACAGGGTGGAAATCATGTGAATCAGCCTTACACGATCTTGTTAGCAGGATTGAAGCCGGGCTGGAAGCTGACGAATACACAATGGGCGTGTTCGTGGACATTGAGGGGGCTTTTGATAATGCCACTTTCGGCTCGATATGGAGTTAATCAAGCCGAACGACACGGAGTTAATCAAGCCATTATGAAATGGATATATTCCATGCTCTCTGAGAGGCTGTTAACCGCTGGTGGGAGCAGTGACGAACAAATCACAGTCAGGGCCAAGCAAGGATGTCCGTAAGGGGGTGTTCTTTCACCGCTGCTGTGGTGCTTCGTCGTAGACTCTCTATTAGTGGAGATGCAGGAACTCGGTTTTCACGTCCAAGCATATGCGGACGACGTCTGTGCGCTAACATCCGATAAATCCTTAAGGAGGCTTTGCACGAAAGTGCAGAGGATTCTTGACAAAATCGATGACTGGTGCATGAGACAAGGTCTTTCCGTTAATCCGAACAAAACAACCATAGTCTTGTTAACGAGAAAACGGAAATTGGATGGACTCAGTCTTCCAACACTGAAAGGTGTGACACTTGGTCTTTCCAACGAAGTTAAATATCTAGGAGTAATCTTGGATAAGAAGCTGACTTGGGAGACACACGTTTCACTGAAGGCGAATCGTGCATTGAAGATTTTTCAGCAATGCCGGTGAGCCTTTGGCAAAACCTGAGGTCTGAAACCTGCTGTGGTTCTATGGATATACACAGCACTTATCAGACCAATCATCACTTACGCTTCTGTGGTCTGGTGGCGACGGAGCATGGTTAAATCCACAATCCGGGAACTATACAGGCTGCAAAGAAGTGTATGTTTCTGCATCACGGGTGCCATGAGTACAACCTCTGGTGATGCCCAAAATGCTATACTTGATTTGCTCCCCCTGGATCTTAAGATACAACAGGACGCAATAAAAGCAATGTGTAGACTCCATAAATATGGTTTCTGGCACGAAGATGGAACTTCGGGACACAGATAAATCTTTAAGTTGCTGTCGGAGCAGTATCCACTGTTTTTGGCACCTAAAGATGACCTGATACCCACAGTTTCATTTGGAAGGAAATTTAATGTCAGATTTCTATTGCGTGAGCAATGGAGCAATCCAGAATGCATGCAGGGAGGTTTGATGGATATTTTATTTACCGATGGGTCCAAGAATGAAATAGGGTCTGGAGCCGGATGGTACTTAAACGATAGTAGTAAGTATCACTATGCTATGGGGGGAATGGCAACTGTTTTCCAAACAGAAGTTTTTGCCATCCTAAAAGTAGCCGAATGGATAATCGAGAGGAGATGGAGCGGGAAACAGATTGGAGTCTTCAGTGACAGTCAGGCTGCACTGAAAGCCCTGGAGAACGCGAAGCAAACCTCAAAGATTGTTCAAGAATGTAAGAAGAAGCTTAATTCTGTCGCAAGACAAAACAGGTTTGCACTTATATGGGTTCCGGGACACTCCGGTGTTCAAGGAAACGTAACTGCCGACGAATTGGCCAACCGTAGATCAGCGGTGCCCCCACAGGGGCCAGAGCCAATAATCGGAATCAGTCCCGCAGGAATCAAGAATTAGATCAGCGATTATGTAGGCAATCTACATAAAGAGCGATGGTCCGGTCTGGAACGCTGCAGAACTGCAAAGTGTTTTGTTACAAGTCCGAACAGAAAACTGTCAAACTTTCTACTAAAACTTAGAAGGAAAGATATTCGGTTGATGGTCGGCATCATTACAGGACACAACCCATGGGGTCAGCATATGACCACCATTGGAATCATCGAGAACCCGGTATGCCTGTCATGCTTGGAGGAGGCGGATAGCACTGAGCATTTTCTCTGTGACTCTCCTGCCTTTGCTAGAGCAAGGCTACGAGTATTGGGTTCCGATGTCATGAGAATGAGTAATATTCGTTCTCTAAAACTGGAGGATATTTACAGATTTGCCAAAGAATCTGGAAAATTCTCACAGGACTAACTATCTCTATCTCTGTCTCTATTCGTTCCTATCTCTTTCTCTGATACTTTTCTCCTTCCCTCCTATCTACTATCTACCCCCTTTCCAGAGCTTTAAATACAATGGGCTATTTAGCCTGAGTGTTTTAGGAGCCACCAAATCTCCTGGTGCTCCTTGGCTCGACCTTTTCAAATTCAAAAGCATTCGGAGAGGCTATAATTATTTGAATATACTGTAAATTTAACTCAATCACTCATCCTCCCAGTCTTACTATATGGCGCTGAGCCTGGACATTGACGAACTCCGATGGACGGTTATTAGGAGCTTTCGAGAGAAAAATTCATCGCAAGATCTATGGTCTGATTTGCGTGAATGATGCATATCGAATACTATAGAACCACGCGCTGTACGAGCTGTACGCCGGCATCGACGTAGTAAAGCGCATCAAAAATCAGCGGCTGCGCTGGATATGTCACGTTGAGCAAATGGAAATTCGAAATTCACTGGTGCAGCTAGCAAAAAAGGGCGTCCTCACCTACGTTGGAAAGACCAAGTCGACGACGACTTAACTGCTCTTAATGTTTCCGCTCTGGCGTCAACGCGCACAATGCAGAGGCGATTGGCGCAACATTTTGGTAGCGGCCAAGACCGACCATCGGTAGTAGTTGCTAGCTAAGTAAGTAAGGGCATTTAACTCACACCTTTACTAAGTCTAACTTCGCTAGTGGCGGGAGAGAAGAAAACCCAGCCGTTTTTAAATCACTGCCATTATTGCTTCTTTCTTTCTTTATACTTTTTTTTCGCAAATAACAAAATTAAATAGGCTACTGAAGTAAATAAGGCGGCAATTTGAGTTCGTAACCTAATAATTACACTAGTGAACAATATTTTTCGTCCAATGGAACAGTCGTAATAGGAATTTGAATAATCTTATATTCCGCTTGTGCAAATTTCTGGATATTTAAGTTAAATGGAGTGTCCTATGGCATACTAGGCAGTTTAGTAAATGTTTTAGTTAAAAATTTGCATTGTAATTTCTTTACTTACTTATCATTCAATATTTTTGCAGTAATGTAATTTTTGCTATGTAAATGCTTACGAGGTATTTTGCCCACATCGGTGATAATGCCAATATAGTTCACCTGGAAAAGAAACATTTTACTTATTTTTGCTTATTAACTGAAAATCGGAATACCCTTTATGTATTCACAGAAAAACAAACCACTCGTTTTTCAGAAGGAGTATTCACGCACCAAAACATTATATTTAAGAAATATTGTAGTTTGAAGGAGTTTGCTAGCAAATAATAACCATTTTTAAAACTATAAAAATCGAAAACACGTGCAGAGGTAGATTTACTTAAGACGGCGTAACTTTCACAAATATCAAATTTTAAAATTTTGGTAGGAATATTAATCACAGTTGGGGCAAGCTAACACAAAACAAAAAGGCGCTCAAATCAGTTGACTTAGAGCGTCACCTGGCAGCTTTTTGGGAATTCGATAATTCGTTCAAAAGGCGTACTTTTAATTAGTAAGGTGTTCGGTATTTTTTGTTTTTTTTTTTTTGCTTTCTTATATAACTTAATTGAGTTCTACCGCTAAGCGGTGCTTGTTTCAATAAAAATATTGGCTTTTTTTAAGAGTTTAAGTTTTTTTTTTGTGTAGTGAATACCCTTATTCGCACCACTACACATGCACATTCTTGCTTCTACTTACGATAACTGAATGATATTCATCCTTATCGCCTTCCGGTACAGTAAATTTCATTTTAAATTCACCATTCGTGTTAATACCATAAACTGTTTTATTGTACATTTCGCTGCTGCCATAAACATTGGTCAGATATGCCGTTGCCTCGGGTGGGAAGTTCTTAAGTTGAGCACCGTCGCTGCGAACGACTTTTGCCTAAAAATACAAATTCGTAAATTAGTTTGATTTTTTAAATATCTACGCACAAAGTGAATTTACTCACCGTCACCTCGAACGGCACACCTGGTATATAATAACTGGGTATACGCACAGTCTCGACTCGATAAGCATCTAAATGCACCGTTATCACAGTGGAGAAATTCTGCACCGAGCCGGTGGACTTCTCTTCAACCAAAGCGTCTAGCAAATATTCACGTTCATAATCCTCCTTCAATTTGAGCTCATCGCGTATATCGAATTCGAAATAGGCATTGCCGTTAATGGGCACCACTTTTCTCGTAATTAAATCATTCACGAACGGTTGCAACGAACCGAAGAAGGTAGGATATATAGAGAGTGTAGCCTCGCCTACAATTGGTTCGCCATATGCATAACTACAAAAATATGGGATGTGAAATAACTTAAGAAATATATGTATAAATAATCAATAGGCTGTTGATAACTTACTGCGCCTTGATGTTCGCCTGAATTTTGTCATCCTTGTAGATCGCATGTTTGGCTGTGTCTATTTCTACTACGAATTTAGGCAAAATGTATTCCACCACCTCGAAAGTGCTTTTGTGCGACTCTTCCATTACCTCTACATTCACCGACCATTCGCCCATTTTCGGATAGTCGGACAATTGTAGTTCATTGCTATATACAGCATTTGTCAGTCGTATATCTCGGTAGCTTTTTATGATATTATCGCCAGCATCTCGTATTGTTAAGTGTACACGACCGTAATTTCGGGCTGGTTTCAAATTGGCGTCTAACAGTAGAACGCGATAATGCACCAAATCACCAGGTTGATAGATGGCTTTGTCGTTTTGCACCAATACGGTGAATTGTTTGGCTTCAAAGTTGAGTTGGGTTTCATTGGTGAATATGGCGCCACTGACACCTTCAGCAGTCAAGCTGTAGCGATCTCGCTTTAGTGCTGGTATCTACAGATTTTAGCATTAGATATATAGTAAAGTTTACGAAACTATAAACTATTAATAGTAAATCGTTTACATCGGTACCATACCTCAAAATCCACCAACTCCGTTGAGTAGGGCCGCACTTCTGCAAATTTAAAATTGGTATAACTCGAGCCGATAATGCCCACTTTCACTTTGACCGGTTCTGGGGATTTATGTACACTCACAGCCACATGGTAATGTGAATTGGGCCGCAAAGTGTTGGGTGCAATTATCGAGTATATACTGTAAACAAACAAAAACAAAAAAAACAATTGAATACACATTTCAAGAAAAATATTGATTTTTTTATTATAATTTTGAAGATTAAATAAACTCGTTCACAGCGGATTTTCTGCGTTTCAGTCAATCAAATTCTACAACACGCAGTTAAATTTCAGGCGTTAAAAAATAAAACTGCATACTCAAAAAAATAATAAAAATTCTGGTTAGAAAGTTAAAAATGATATAACTTTTGTTGTTGTATGAAAGGGGAATAGCGTATTAATGGCAAGAGCGGTAATATCGGATGTTTGTTTAAGAGATAATACATGACAATGATAATACAAAACAGAAATATTGTTGAAACGATTTTTTTTATTATAATCTGGTGGATAATTACATGGAGTTTATTTTTGAATATGATATCCGTCATATGTGAGCCACGGCTACAAGTTACATAGTCCATTCGATTAGCCCAATTTTTTAATACTTTTTGCAATAAATCTGGGTATATGGCATCAATTGTGGTTTGAATATTCCAATAATTCGATTGTTAAGCGCGCTATATGCACGTTGCGCCATCTTGTTGGAACCGATACCAAACGCCGTTCACCGTAACGGCAGCACTTTCCTCATTTAGAAAGAAATTAGGACCGATGATGCCGCCCGCGGGTAAACCACACGTAAAATGGATACATTTATCTGTGAACATCGCCAACAGACTTTTTTTTTAAAGTAAATTTCCACAATTTGGAAACGTTGTTCTGGTGGTCTTGTGAAACCTCATTGAACAGAAATCTTAACACTGTTTGCCTTTCTCAACAGCCAAACCATAGTTATCGATGTTGGTAGTAAGGTTTGGCAAGTCATCGCGAATCATTTAACACCGCCTAATTGTGAAAATTTACCTCGAAAAAAATAAATCTGTTTGCGAAGAGTACTTCTGGCTTAGTCGCTTCTTATTTCTTTCGAAATCAGGAAGCAGCTGCTGCGGCGGACATATGCCGGAATACATACTCGTATATAAAATAAATGCCTTGAAATTATCTACCAAATTATAATAAAAAATAATTCATTCCAACAACATTTCTGTTTTGTACTGGCTATGGGAATAAGTTTTCATCCTTTCTTAGCCAAAGCTACGAATTATTTAAACAATTAAATAATGCATGATATTATGTTAAGTATGTGCCATTGGAAGCTACAACTTTACTCTATCTTTCAGGCAGCATACGGATTCCTCTGACGAAAAATTCGAGTTCTTTTCACTTGATGCATTCATTGAGCCAGTTTGCGATGCTCTCGTAAGGAGTGAACCGCTCTCCAATAAGGGCTGACTGCATTGATCGGAACAGGGTGGCGCAAGATTTCCCAATTGAGACCCTCTAAATATTTCTGGACCGATTTAGCAACGAGTGGCCGGCCTGGCTTTGTCGGGCAGCAAAATCAGTTTGTCATGCCTGCCGTCCCATTCCGGCCATTTCTTTGAGAGCTCGATTCAAACGTCGTAGACGATTCTGTAGTCGGTAACGATCGCGAGTGATGATTTCAGATGGTTCAAGGAGTTCATAATAGGGGACACCCTTCTGATCCATCAGATGCACAACATAAGCTTTGAAGCATGAATATTTTTTTTCGCCGTCGATGAACCTGGTTCACCTGGCAGGCTCCAACATTTTCGACGCTTAGGGTTATCATAATATATCAATTTTTCATCGCCACTGAGGATGCAATGCAGAAAACCTTTTCTTTTCTGCCGTCCAAGAAGCATCTCACACGTCAACAAACGCCTCTCGATATCTCTCACATATACACTTTCAAATCACCAGTATATTACTAGAGCGAACACAAAAATACTCGTAGTAACTATCAGCAGCGACACCTCTTTTACAAGAGCGGAAACTTATTCCCATACCCAATATTATCATTTTAAGTTCTTAATCTCTTAAAAACACACCCGATAAAGATATATATGATGATGAAAGATATATAAGATGTATATTAATGTATGCATTGTGTATGCACGTACATGTATATGGCGCAAAATTAATCACTCCAATTAAATAACTCTTTTACTGAATAAAACAAATGATTTCAAGTATTGGAAATCTTTATTTTGACCTTTAAGCATTCCATTGCTTTCTTTTCTGTATACTGCAGCTGTGTAGTTCACAAGTCTTAAATATGATTGACGTACGACGCCATATGCAAAAATTATAATTCTTCCTATAGGGTGATTAATTGTGCGCCACATGCGTGGGAAAATGTTTGAAATAAATGTAATGCTGTGTATAAATTTTAGTGCATTAACCAGGAAAATAAAGCGTCTACAGGTGTAAGAGCTTGCATGGAAGCGGAAGTTTCTCTATACATACATATGCACATATACACTATACGTATTCATACAAAGCCGCTTGATATGTAGGTATGTATATTTCTGGCAACTTTGCATAGAGACTAATTTACACATAATCAGTCAAAAACCGAAAGTAAGAGAAATAATGTACACAAATTCAGTGAACAATAACTAGCATTTGCATATTTTCATGAAAAGTGTAAAAGTCAAGTAAATTTTTAAGTGAAATGTTGTAAACTAAAATTAAAGTTGTAAACTAAAAATTATGGTTTGTTTATTTTTTAGGGCATTGCTTAAAAATGTTTTACGTGCGCATGTATGTATGTATCTCCATTAGAGCTAACCGTTTTTCGTGCGATTTGAAGCTTAATAACACTCCATCAAATGCTGAAGTGAAGAATTTCTAAAATAAATTTCGCAAAGAATTTAAATTGTTTTACTACAGAGAAACCCCAATAAAATGTATTAAAACGTATTCAGTATTGAATTCATACTAAAAGAGTAGTTTATGTATTAGGTCATATGAATTGGAATAAGGTTATGCTGGCGGTCAAAAAACAAGCAGCAAACAAAGGAATTCGACGTCGTACCATTAAATAAGAGAGAGCAAATAAAATAGGAAAAAAGTGAACACTATTTCACATTGTTCGCCTAATATTGCCTTTCACAGGTACTAACCTAATCGTCAGCTCACATCAGGTTATTTCACTCCGGAATCAAAAGCATCGTCATCTGAGTGGACAGCAACTGGGGAACCTTATCCAAAACGCACGAAGCATAACAATCGGCTGGGAAAGCTATGACCTCGGTATTTTGTGATTTGCGTCGTATAATATTCATCAACTATCTTGGGAAGTGAAGTAACATCAACCGTGAATATTATATATCATTGAGATTTTAAAGGCCGAAATTGCAAAGAAACGTCCGCATATGGCAATGAAAAACATTTTGTTTCATCAAGACAACGCACCGTGTCACCGTTAATCAGAAACAACGGCAAAACGACATGAATTGAACTTCGAATTGATCCCACAGATTTGGCTCCCAGCAGCTAATGGCTGCTCGCAGACCTAAAAAATTGTCGCCGTTAAAAACATTTCGCTCGAATGAAGAGGTTATCACTGAAACTGAGGCCTATTTTGAGGCAAAAGATAAATCGTGGTATTAAGCGCGTTAAAAAAAGTAAAAAATGTATTTGCTATTAAGAAAAACCTGTATATTTACTTTTTACACGCAGAGCTCGAAATTTATATTAGAGCCCCGGTTTGCGCAACAATTTTTTATTTCGTTTCATGTGACAAACCCTAATGTATTTATAGAAGCATGTAAGAAAAGTTTTAGTAAGAAAGTAATTTAATATACATTCTCACTTGAAATACATATGACTGTGATTTGTAATGTCAATAAAAGATGAAAAGAATCTCCAAACTTTCCCAAAGAAGAGTCTTGGGAAAAGTGTATGGTCCAACCCGAGTTGTGGATGGTTGTTATAGAATCAGATACAACGAAAATCTGCTGCGGATTTGTAAATTGAAAGATGTCGTTAAGTTCGTCAAATCGCAATGACTCCTATGGTTAGGTCATATCATGCACATAATTAACGAACGTCTACAAACATCCTTCTTAAATTACAACGCAGCATCTTGGTAATCAGCAGATGTAAAGGAAGGCCTAGGAAACGCTGGTTCCACGATATCAAGATAATCCAGAAACTGAAAATACATATATGTATAACTGCTGAATCATGTAACTTGAAGAAAGCTAGTTGATAAAGCTAAAGCTCACCACGAGCTGTGACGCTGCCTGATTATGATGGTATGCTTAATTTAATATAATATTTGCGCACTTTACTGTAAATTAGAGTACAACTGAGCTATGTTTTTGGCAATGTTCGGCCCGGTTTGGAATGTTATTTTACTTTTTCTCTTGAAGATTTATATAAAATTCTTTAATACTGACAACGAAGACAATATTTTCATTTATTAAAAGTAGCTTTAAAATACTTACAACTCTGCTCAATCGTCGAGTTTCTAAGTTTGTAATTATTTAGTGCTGCAGGACAGCTCCATGGAAATAGGCAAGCGGCAGTGCTGGGTGTAAGTGCCTTTAATTATTTTGATGTTTAAGCTATTTTTTTTAACATACTATTTTGAGTATTAAATAGTTACACTTTGTAACACTGAGTCTTTCATCAAGAATCAGTAATCTCAAAAATGTTATATCAGATCTAGAAAATGCTATTTTGCAATTTTTTAAGATTGGTAGTAAATAAAAATATGTCATATTTACGAGTTGTTGAAAATTGAAGCCAATATTTCAATCAGTTACTTTTATTTAGTTAACATTTCTTCACAAGCATTACAAGTATTAAAGTTTTAAGCGTTTAACAGCAGGTGCTAACATAAGGCTGTTAATTTGCATCTACTGCGGTCAACAGAAATGAACCCACCTTGCTAACTAAAGCTTCAAATATGTAGTGTTCTTTGATGTATAAAAAGTATAGATGCATCTTCGATTCATTTGCCGATTTTTTTTTTCTTACACACAGTCCCTTAGATGCCTGCTTTAGGGGTCCCGGTGGTCTAGAATTTTCAAAAAATCGATTTTTTTGATATTTCGAAAATATAGGCTTTTAAGAATATACTGTGACATTTTTGGAAGGATATTCTTTTAAATCTGATATGAAAGTAATGTGATTTAAACCAATTTATCCTGTTTTTTTATTAATGAAGTAGCTCAATTTAAAAAAAAATTATCTAGTTTTGTACACTTGAAAATATGTTCGATTATTACGTACTGCACATTTTTTTTCTGTACTTAACTTTGTCTTGTCTTCTATTAATTCTCTATTTTTTGCAGTTTTTACCGGTCCTGTAACTGAACCACTTAGTTGAGTCACTTGCCAACATTTTTGGACAGATTACAAAGATATGCCAAAAATATACGATACAGCAGCTGGAGAGAAAAGAGTAGGAAGAAACGAGTAGTGAAATAGAAAATCGAAGAGGTAGGTCATAAGCGTCAATAGCTCTAATAATTACTACTTTTCTAAAGAATCGCCTTAACAAGAACAAATATGCGTAGATATGTGTGTGCCTGTGTATGTACTGAAATTTTAGCTCATATACTCGTACATACATACATGTGCGTACCCATGGGTGCAGATTATATAAACGTATGTGGGCTTTTGACAAAACAATTTCAATCTATTTCGCGCTTTCTAACTGTAAAATGTTAAATTACAGAGTTGCAATGTAAAATTGAGCCTAATAATCTTTCATATCTGTGGATTGAGTCTCCTATGAGAGGGACGGAATTATCGATTTAAAAGCAAAAACTGCTACATTTAAATACATTTCCTTTTGTCAATTTACAGGTTCAATACACATACATACATACATGCATATGTACATACATATAAGCATGTATGTGGAACGGTATTTGAGAAATTCTTTTAAAAATAATAAATAGGTTAACAGTTCAATGATTCAAGTAAAATATTTTTCGGCTTACATAGTAATTTTTAAATCTTTTGGCAAACCGTCAATTTGTATAAAAAAATAAGCAAAATGATTGACACCTGTTTAACTTTATAAGAATAGAGTTTTCGTAGTTGAAAAGGTGTTCGACAATACCAAATAGAACATGCAAATATTTTATTGAATTTCTTTCACATAATTCAGCCATTCAAACCGTTGACCATTTTTAGAAGGCGCCCGAAAAAGGTTGGAAGGCAGCTTCCACAAGCGCTTGTGCAATGAAAACTGAGTGAAAAAATAGTGAAAAAAATTTAAATTCTAAATTATCTTGTAGCACAGTAAAGCTATGAGAAGTTAAAAAAATTTCATCACTAACTTAACTATCTGGTTACTTTAGCTTGAGAGGAATGCTTCCAGTTTTGAAATGCTCGAAGTTCCCATTTCTTGAATATTTGTATTGTAAATCAGCATATGGAACTATGAAACACTTATGCTTGAGATATATGCTGTGTTCAGCATTCGATAGAACTATTTTTGCTCTACAAAATTATGTTAATTGTATTCTTGAGTTATTTAATTTTTTATTAGTTTTGAGGTTTAGAAATGGAATACTCAGGAGACAAAAATAAACACTTTCAATATCTGCTCTTCTTTGCTTTTCATCGAGGTCAAAAACCTGCCGAAGCATCCCGACTCATTGGCGGCGTGTATGGAGAAGGTGTCATGGACAAGTCTACAGCACGGAAATGGTTTGCAAAGTTCAAAAATAGCCACCTGGACGTTGATGACACTTCCCGCAACGGAAGGCCTTCTGAATTCGATGAAGAACGTCTCAAATTACTTTTGAAGGAAAATGGTGGCTAAACTAGTCATGAATTGTCGGAAAAAATTAACTGCGATCATTAAACGGTGTCTCAAGAGTTCAACGAAAAAAAAAAATAAGAAAGTCGACTTCAAATTGTTTCTCAGCATCTCGCCCCCATCGAGCAACACGCGGTCATACACAGTGTTTTTTGTACCGAATCGTCACGGAAGATGCGAAGTGGTGCCTATACATTAATATAATACAAATAAAGAAGTGGTTGGCTCCAGGAGATAGGCCAAAGCCGAGAGTGAATCCTGGTTTTCATCCAGAGAAGAACATGATATGGGAGGGCGTCGTGCACTGGGTAATGCTCAAAAAGAGTTCCACGGTCAACAAGGAGTTCTATATTGCCCAGCTACATCGCGTGAACGATATAATGATCGACATGGTCGAACCATACTGGACTCATGTTGCACAAGTCGTCGAAGTCGCGCTCCAAGAGCTCGATTGGGAATGCTTAATTATTGAAAATTGTTCACCAAGACTTTGCTTTGCCGCTGCAATATTCTCAATAGAACGTCCACTTTTTGTCCCGCCAGTCCTTTTTATATCTTCGACAGAACCAGTTTCTTGAAAGTTTTTCACCAACCTTTGAATTGTCGACTCATTCCGATGGTTATTTCCACCAAAAAATCACGAATTTTACTTTATCCTGCTCTTAAAGATCGACCATTTTCATAATAATGTTCAATAATATTAACGACTCGTTCTTTAGCGTAAAAGTATACATCTATCTATACTTGGTAGAGGTCAAAAGGACATGAAAAAGGTACCGTCACTACAGAAATGTGGGCGTCACTGGGTTCGGCTACAACAACCTCTAAAGGGGTGGAACACAGTAGGAATGGCCTTACCACCTTGAATGAAAACCATAAAGTTACCTTAATCTGGGTCCCGTGACATCGGAACATTGAAGGTAACGAAAAAGCAGATGAACTGGCAAGAGGGGGATCTGCCATGAATAACGCTCTTGTGGAATCGGTATCACACCCTTAGGTGTAGTCAAGAAAATAATTTCCCAAAAATACCTCGGAATCGCGAATTGTAGATGGAAAGACCAGACGAAATGCAAAATTAGCAGAACGTTATGGCCCAATCTCAAACAAACGACGACATTGATAAACATGAAACGACGGGACGCCTGGAGACTAACGGCAGTCATAACTGGCTTTTGGTCTATCGGAGAACAAGCAGCCAAAATGGGTATCGCTCACAACACATACTGTAACAGTTGTAAACAACCGGAGAAAAAGGAAAGAATCTTCTATTTTCTCTGTAAATGCCTTGCGCTATGGAAGCACAGAATGTTAACCCTGGGCAAACTGTCTGGCTTAGAGGGTTTTCGATCAAAATAATACTTGTCATTACAATAGTTAATTTCGCTAAGCAGTAATTAATTGCTTTGCTGACTAATGTAAAGGCTTCGCAAGTCAATGCGGTGGAGTTCCCAATAGGAGTTAGATTTAGATTCTCAGCAAACTTCCTGCGTAGTAGACTTTAATTATTTTTATACGGTCCCCGAGCAATATTGAGCTTTGAGTAGTGTAAATTGTAGACATTCGACTTTACATCTGTCAACTGAAAACACTATAAAAAATGATACTCGAACTTGATAGAACCTGTGCAAACCCACATAATAGCAAAGCTGTTAAGTTTTGCAAAAAGAAAAAAAAATAACAAGAATAAAAACCTACATATGCTTCATAATCCATGTGTAAAAAATATTTTTAAAACCTGGCAAATACCACGTTGCTTAATGACGTACGTATATACTTAAATACTCGCAGCTTTCCCAATTAAGCAAAGTTTCAATGACTATTCGAGTGAACTTTGAGCTGTCAAAATATTTTATTAAACTTTTATTTTGCCTACTTGTGGGTGTTTTAAGTACTTTAAGACTTTTTATATAAAATTATTATAAGCAGAGGAATGTTAAGATATTTTACTATAATTCAAACGCCAAAATAAAACTACTGGTACGGAAGTACTTACATATTTAGATCAATTTATATTGAGTTCATAATTTTGTAATGAATAGAAACATTTACTAACAAGCAACATTAGCTAACTTGCGATACTGGCTTTCTAAAAGGAACTCTTCTATTTCAATAGAATGCATTGATATTACTTTATTGATACGCCTCAGATTTTCATGTGACAGCTCCAACGCTACCGCTTTTTTTTGTTTTCATTCCGAAAGCCTTTTTACCAGGCGGGTCCCAAACCTTGCGCTATTATTGTGGGCTGTTTCGTCTTCCCACATTAGCTCGCTCCCAAACGACTACTCGGAAGCTACCCAGAGGATACTTGTGTGAAGTCTGGAAGTTGTGCGCTGCTTGAACCGTATGCAGAAAAATCCCCCGGCCCTTCCCAGGCGAGTCTCGATCAGAGACTTCCCCCACTTGCGTGGACTTTGACACATGGAACCGATCTCCGCAAAACCAATATGGATGTGCAAAATGACGTAAAGAAATACCAACAGTGCCGTCAGAACCATTTGACACCAAACGAGGTTTCAGACTGTGAGAGCCACAGAACTTAGTCGATCAAGCAGAACTTAATCCAGAACAAGGCGAAGTACTTCCTGTCATCCAACAAACAGTCGGTACAGTCGCATGCCGGCACCCACGCCACTGTTGACAGTTACAATAATTTCTGCCTGTCCAATAATAACGTCTGCCCTGAAATGCAACGGCGAACCTCTCTTACCAATAAGTGCTACTTTGGATTAAGTAGGCAACTGAGTAGTAAAGTCCTCTCTCGACGAACAAAACTAACACCGTACAAGGCTGTCATCATGCCCGTCCTAACACATGGCGCAGAAACGTGGAGTGTTTGAGAAAAAGATTCTGCGGAAGGTTTTATAACAGTTGCACGTTGGCAACGGCGAATATCGCAGGTGATGGAACAATGAGCTGTATGAGCTTTGTGACGACATATACATAGCGCAGCGAATAAAGATCACAGTTGTAAATAACTGGAGAAAAAGGAAACGGTTTTCCATTTCCTCCGTGAATGCTTTTGCCTTTGAAAGCAGAGAATACCAACCCTGGGCAAACTACTATTCGGGCGTCTTGAACAACTGTCTGGCTTAGATGTCAACAACCTAGAAAGTATCTTAAATCATACAGACTGGAAATAGTCGTGCTGTGAATAACCGTAAAACAAGTTGGTAGCGAGGATTTGGCAACAAAACGGTGCGGAAGCGCTAGTTGAACGCTGACTTAATCACCACTTCAACCAACCAACAAAGGCGATATCAAGAAAAATCAGCTTATTTATGGTATTTTGAATATTTATGCTGATCCCAAATTAAGGGTAACATTTGTTGTCAAGTTGAGAAAACTTTTTCTCCTCAAGCTCAGTAGCATTCTTTTTACCATTACAAAAAAAACTATAATCATATTTTCTTTAAAATTTTATAATTCTCAATTTTAGATACGTTTAAAATTCATTGTTGGTGAATTGAGAAATACTTCAGTTGGTCAACTCAACCTCAAGCTGATCGCAAGCTTAAATGATGATTGGGTTTGGGTCTGCGCATTTGTTCATATATGTATGTATGTATGCAGGTATGGCTCTATATACATACATATATGAATAATATATACTTATAAAAGCATACGAAGGCAACATTTTTTAAAAATCTACTCCAACCCACTTGAATAGACCAAACACCATTAAGGCGCACATGTTTTTAAGTAAACTCTTTAAAGCAAATATGAAATTGTAACTGTTTCCCTAACTAGCCATGCTTTACTCAATTTTTTAGCCACATTAACTGATTTAAGTTCTTGTTTTTCCACTTTTTATTAAATTTTTAATTATTTTCTCGCTCGTCGCTTAAGTCTTTTGTTTCGCTGAAGAGTGCTGCCAAAGCCAACGCGAAGCGATGCGTTTTGTGTTTTTTTGGTGTTTTTTGCCTTCTGCTGTGTGGTGTTTTGTTCGTATGAGATCACTTCATGCCCAAAAGTAAGCAAATAAGTAACTAAAGTGGTATTTTCGCAAAGCTTACGAATGACTCAATGAGGAATGCCTCAATTGAAAAACATGCATTGTATTCGCTTTTCTTTAGAATAACAAATAACGTGTCATACTTAATTAGTCATTTGTACTTAGTTAGAGGGCCTAAGGTGACAGCTGTTAAAATAGTGCGCCCAACACATACACATCTATTAGTATATTTATGAATAAACAAGTCTATACATAACACCTACGTACTCGCAGTTTACTTGTTATTCACTCATTCCATTCGCCTCCCATTCATTCATTCATTCGGCCGACTCATTAAAGTGCTTGCATTTATTATTTGCTGTTTTACACTCTTTACAAAACTCACTTTTCACACATCTCTTTATGGTACACAATTCACAATCCACCTACATAAAAACACGTTAGAACGACATACTAACCTCTGACCAGCTGCCAATTGCGTCCAATAAGCCACTGTGCCCAAGAGGACCAAAACAAATGAGATGCAGTTACACGGTACTTTACACTGATAGCGCAACATTTTGATAATTTTTATTGTTTACTTGCACTTTTTAATTGTATGCACTTCTTATTTTATTTACTTATTTCGCACTTTGCATTCGACACTAGCTTCGCCTTTTGAACTCACTTCGCTTTTTCACGGCTTCTTCAACATCAAATATTTATTTAGATTTTGTGGTCAATGCTTTGTTTTATTTCAGATTTGTTGGTCTGTTTGTATTTTGTGAGTCGTGCATTTGCTTGTACTATGGCATGTGTGCCTCTGTGTTTGCACTGCTGCTGGTGTTACTTGAAGCGATCTCCTTTCCACCTTTCCACCTCTCCTCGTGTCCACTAATCCACCATTCACAATGCGCTATTTGCAATTAGCCCAACTCATTGACTCATTTGTTATGCGTAAGTTTGTATGCGCCTTATATATTTCGCAATATTTGTATTTTGTAATATGTGTGTTGTTGTACCCACATATATTCACATTCACTGTGTCAACTACCACTTAGCGATTCACTAACTCGTTCACTTGTTCGCTCGCTCTCGTTTACTGTGCGCCTGCGCATTAGTGTTTTAGCAAAACTTGTGTTGCTCACTAGCCGAGTTCCAATTTGATACTGATTTTGACCATTTTAAGTGTTGGCTCAGAAACTGGCTCCAATGCTGCTAGCGATTCAGCTTTAAGTTGGGCTTTTTGTTAGTAACTTTTCTTGTTTAAACTTTTTTTGGAAAGCTTTATATTATATTACTGTTACACACATACCTGTATATAAGTTTTAGTGCTCAGTAAGCTTTGGCAAAACTTTTGCGTTGGTGGTTCTCATCCATGCTGATAGTTGCGTGAGATATATATACATATTTATAAGTATATCCATTTACAAGGTGGCTCAAAATTAATCACCCTTTTGAAAGATCTAAAATTATGCGTTGCAAACCGCAAATGGCTTCGTCTGTCAATCATATGTGACACTTGTTAACTAGACCACTGGAGCAACGGAGTGTGTAAAGATCAACATAAATATTTCCTGCACTCAAAATCATTTTTTTTTGCTTAGTAAAGAAAGTTATTCAGAAACAAAATCGATGATTAATTTCGCGACTATAAATATACTCGGAAACACTGTGACACTGTAAGATATCTCAGCAAGAATACACTCAATTCAATATAAAAATAGTCTACGTCAAATTGACTATTGCGCAGACCTTGGCCAAGGTAAACACGTCGCTGTGGTAGGTGTTACCGATTTTAAAATATAAAGACCCTGTTAGTCTCTCAAGATTTATCTTTATCTTTAGTCTATATGAATATTTGTGCTGACTGTTTACTTTCTAATTTCTTATTATAAAGGGTGGTTAAATTTCAAGGGCCGATGTTGAATGTTAACCACATCTAAACGTCAACGACACCGTTGGACTTCTTTCTTTAGGGTTATTTGAAAGAAAAGGTGTACGACGATAAGCCAGTAACAATTCAAGA
Organism: Anastrepha fraterculus; assembly: GCA_037575425.1. Classification (NCBI taxonomy): domain Eukaryota; kingdom Metazoa; phylum Arthropoda; class Insecta; order Diptera; family Tephritidae; genus Anastrepha; species Anastrepha fraterculus. Next base: position 981,026 of record JAYXIM010014999.1, on the reverse strand, counting down.
GCTAAAGGATGAGATAATTCGGCACATTAACGGCATAGAACCTCAATTATGCCTCAGCGCCATCGAAAATTTGGACCATTTGGCCGATATTTTATTCCATACGTAATTGAGCCATACCAATATTATCATAATGAAGAGAAATGACAATAATTTAAAAAAAAAAATGTATTTTATTCAAAATCAACACTGGCCCTTAAAACTTAATCACTCTTTACATGTATATCTTCTTCTTCTCTTCTTAATTGCCGCGATAACCGATTACGCGATTTTTGCCGGGTTTAACAAAGCGCGCCAGTCGTTTCTTTTTCGTGCACTCCACGTGAAGCCAAGTCCTTCTCCACCTGATCTTTCCAACGCAAAGGAGGCCTTCATCTTCCTCTGCTGCCATCATCTGGTACCATATCGAATACTTTCAAAGCCGGAGCGTGTGTATCCATTCGGACGACATATCCCAGCCAGCATTGCCGCTAGATCTTTATTCGCTGCGTTATGTCTACGTCGTAAAGCTCATACAGCTCATCGTTCCATCGCCTGCGATATTCGCCATTGCCAACGTGCAAAGGTCCAAAAATCTTATGCAGAACCTTTCTCTCAAGCACTCCAAGCGTAGCTTCATCGGATGTCGTCATCGTCCACGCTTCTGCGCCATATGTTAGGAAGGGCATGTTGAGAGCCTTATAAAGTGTTGGTTTTGTTCGTCGAGAGAGGACTTTACTACTCAATTGCCTGCTTAGTTCAAGTTCAAGTTCAGCACATTGTTGGCAAGAGAGATTCTACGTTGGACTCAAGGCTGACATTGTTATCGGTGTTAATGCTGGTTCCTAAGTCTAACGAAGTCTTTTACAACCTCATAACTGTGAACAGTGACGTGGGTGCCGATAAGCGAGTGCGTCGACTGTTTGTTTGATGTCAGGAGGTACTTCGTTTTGTCCTCGTTCACCACCAGCCCCATTCGCTTTGCGTCTTTATCCAGTTTGGAAAAGGCAGAACTAACAACGCGGTTGTTAGGGCCGATGATGTCGATATCATCGGCATATGCCAACAATTGTACGCTCTTATAAAATATTGTGCCTGAGCGATTAAGTTCTGCGGATCATACGATGCTCTCCAACATCAGGTTAAAGAAGTCACACGACAGCGAGTCATCCTGTCTGAATCATCGCTTGGTATCAAACGGCTCGGAGAGGTCCTTCCCAATTGTGACGGCACTGCTGGTGTTAAACAATGTCATCATGCAAAGCCGTATTAGTTTTGTGGGGATACCAAATTCAGACATCGCAGCATACAGATAACTCCTTTTAGTACTGTCGAATACAGCTTTGAAGTCGGCGAAAAGATGGTGTGTGTCGATTCTCATTTCAGGGGTCTTTTCCAAGATTTGGAGTATTGTAAATATTTGGTCGATGGGGTAGACTTTCCAGGTCTAAAGCCACACTGATAAGGTCCAATCAGTTGGTTGATGGTGGGCTTCAGCCTGGCATACAATACGCTCGCTAGAACATTATTTAGAACGATATTTAGAAGACTAATCCCGCTGCACAGACTGCAGGATCACCCTTCTTATGGATTGCAATTTGATGTGCAGAGCGAGGTGTAAGAAGCTTTTGAGGATGTGGAGAGGGGAGAAATGCCAATACCTAGAGAAAACGAGCCCAAAGTCCAAGAGAATATTGAACAACTAGCTTTATCATCAGGATTTCAGAATATCAGATTCCTTTGAAGGAGAATTTTAAATATTAATGACTCATATTAGACAGGAGTCTTAGGCCAACATTATACTGCACACTTTGTGTTACACATTGACTTTACACTGGCCTATTTTGCTATATGGAATACTTGTGTCAACTCAAAAGGCAAGTTGTTCGAAACTGCAGAGCAAGGTACAAAGAACTGCGTTTTTATGCATAACCGGCGCTTTAAGGACTACCCCAAATAAAGTGCTCGAGGTGCTAGTCAACTTGCCTGGAAAACACGTGGCCGCCGCTTCAGCGCTTATACTTAATAGAAGGTTCGGCGGTTCGGTCACGTTTCTATACTACATACTATGAGTAGTTATAATCAAGAAATCGAGAGAAGAGGGGAAATAAATTTTTACACGGATAAATCCAAGCTAGAAATTAAAGTAAACTATGGAGTTTCTTCAAAAGAATTAAACTGGAATTATCTGTCCGACTTCCGGACTACTGTAGCTTATATCAGGCAGAAGTTCAAGCCATAAAGGAGGTAACTGTATGCCTTAACACACACGCCGTAACAAAAGTAATAAGTACATATAATATTTTCTCGGATAGCCAGGCGGCCACCAAATCAATGGAGGCAGTAATACTACTATCAAATGTTACCCAGCAAAGCCGGCTAGCACTATCTTCACGGTCAGCCTTACTTGGATTCCGGAACATAGAGATATTGAAGGAAATTGTAAGGCTGATGAGCTGGCCAGAAAGGGTACTAATTTTCCACTGCTTGAAAACAGAGAGAAAAGGTCAAAAGGACATCTCGAAGGTCGTGGCTTGTGTCACCTGTCATTGGTTGTTAGGTAGGCACTCTTCTAGGGAAGGATTATACGAGGATGAGGAAGATACAGTAATTATCCAGCTCTAGCTAGCTGTAGAGCAAGGTGGTTAGGAAAATACTATTTTGACTCTCGTACAGAACTATCCGGTCTTGGGATAAAACCTATACTACGCTTCATAAGAACGTCGAAATGGTTCCGTGATAAATAAACACATAGGTTCCCGTGTTACACAGTGGTACCACAATGGACCTACTTAGTCTAAGTGATTTGGCTATTCCAAACCGACTGCCACAAAAACCCAACCTAACCTAATATTTTGTGTATATGAGAATATGATTATCTTTCTAGGGTTAAATAAACCTTTTTTTCCCTTAAAAACTTTTGAATAAAAACTCTGAAACGCATAATTTTGCTATATTTTATAGCAATATTTATTAGGAGTCAAACCAATAAAAAACGGCACGGATTTGTGACGATTTTACTGTATTTTCTGCAAATATTCTGTGTATAAATAAAGTAAAAAATATGAATGAGTGCATGTGAAAAATTAAAAGATCATTTTTATGGATCAGTGTTATTTTTTTTACTTTTTCATTTTTTGATTGACATTGAAATAGGAATACCCGATTTTTATGTTCGTTTTCATCTGCGTCTCAACTCGTATAAAAATGTAAAAGTGTAAAAGATATAATAATTAGTTAAGGCCGAGCAGGTATTTATCAACAGAAGCGAATAACGAAAAATTCTTGTACGCAAATATTTTAGATTTGATAAGTGATTGATGAAAAAACTCATTTTTTTACCCCACACACTAAAATACCCTCTTAAGACTTGAAGGAAATAAATGAGCCCGTTGAGCATTAAAAATTTGGACTTTATCACTTGGCAATTTAGCTGTCATAAATTCAAAATTTCTCTCTATTGAAAAAAATCATACACAAAGAGATCACATTTAATGTTTTACATAAATTTCACAGCAGCTTTAAACGGATGTCAGTGGTCAAATAGGAGTATAATAGATTATATAAAATACCCTAAGTTATTTTACGGCTCGATTTTATAAAAGTATTTATCTGTTGACTCCTTTTTATAGTAATCGTATATAATAATCGAGCCAGGCTTTTGGTTGGTTATATTGAACATGTTCACTGTTTGTATCTCTAAGCAATCACCAGCATCCTCTGAAAACCCTTTATAGTAAATGTCCAACTTCTGGTTGGATCTTGACGTTTGTACATTCTAAAAAACAGCGAAATGTGAAGTAATAAATATTAAAATGATAATGAAATTTTGTAAATAACTTGGGCTAAAACTGACAAATACCTGTGCTTGTTTGGAATAACTTAGGTCGCAACAGTTGGGGCCTACTTGTTCGCCAGATGGCAGACTTACTTCCATCACTGCCATGCCAGTTCGTTGAATATGAGACGGATTTAAAGAGGCGCAGATTTTTAAAGTTTTCCTTATTGCTGATGGATTGGAAAGCGAGGAGTTTACTGTGAATATTGTATTCTCAGGTGTCAAGCTGTTGAAGCGATAGTTGATTTGGAGTGTTGCCTTGCCGCTACCAGTAGCAGTGAACTGCAATTCTCGAATGTGTTTGGGTAGCTGTGATAATAAAGAGCAGAATAATCACATTAAATTAATATTTTCGTTAGAATTTATTTTGTTTAATAAAAATTATTTATTCGTAAAATATGTATTAGTCAAATTATTGTACCTAATTTTGTTTTTTGTTAATATCAGCCCATAAAATCGTGCGTTTTTAAAGATGGTTTTAAAATTAATAAAAAATATGTTAAAAGTATTTACTAGTCAATAATATATTTTCTTTAATTTTTTACAATGTCTTCCCAGCGTTTAGGCAGAATTCCCTCCTCACAAAATTGTTTGTCCTTGGACCCAAAATACGCTCGATATCCCTTTTCATAGCTTCTTTTGAGGAGTAGTTCTTTTTACTCATACGGGATTGAAGTCCACGGAAAAGGTGATAATCACAAAGTGCAATATCCGGAGATTATGGTGGATGCGGCATTAGCTCCCATTCGAGCACGTTCAGCTTGCCTGATGTTTGCCTGAAACAAAACTTTGCGTCTATTCACTAAAGACGGTCGATTTGTTTTAAGTGCCTCATTCAGGTTTGATAGCTGATGGGAATAATATTCAGCAGTTATCGTCTGGTTTGGTTTCAGAAGTTAATAATAAACAATACCGGCCATATCCCACCAAATAGACAGGAGAATCTTCTTGTGGTGAAGGCCATCTCTAGGAGTCGATTCTGGTGTTTCATCTTTATCTAACCATTGGCATTTGTGAACAGGATTATAGTAAAGGACCCATTTTTCATCACCAGCAACGATACGGTTAAGAAAACTTTCATTTTCAAGCCGTTGCAGCAGCTGAGAACACACATTCACTCACTGCTAAAGGTTGGCAACGGAAAGTCTATGCGGAACCCATTTTCCCAGCTTTGAAACCTTTCCCAACTGAACCAGGTGCCTGTGAACTGTTCCATGCGATGAATTTAACCTGTGAGCTATCATATCGACTGTCGAATTTGGCTCAGCTTCCACGAGTTCGAGCGAGGCGTCGGAGTTAAAGACTTCAGGACTTGTTGAGTGCACAATATATCAAAGAAAATATAAATAATTCCGCGAAATATTTTTTGTGTGCAAAATTCGTACATTATGGGTAAAATACGCACGAACTTATGGACTGACCAATATTTAATTTTCCTTCGGATGGATTCTTTGTAAGAGAAACTATTTCAATTAATACAGTGATGCAAAATGGAGGTTTATGTCTCCGTATTTGATGGAACCAAAAGTAAATGAAAGTTTACACCTTCCGTAATAAAATCCAGTTGTTAAGACCGAGAAACTCGTTTTTGATATCTGTTAGCCCACATCAAGTTGAAAATTACATAGTTCTATGTAACTTCGCTGTCAGAAATTAAGCAAAGAAATAAGTTTCCTTAAATAAAAAAAAATCTTGTCATCGCAGAAATCTTTGATCAAATTTTCCAAAAAAATTTTTTTTTTAAATAGGCTAGGCGGTAGCCGTAGCCGAATGGGTTGGTGCGTGACTACCATTTGGTAATGCATGGATACGGTAATGCATGAAACATCAAATAATAGAAAACGTTTTTTGCCAATTGCAGTCTCCCTTCGCCAGGAAACCGAGTGTATTTCTGCCATGTAAAAGCTCCTCATAAAAAAAAAAAATTTGCGGTTCGGATTCGGCTAAAAACTACAGCGCCCCTTATTTGTGAAACAGCATCAAGACGCACACCACAAATTGGAAGGGGAGCTCAGCCAAATACCCAATAAAGGGTGTAAGCGCCTATTGTATATACATATGTATACATATATATATATATTGGATAAATATTGTTTTGGGTGACGTAAACTTTCATAAACTTTTGGTTTCATTAAATATATACCTGGAATCTAGTTGCAGTGCAATCTTAACGCTTAAATTTCTTAAGTAATTTTACCTCAGTTTTTTGATTCGTGTCTGTACTTTTTTCGTCAACTTTGAACGTCTTCAGTAACTGCCCTTTGGAGTGTACATCGATCTGCATATTATTGCTTTGTTTCTTATAATTGGCCGCATAGAGGGCCAATGCGCGCAATCCCACCTCTGTAACGAGGGTTGACGAAAATCCACCATTACTATTTCGTTTTGACACCAACCACTTGACAATCGGCGTAACTGGCTTTTTCAATTCGAGCAGTGTTAGTAATATGTATCCTGTTACATAAACATCCATATTCTCCGGTTCATCAGAATATTGCCACCATTTGTGTTCACCACTGGTCATTGCTTTCGTCTCCAATGTTGTTAGCAGCTCATTAACCATGGGGTCTTGGCGCAATTGCAACACATACAAACATAGAGCAATTGAACGCATATCATTGGTTTCCTTGACATGTTGCTTCACATATGCCAAACCTCTGTCCACATTGGTCTTGTATTTATTTAAATATTGTGTATTTTCTAGAAAAGCATGTAGCACAGATGCAGTCACGGACAATTTATTGAGGTTAGCAAAATCGGTTAACTTGCCATCTTCTCTAAAGCTACCATCCGCCTCTTGCTTGCTTGCCATAAAATCTAATCCTTGTTTAAGGACCTTATCATCCACGAAAATGTACGATTTGGCTTCATGAAAAATACGTGTCACATAAGCCGTTAGCCAAGTAATGCCGGGCGCTTTACCCCAGGTACTATAAGAACCATCCCAAATTTTATAAGTAAGTTCACGCTGATAGCCGATTTGTAGATAACTTTTTGCTTTTTCATAAAGTACATCGTTTGACGTGTCTGTGCTCTGAAAAAGAGTGATGGGAATTTTAGTAATCAAAAAAACAAAATTTCAAAAATAGTCGAGGTTTTTATGCTGAAAACGATACTGAATGGGCAAAGATTTTAATTTTCTAAAAAAGTATTAAGTTTGGAGCATTTCAACTTGGGGAGGTAAGAAATTGCTTACCTGAGCGCCAAGTAGGATTTCGAAATTTTATGAAAGTTTTATACGTTTCGTACAAAAAGGACCCGTAATTTTTCATTTAAACGTACGGGGCTTGAAATGTTGTCAAACTAAGTTGGTACGCCAGTTGTTTATTTGCGCAGAATCTGAAAGTCCTGATAGAGTCCTTTAAGATTTAAAGATTGAAAATGTTCACACTGACAAAACCCAAATTTGCGACATTGCAAAGGCTTTACATAAATCGGGCCGTATTGTGATTTATCTCGTTCTAGACGTCCTTTCAACTCTTTGGTTGACAAAAATAGCAAAAATGTTATGAAAAGTTTGCTCAAAGCCTGATATAGGGATATGAGAGAGATACCAGCTGAAGGGTCTATGAATATGTCATAGAAACAAGGAGAATGACGGTTCTCAGATGAATGAAAATCAAAACACCCATAGATGATTCATAATCAAAGTTTTATTGGCTCTTTGTTTTTATTTAACGAGGTATGATCCAGTGGGCGGCCGCCGTAGCCGAATGGGTTGGAGCGTGATTACTATTCGGAATTCACAGAGAGGTCGTTGGTTCGAATCTCGGTGAAAGCAAAATTAATAAAAACATTTTTGTAATAGCGGTCGCCCCTCGGCAGGCAATGGCAAACCTCCGAGTGTATTTCTGCCATGAAAAAGCTCCTCATAAAAATGTCTGCCGTTCGGAGTCGGCTTGAAACTGTAGGTCCCTCCATTTGTGGCATAACATCAAGACGCACACCACAAATAGGAGGAGGAGCTCGGCCAAACACCTAACAGAAGTGTACGCGCCAATTATTATTTTTTTTTTTATGATCCAGTGGCAGAATTAGGTTTCAAATTTAAAGTTTCTCTCTAACCGATGTTCGTATGAGCGGGGTCAGCGCGTTAGCTTTGTTATTCGTCGGATGTCGCAGTAGACGGTTGAACAACGTGCGTTCGCAACCGAAGCTTTTTTCAAGGCCAATGTTTCGTGTGCAACTGCTCGTTGTAAATTTTTTTTCACCTTCGACGTTTATGTGATGGTCCAAGTGAAAATTTGATTCGTTCATGCGTGCAAAGTTTTCGGGCAACAAGTTCCGGAGCAAAGAGCACACGTGCGAGGCACATCCAGACATCGAGAATAAATAAAAATATTGAACTCGTCACTTCAAGTTTGCATGGTAATACGTGTCAGTTTGTGCGCAAGAGAGCGGATGCACTGGGATTTCTAAAAACTATTGATCATGAAATTCTGAGGAAGGATCTTAAACTTTACCACTTTAAAATTCGAATCATGCAAGCGCTTAAGCCTAACGGTTACAATTTGTAAACACTATCTTTTGGAGAGATGAAGCCCATTTTCATTTAAATGGAAGTATAAATAAACCAAATTTCCGCTATTGGAACCCATCCATCAACAGCCACTTCACAGTCCCAAAATGATGGACAGTGGAATAGTTGGGCCAATTTCTTTTTAAATCCTCGAGGTCAAACAATTTCTGAACTACTTTCTGCCAATAATGAAAGAACATCCTTCCTTTAGTACACGCACTTGGTTTCAGCAAGATGGTGTCCCGTTGCACAAGGCCAGAGAGATCATGGCGATACTGCGTGATGTCTGCAAACTGATAAGCCGTTTCGGTGACTTATCTTATCCACCCAGGTCGGCCGATCCTAAAATTATGGACTTTTTTCTATGTGTAAAATCTATGGAACAAACCCAGCACTAAAAGAAAATATCGTTCGAGTGGTTAATGGAATCCCGACAACATTTCACCAGCGAGTGGCATGGCTTCGGAGGACAGATTCCAAAAGTATACCCGACGTAGCAGCCAATATTTAGAGTAAATAATTATTAAAAAATAAAATCCGCAATAGTTATTGAAATAAACTTTTATCGTAGTTATTTTCCAATTTTTATTCGTAGTTATTTTTCAATTTAGCTTTTAATTTCTAATTCTAACACCGAACACTCTGTATTTCAAAAGCGCACTGATGAAGCTTGTTTGGGTAATTTATGATTTTTTCCTCTTCCAAAGAATCAAGTTAGCGCTTTGGGAAAAGCATTTTGGAAGCATGAGACGATAAAGGGTAATTCAAGAATTAAAGGCAAACAGTAAAGCGCCCTAGAAATAGTATTCTTAAGGCGAGAAGAAGCGTTGGAAGGAATAAAGGAGTCGCTTTCGGTTTATTGCTAAACTTCGAGTACGTTGGGTATAGAATATAGACTACTACATAGTTATAAATACATAGACTAAGCTTAAAAGTTAAAAAAAATCTAAATTAAAAAGTCTCAATAAAAAAAGTCACAAGCAAACTCAAAAATCATAACTCACCTGCAAATACTTCAATACCAACAAATTTGGCACAGAATGGATCATATTTTGCTCGCCACATCCTATGGGGCTTCTAATTAGCTTATCGAAATTCTCATCACTATTAATCAAATTCAACATAGAGCCCATGATAAAGTTCATCACAGATATTTCAATGTATTCAGACCCCGGAACGCTGTTCGGCGGTATATCCAATTTTATTGTCTTGCTCTCCTCTCCATTAATATAGAAATCCATATTATTGAACTCTGTGATACCTTCGTATTCGACTCTTAGCTGTTTAACGATTTCATCGCTACCGAAACTACTTTCGGCTGATATTCTCAGTGTTATCATACCAGCCACTTTTGGGCGTATTGCAAAATAAACTGTTTTACTTTTTTCTTTACGTACAGGCGTCGTCAATGTGTATTTTGTAGAACTGGATTTCGGAACGAATTCAAATTCATTCTTCTCGCTTTCCATGGAGACACTAGCGCGTATGTCCGTCCGCAGATAGTTGAAAACCACCACAGGTAGTGTAATAGTTTCCCCTGAGAAATAAAACCACAATTAAAAAAAGTGACAGTGCTTTTTGTTTGGGTTTTTATTATGTAGGTGCACTTGCCTATCTTTACAGAATATGGCAGATTGACTGAAACAAAGAATTCCAAAAATGTCCTGAAAACCGTTGGAGTTTTTGTAAGCGTCAATCCAGTTTTTGGGTTAATTGAAAATCCCGTTATCACCCACGATGTTATGGTGTCCGGTACTTTTTCCAATAATGTATCTTGACCATCAACACTGCAATAAGAAATGCTCATTTGCAGGCTTAACTATGTAGTTATTATAAATATAGACAGTTGCAAACACGATTACGAAAACTTTTTCTATCAATTGGTATTTCCTGCCTGTGGTTTCCAACCAAACCCGCACTTCCGACTGGTAGTCACACATCAACTCATTCGACTACGGAGGTTTACTAAAGTTCCAAAGTATGTACTAAGTTTGTTTAAACCATTACCGTTTCACGGAAGTTTCGATGAAGCAAAAATTCATCACCTAACACTTACTTCAAAAAACGTATGATTTTGCAAATAGTTGTCATGTGGCACCAGCATTACCTATGGACAATTTCAAAAGGGCACAAAACAAAGGTGGCTCGGCGGAAAAAAACGCGTCACTATCCAATTGTTTATAGCGCATGTAGCATTACTTAATCTCGTGCTATTTATTATTTTTGTTAATTGTAAAAGAAGTAAGGAACATATATTTTAACAAAAGTTGGGCTGGCTGCTAATAATTGGAATCAAACAGACTCATAGAGAATGAATAATGATGGTTATTGGCCGATTTCGCCCATTTCCAATAGCAAGATACCTTGGATATAACAACTATCATAAATAGTGCACAATTTATGACCAAAAATATCAAACTTATATTGAACTTTCATTTCGTCGTTTAAGAACACTTTCTGAGGCCTCGGTTACTAATGAACAAAACAAGAAATTGAAAAAGGTTGAAACTATTATATAAGTACGGTCCCTGCCAAAGAACAATCACGCACCAACCCATTCGGGCTCCATACTTACCTCATAAAATCGTCAAAAGCAAAGGTTTGAAAGAAATTTCGGCGCACTTTCCTTGATTTTGACGCTCTGACTCTTATATCGAATTCTTCTTGTTTTAGCTCTATAAATATTGAAGATAAAGATGTAGTTAAAGTTATTATTTATCTTAGTAAGGGATTATTAATTGTAGCATAACATAACTTTTTAGATAATTTGATATTTTAAGGGCGTTTACGGAAAAAACCACGTCAAAGTCAGTCGAAAGTGAAAGTCATGCTACTCGTTTTCTTTGATTGTCATGGTGTTATGCACTCGGAATTCATCCGAATGGTTCTGCGGTAAATAAAGAAATTATTTTGAAGTTATGCGACGTTTGAGAGAGAATATGCGTAGGAAACGTGGAAAGAAAACTCATGGATCCTGCACCATGACAACGCACCGTCTCGCAAGGCTCATATTGTGCACAATTTTGACCAAAAACTCGAGAAATATCTTCGAACAACCACCGTATTCACCAGATTTAGCCCCCTGTGACTTCTTCCTTTTCACAAAATTAAATTGCCACTCCGCGGACGCCGCTTTGAGTCGATAGAGGCCATTAAGGAGAATTCGCTGAAGGCGCTTAAGAATATCTCTTCAAACGCGTTTAAAAAGTGCTTTGATGACTGGACTAATCGTTGGCGTATATATATATTGCTTCGAATGGCGCCTATTTAGAAGGTGACAAAATAAATTTTGATGTTCAAACAATTATTTTGCGTTTTATTGAACAATTCCCGGTTCTTTTTGGACATAATATATTAATTAGCCTTTGAGGTGGTCAATTTACATCGCCGAGTCGCCTCATAACACGATTATCGAACTTGGCGCGCATAAAAGCTATTGTGGCATGGACTGTGTGGCATATCGCACCATTCTGCTAAGACCAAATATCGTCCAAGCCTATATCTTCAATGAGGCCACCGATCTACCAAAGCTGCACTAAACTCTCTGAGGATGCATTAGCTTCTAGATGCGCACGTGCGTGATTTGAATTTGCAATATTTCTCAACGTCGGTTGTTCAAGCAAAAAGCGATTCATTTCGCTTTGCGTAGATATGATACTGACTTTTTGTTAAGATTTCCAGCGGGAGGAAGTTTTCAGTGTTAAAATAACATATCACCATCATCAAGCAGCGTTACGGCTCGGGGTGAGCTTTAGCTTCATTCATATTTTCTTTCAGGCGTCACGATATTTAGCTGCTTCCTTCCAGTTTTTTATGTGCATCTTTTTCAGGTCAATGATGACTTAGTCTAGCCAATACACTTTTAAGGGCGTCGTCGCTTTCGAAACCAGCGGATTATAAGTGATCAAGGTTTTGTGCGGGCAGTCTTTGTTCATGCGTTGAATTTGACCCAACCAACGTAATCTTGGTGATTTAATGGTACGAAAAAGATATGATAAGATATATAAAATGTATGATTAAAAAATCACTATTGGGCCACCCTGTAGGTTGCATTTTCTGGTATCTAATATTTAATATATATAATATTTAATAATTTCCAAAGGTTGCTTATTTGCGAACTTCTAATTGATAAAAATTCAATCAAATTTTGGCATTGCTAGGTAGTTTTTTATTTCGATACAAAATTTGTTATGCCCCTATTTTAAAAACCTGTTTTTGAAAATCTTGCTAATAATGTAATAATGTATTGCATTTAATACCACAAAAAAGATGTCTATAACATAATTATGAACAAAAATATTAACTAATAGTCTCACCTGTATCGTAGTTGGCATTTGTCATTGTTACAAGGCCGGCTATTTCACCAGGATAACTTTTATTTGGAGGTAAATATTTTTCGGGTGTTTTCGAGACAACATTTTGCAAACCATTAAATATCATTTCAGCATCGAAATCATTACCAGATCTAAGCAATAAAGTGCTTTTATCCATACCCAATAAGCCCACGTAAGAGTTTGGATCGGTCTCGACGGCTACAGAAATAAATGTTCCTGGCTTAGTGGTTTCTAACGTGTCGATAGAGATCTGCAAATTTTAATACATAATTTTATGTGCACATACGCATCTTTTTTTTTACTCACTTTATTTTGAAATTCCTTTTCTACCAAAAAAGCCGTTTCGTAATAGAACATTTTACCATTTTTGAAAAAATACACTAAAATATGCGCCTTCGGCATCATTTCGTAGGTTGGTTCTATAGAGAATGTATGCGACCGACTGCTGGCACCATTGGGTATCGTTATAATACTGTTATATACAATATTGCCACGCCCTACTATCACACAAATGAAGCTCGAAAATTTTTCACTCGATACTACGCGTATTTCCATTGGGGTAGCGACCTGTGGACTGAATTAAAAAAAAAAATTAATTCATATAAATGATACGCAGTGAGTGATTCTCAACTGTATTTCAAAGAGGGTATCGTTTTTCCTTTTCACGGAATCACGGAATCGTTTATTGCTTACACCAGAACTCTAATTAGTTAGATAACTTGTTCAGTTAGATTCTCTTTCCTTTAATCCCTCAATTATTGCAATTACCGAATGGAGCAATTGCGCTGTTAGGTTTAAAAATTTCGACAAAATTTAAAAATTTTTCTTAGTCAAACTCCTGCGCATGGCTATTATTTTTTTCTGCATAGCTAAAGATTTTTATTATAAAATTGCGCACACTTCCGGTTCCGAAAAGGCAAGCAATCCGCGCTCTGATTTTTCGCATAAATTAACTTAATTTTCTTACTAGTTCGTTTTAACATAGACTCCTGGTTGTCCGCTCACTAGTTTCACTGTTCCCGTCGATGTTTCTCCCATATATTCGACCGTTATATTAATATTCTTGTAATTCGAACACTCAATTTCCATTTCAACGTAGCCGTTATAATCGGCATAGGTGACTATTTTTGTAGGACTCCCATTCAGACCCTTATCAAGCTGTATTTGAACTTCTTCATCAACATCAACTGAATGTCCATCGTAGTGCGAAATGTGTGCTCGATATGAGAATGTGTCCTTTGGGTCCTCGCATATGTTTGTCATTGACGGTGTTTCGATTAAGTAACGTTTATCCACAATTAATACTGGCTTCGAAATTGTGCGTGTAGTCGAGGTTACAGTGTCTTGAATGGTGACGTTTATATATATCTTTTGCATCTTTCTGCCAATATCATCAAGATGAACAAGCATTTTCTTCTGACCATCAATTAGAGGATACTCCCTTTCGATGAGCGGTTGACCTTTTCGACTAATATTGAATAAACAGTTTCCATATATGATTTCACCAAAAGTGTAGCTAAAGAGATAAATATTATTATTATTATTACTTACAATAGGGCATTCGATAAGTAAAGATAAGTATTGTTATTAAATATATCATAGTCAAGTTTAACAAGTAAGGAAATTCGGTCCCAACCCAACTTTACGCATTTGCGCATATCTTAGTAATATTTAATTTGACCGAGCTATACATTTTTTGAGTCAGACATAGAAAGTCATAACATAGAAAAAAAGTTATAGCTTGTACCATTAGACGTACGGCCGAATGGAAACTTAGTCACAAAGTATAAAAAAGGGCGTGGTTTTTATTTGATCTCAATAATATTTTTGCCAGATCTAAATGAGGTATGGGAAAGAAATGACTGGCGCGCTTTGTTAAACTCAGCCAAAAACGTCTAGCGGTTATTGCGCAAATCTAAAGGAAGATTAAATGAGATTTAGAGCAATACGTGCATTAAGTAGGGGCAAGTTTTATTAAGTCATTAACGAGACACATGCATTTAGCCAAAAGTGTGCGTTAGGCGGCTCATTTTATTTTTTTGGTTTCGTCGTTTGTGCCACATGTGAGTAATTTTGTTTTATTTATAACAGAGATATAACGTTTTTTCTGTTTTGAAAATTGCCGTTATGCCACTATTTAATTATTATATATATATGTATGTACCTATCTCTTTTTTAGGCTCTACATTCAACCGTTATGTGAACAAAATCATATTACCCTTGGCACGCGGGTATATGCATTCTGTCAAAAAAGTACGGGGAATTATTCAATAAAACGCAAAATAATTGTTTAATCATCAAAATTTATTTTGTCGCCTTCAAAATAGGCTCCATTCGAAGCAATACACATATGCCAATGATTAGTCTAGTAATCTAGAAAAGCACCTTTTAAACGCGTTTGAAGAGATCTTCTTCAGCGCCTTCAGCGAATTCTCCTTAGTGTAGAATGGGAGTATCAAAGCGGCGTCCACGGAGTGGCAATTTAAGTTTTGGGAAAAGGAAAAAGTCACAGGGGCTAAATCCGGTGAATACGGGGATTGTTCGATGATATTTGTCGAGCTTTTGGTCAAAAAAGTATTCACAATATGAGCCTTCTGAGACGGTGCGTTATCGTGGCGCAAGATCCATAAGTTTTCTTTCCATAAATTGGGCCGTTTCCTACGCACATTTTCTCTCAAACGTCGCATAACTTCCAAAAAATATTTTTGAGTTATCATAGAACCATTTGGAATGAATTTCGAGATTCCGATTGCACAACACCGTGATAATCAAAGAAAACGAGTAGCATGACTCTTACTTTTGACCGACTTTGACGTGGTTTTTGGGTTTCGGCTCATTTGGAGAGCGCCATTCAGCCGCCTGTTGACTGGTTTGCATGTCAAACTCATAAACTCATATCTCATCACTTTGTTATGATGCTCTGGATAAACGTTGGATCCGAATTCCATGTTTTCAGCCACCTTCTTTCTTTTTGGAAAGAAATTCAACTATCTTGGAACGAGTCGAGCAGCCACCCGTCCTGGCGGCTCATGCCCAATTGGTGGTGTAAAATGTTGGGAATTGATTCGTGAGACACGCTAAGGTCACAGCTATCTCCGTTAGACTTAAATGATGGTTTTCCAGCACCATTTTCTTGATTTTTTGACATTTTCGGCCGTTGCAGACTTTGATGGCCGACAAGATCGGGGCAAATCTTCTACGACGTCTCGGCCCTCTGCGAAAGCCTTATACCACTCGTAGACCCATGATAATAAATTTGATAGAGCACATTCGCCATAGGCTTTCTGCAACATTTCCAACGATTCGGCACACGAAACTCCGTCCAAAACACAAAATTTTAGAGAAATTCTTTGGGCGATATTTTTATCCATAGTGAAAATGGCAGAACAGACCGCACACCTGCGGTTGACTGATATAATAAAATGCCAAAAACAATCTAATTAACAGATCACGCTCAAACTCTGCGACACTATGGAAGACAGTGGTACCAACGTTAGAGCAAACAAATTTAGACATTTGTGTAATGCGATTTTTAAATGAAGAATTCTCGATATTTTTTGGCAAATGTAAGCTTTTTAAGTATCTTATTCTGTAAAAAAAATTATGTATAAATATACTAGGTGGCACAAAATTATTCATCCGATTTTGTTTTTGAATAATTATTTACTAAATAAAAAAAAATATTTTTAGTGATCAGAATCAGACTTTTACTACTGTGGGCAAAAAGTAAGGTGAATTTGGTTGTAAAATGAAAAATCTTTATTTATTCTTATAAATCAATTTCATCCCCTTCAAAATAATCCCCTCTCGATGAAATACACTTATGCCAACGATTTTTCCAATCCCCGAAACATGCCAAATAGTCCATTTCCGGTATAGCCATCAGCACCTTCTTCGATTCAGCTTTTATCTCCTCAATCGACTCGAAATGCGTTCCCCGGAGTGGTCTCTTGAGTTTTTGGAATAGCCAGAAGTCACACGGAGCCAAATGAGGCGAATACGGTGATTTCAGAACGATATTCGTGGAATTTTTGGCGAAATGGTCTCGAAGAACGAGTGCAGTGTGAGACGGTTGTTGGCCCATAATTCTGGTATTTTTAGACGAATTGCTTCACTTAAACGACGCATAACGCTCAAATAATATTCCTTATTAACAGTTTGGCCAGGTGGAAGGAATTCAGAGTGCACCACACCACGAAAATCGAAAAAAACTGTCATCATGACCTTTATTTTTGAACGACTTTGACGTGCTCTTTTCGGTCTGGCATCGCCTTTAGCACGATATTCGCTTGATTGGTCGGTTGTTTCAAGGTCGTAAGCATAAATCCAAGTCTCATCTCCCGTAATGATGCATTTGAGCTTGTCCTGATAGTCCACATCAACGCGACGACTTTTTTCCAAGAAATTGATAGTTTTCGGTACCAAACGAGATTTGACTTTTCGTAGGCCCAAATGGTCTTTCAAAATGTTTTCACAGATCCTTCTAACATTCCGATCATATCAGTAAGGTCTTTGTCAACCGACGATTTTTGAGCACTAACTCCTTCACTTTATTGACGTGTTGGTCATCTGTTGACGTCGATGGTCGTCCGGAGCGCTCCAAGTCATCAACGTTCTCGACCCTATTTGAAGTCTTTGTACCACTTATAAACATTTTTCTGCGACATGGTCGAATCACCAAATGCCTTCTGCAACATGCTAAACGTTTCCGCAGCCGAAATTTCATTCCGCAAACAAAATTTTATGGCACTTCTCTGCTCGATCAAATCAGACATTGTAAAAATCGAAAAATGCACTCTTGGTCGTTTGGTAAACACAAGCGTAAATATATTACTGATAATGACATTCACATGAAAGTTGGCCCAGATGTTATTAACAGTGCTGCCAACTCATGAAAAAAATAACTAGAGCGAAATTTTAATCCCGCGAAGTTCGACAAATAAATTCACCTTACTTTTTGCCCACAGTAGTATTTCTTCTTTTTTTTCTTACATCTGCTTCTTTACCTTTGCTTCTCTTCTAAATCTTTGCTAAATCTTGCGATAGGGTCTAGACATGAAAATTTCGTTTGATAGTCCAAAAAAGCAATGAAGCTTTGAAAAAAGTTTTGTATTTCAGATAAACGTATTGGCTAGAGAGTAAAAGAGCTATACAAAAACAAAATTATTAGTTTTGTCCCTCCTTGTATAAAAGCCAAAAGTCAAATCTGTAGTGCTTTGAGTGCAACATAAAAAACACAAAGTTATAAATGTAAACAACTTTCGAGCATCAAATCACACATCTGCTGGAATAATATCATATTCCGCTAAATAAAAATATCGAAAATGGCAGCATAAAACTTTTCAATTTACCATAGTCCACATTTTCTTCTAGTGAATTTTTAATTCAGACCATCAGTCTCTTTTATTTCTAAATCTGAATAGATGCAAATTTGTGAAATGCTTCTTGCAGTAAATGCGCAAATTGGCGATAAACAGCACTGATGCTTAATTTTAATGATTTTATAAAGCCATCCATTAACTCAAATTTTTTTTTTGATTTATGGCATTTTCAGCAAACAATAATAACAATTTGTTTTGAAACGACATGCATATGCCGGAGATTTGTTGTCTTCTTTTTTTAAGATTTTTTTTTTTTTTTCAAAACATGGTTTAAAAAATTACTCGGGATGTAAAAATCTCTCAGAATCACGATAATAGCGGGTAAAAACATTGGTGCTTTCATTTAAAGTGTTGCCAGCGCAAGTGTACAAGCTTTGTTTTGATCTTCAAAAGTAGAGTTATAGAATTGACAGACGGCGGTGTTAATCTGGATTACTGGGGCAGGTAACTGATTAAAATTGTGGTGAGACAGATGGTTGTTACGCGAAGTACAGCTTATTTGTTTATTGCATTGATTTGTTAGTAAAATATGGACATCAAGCAACAAATACGGGTATTAGCTGCCCTGAAACTAAACAAATAATTATTTGAAATCAAAATAGTAATTAAATCTTGAATCTCGGGCTCGAAAAACCTGGCATCCTGAGTAGGTACATACATATATCAAGTGCCATCCTGTAGAGCTTTAATTTACCACATGCCTATGCCTCCGCCTCGGTAGTCTAGCTTAAGTGCACTAGCCTGCCATCCCAGGGGTTGTGGGTTCGAGTCCCATGTAAAGCACAGTCCTCGTACTTTTCCAAATTTACCTCTTTCCCTGTTTCTAAAAAAAGCAACACAGTCTCATCCTCAACAGAGGCTGAAATGAAGTTTCTTGGATTATCGTGAAACTAATTAAGATCCCTAGGACAAAACCGTGACGGGTGGCGAAGAGGAGTGGTTGACGCCATATGCTCCAAATAGGACTACAAGGATCGCATACGAGTATATTACCTCTGCATGTGCATATGTGTAAATCGGGCAGGTTCTGTAATCCACTTCCGAATGTTATTTTTTAATTAAAATATTTTTGTAACCAATTTTTAAATTTCGATAAATTAGGTGGTAATACCAGATTAAATTTTCGTATTTTAAAGCTTTCATTTGATACTTATTTCATATTGATTAATTGCTAAGGTGCAATAAAAAATTGTTTTTGCAATAATTTTTTTCAATTTTTTCTCAAAAATATTTGCTGTAATACTTGTGCCTATTTCTTTAACAAATTGCGTGTTTTAGGACCATGAAAACATCAAATGAAACACACCCATCTACGACCTATTGGTGTTAAAAATGTTAAAATAGAGGCTTTTCGAAGTATACATTTTCTACATTTCTATATGTACGACAGATATTGTACATACATATGTTGAAATAATATGTACAAAGTGAAGTCCAAAATAAACAAGACTGAGCTAAAAAAGAAACGACAGAAACGACGACAACTTCGAGTTTATTTATTCAAAATAGTCCCCTCTGGCCTCGATACACTGTTTTTCGCCATCTAAAAGCTTTTCGAAAGAGTGTTTCAGATCATTGGCCGGAATGTCCTTCAGGATGTCGGGACAAGCCTTTTGGATGACCTCTATGGACGCGAAACGTTTTCCTTTCATGACCAATTGCAATTTTTCCGAATAGGTAGAAGTCACAGGGAGCCATATCCCGCGAATGCGGCGAGTGACTGATGGTTAAAATGCGATTTTTAGTCAAAAAATCAGTCACAGGGGTGGATTGATGAGATGGTGAATTACCATGCAATAAGCGCCAGCTTCCTCCTTCGCGGTATTCAGGGCGAATTTAACGACTGCGATGCAACAAACGCTTCAAAACGCTAAGATAGAAAATTGCATTGATGGTTTGGTTCGTTGGCATGAACTCCTTGTGGAAAATTCCTTTGGAATCGTAAAAACAAATGAGCATCGACTTGATTTTTGACTTCTCCAAACGCGATTTTTGGTGGCTCATCTGGGGCTCGTCTGGAGCCTTCCATTCGGCACTTTCACGCTTAGTTTCAGGTTAATGTTGGAAACACCACGTTTCATCACCAGTTACAATGTTGTAATGGAAGTAATTTCTTGCCTCTTTAATGAGGTCTTTCGAATGTTAAATTCCGAGCAATTTTGGTCCTCAGTTAACTTGTGTGGAATGAAACATGCACAGACTTATCGTAAGCCCAAATGATCAGTTAAAATGCGATAAATCTATGTTTTGGAGATATTCAACTCCGATTCCATGAATTTCAACGATGATTTCTGTTAATTTTTTATAAATTTACGAACACTTTCGATGGAGTTTTCGGTGATTACTGATTTTGGCCGCCCGTATATTCATTGCCATTTATGTCCTCACAACCATCTCTGAAACGTGTAAACCACTCGTGAACTCTGGCACGAGACATACAATTATCGCCATAAACTTCTTTCATCAATTCAAATATTTCGGTAAAAGTTTTACCGATTTTAAAACAAAGTTTGATATTAGCTCTTTGTGCCAAACTCATTTTTGTACGGATGACACAAACATACTGACACTTTAATAAACACAATAACTTCGCTTCCACTGAATCGAATGTCACCAAGCTTTGACTGGAGGTCAGCTAGGGATGCAACTTCCACTCACTCATTAAAAAGATGTTGCCATCAAAAACATTTTTATGACATCAGTCTTGTTTATTATGAACTTCACCTTGTATATACGCAGTAGCTGTAATAGAAAGTTATCCAACTCACCGCGCTCGTACTGTAACAGGAAATGATACCTCATTGAGGGACGCATGACTAGGTGCGTCCAATTCCACCTCAAATAAAGGCAACACGTAATCTTTAATTTCAATATACTTTTCGACCACTTTGTCCTGTCCCACAAAAGCTTCAAGCGACCACATACCCGAAACCACAGACTCAGCTAATTTTAATTTTCCCTTAAAAACACCAGTATTGAGCTCAATATTATTGAATCGCTGAATGCTATTGTCATCAGCATCCTGCCAAACAAATGAAAAGCAAAAACAACAAGCATATGTTAGTACATTTTTAAAATAATCAAATTTGTTAAACTAATTTTGCATTATTGCTTATCACACCTTTATTAGCACAGATATTGGTTGAGTGACCTTTGCTGGCAATAAATACTGATCTATGAATATCACACGGAATTGTATCGTCTCTGCATGTTTGTACATTGCCTTATCAGTTTGTATGTAAGCACGCGGCATATTGTCCACAAAGTCCAAATTAGTCGCATTTTCGAAAATAATTCCCGATAATCCACTTGCTTCCAAAGAGTAGGCGCCTTTTGTAATTTCTCCTAGATCAAATGTTACACTCTGCTCAGAGTTAGGTGGTATATCCATCTCTGTAAACTTGATGTATTCTGGGCCTTTGAGAGTGAGTTTAATTTTTGTATTGCGCGACACGTCTGCCACACTCACATGCACGCTATATTTCGAGTTGGGTCTTATGTTGCCCGGTGATGTTATTGTATAATATCCTTGTGCCTGTACATGACCGCCAATTGCCACCAACGCAAGAAACAAAAAAGGCAGCCATTCCGAAAACACAAACATTTTAAATGAATAGCAGGAAAGTACTGAGATGGTTATGATGTGCAAATTATTTTGCGAATTATTTAAAATGTGTACACACATACCTACATATACAGACCTGCCTATGGGAGAGTGTAAGTGCCGTAGAAATGCTCACACGTATGACATGAGCCTATCTCTGCAGAAAATTCGCGAGGTGCCAACTAGTGCGCTTCTAGGCAGTTTAAAGCAATGCTATTAGTTCGCTAAATCAGACAGCCAGAACACCATATCAAGCCTTTCAGGCCCTACGATTTTCAATGCTTTATTAAGCTAACAAATTGTATAGCGGCTGGGACGCTTGGTATGAAGTTCTAGCTTGAGTTACTAGTAAGCTTCATATGCGAATGCCTCTAAAGTATTATTAAGACTAGTTTTCAGAAAGTTTCGAAATAGAATGGCAACGCAAAAATTCACTTTATTGTATACCACTATAAGTCTCTTAAACTTCTTAAATCTGCCGAAAAGTTTGGAAAAACATGAAATTCCCAATCCGAGGTGAGTACATTAGTAATATTTAGATGGATCATAAAAGAGCGAGAAAAAGGGTGCAGTTTAGTAAACTCAAATCTTAGATAAATGACCTACTAATATTTAAATTGAACTGATTAAGTATAACCTTTGACACTCTTCAGTTACTGCCCAAGAAAACTCAGCAAAGCCTAGATCTGTGACTGCGCTTGCACTTGCACCAGATAGATTTGTATATTGAGGGAGAATGTTCTCACCATGACTAGGTATGAGACATCAATAGGCATACTAGGGTTTGCACCATTACTTCAAAGTTACTTTCAAATATCCATATACCAAGGAGTTTCTTTACAACTCTTTCATTTTATTTATAATTCACACTTACACCCTTTTTCGATGTTTGGCCGAGCTTCTCCTCCTAATTATGGTGTGCGTCTTGATGTTCCACAAGTGGAGGAACCTAAAGTTTTAAATCGACTCCAAACGACAGAGTATTTTTACAATATATCAGAAGTTTTTTCATGGCAGAAATGCATTCGGAGATTTGTCATTGCCTGCCGAGGGACGATCGCTATAATAAAAAACTGTTTCTGCCATTTTGTGTGAATACTTGAACCTGGACACTTCCGAATGGTAGTCATGCACCAACTCATTCGGCTGCAATGGCCAGAACTCTTTAGTTCGTTCAAAACCCGTGTCTGCTTCTGTTACATGCATCGTAAATTCATTTGCTTTTCACTCCAGTCGATAAAATTCAAAGAGCCACTTTCTTTACCGATGCATGCTAATTAGTTTAAAAACACTTGAAAGCAGAAAAAAGATGAAATAATCCAGTGTCTTATATTCGTTTACGAAGTATTCAGTGGTTCCATTAACTGTTCTGAACTTCTCGATTTGTTTAATTTTAATATTCCCAGCACAGTTCTTCGTCTTCTAAATCCATTTTTTTTCTTCATGCACCTATAACTAGACCATTTTTGGAGTACAATAAAATCGCAAAAAAGTGGTTGTTCAACTCCAAGATCTGCTTTTAAACCTTCCATTGACACTGAGCACTGTTAGTTTCCATTACTCTTTTTGGAAGATGTTATTAAATTGCATTTAAATTAGTTGTAAGTTAAATTGTAAACCTCTAATCTCACATTTTTTTGTTAAAAATTAGCTTCATACATCAACATAATTTCCATCAAGAACAACGCAATCAATACCACTTTTGTAGAACGTTTTATCTTTTACCTCAAAATAGGCCATAGTTTCACAATAACCTCTTCATTCGTGCGAATTTTTTTTAACGGCGAGCATATTTTTTAGGTCTGCGAATAGCCAGTAGTCGCTGGGAGCAAATCTAGAGCAATTCGAAGTTCAATTCATATAGTTTTGCCATTGCTAAACACACACTGTTCCAACACGGCACACATTTTGAACAGAGCTTTTCCATAGCCAAATGCTCATGCAGAAATATCGTTTACGATGTCAGCTAACCTAAAAACTATCTTGTGGATTTTTTAGACTTTTTCTGGTGTTAAAGCCGCATTTGGACGTGCACTGCGTTGTACATAATCGGTGTTTCTATGACCACGCTTGAAATTAGCAAATCATTATTTTATTATTGTTTCTGATGGAGCGGAGTTTCCACAACAATTTTACAAATGCATGACGCCTTTGATTTTTATTAGTGTGGATTATTTAATAATTTTTTTTGTTGTTGTTAAAAAAATTAAGTTTTGAACTGGCATAGATATAGTCTGTAGCTTACTGATTCTGATTTAGCAAACTAGTACCAGTATTGAGCTAGAACTTTCGGGGTTTTTACGGCTGGGTTTTGAACAATTGCACTCATATATGCATGTATAAATACATACATATACATATACATATTTCGTTATCAAATTTTAGAGAATTGACATGTGAATATTCTTGGATCTTAAGTACAATATTACAGTGATTACTCAACGAATTGTGACTGAAGAGTAAATTTAAAAAGTACGCCCAGTAGTGCTCTATATGATTAAGATCCGGAGAATGGATTGAGAATATGTGAAAATTCAAAATATTGAGACCTTACACACTTACTCGCGCTGTTAGGCAGAGAGCACCAGCCTGCACAAAGATATATTTCTGTCCAGGATATTGCAGGATATCGATATATAGGTGATTTGCGGCTTTTGCTTTGTATAGTGCGAAGAGCGCATTTTTCCTTCAACAAAATGTAACGAAGCCGTACCTTCCGATGTAATGCAGCTCTAAACAATCAGTGATGTTGGCTGTTTAATGCAAGAAACAACCCAATCATCTAAATACCGTTCACCCTGCATTCTACGAACGAAATTTTTCGCTTCGGCTAACGCTGCGAAAAGACATTCATCGCTGAAGATAATATAACCCATAAAATAAAATGGAAAAAGAAAGCTTTATAGCAAATACTGTTAGATATTATGGAAAAAAAGCAATAGTTTTGTCGGAACTCTTTTTGACGCCTACTTGAAGTCAGTTTTGGCTTTTTTGCTCGGTGCCTAGAAAATCAGTTCGTGATAGCAGAATCAATAAATTGTTCTAAAATCACACGAGATGTTGCATTTCAACTTTCCATAGCTTTCTGAGAGATTTTATGGTCCATTCTCAGTTTTGTATTACGAACTCCACTGCAGTTCGTTCTATTACTTGGCAATTTTCATTATCTCGACTCTTTTTTGCAATATTCACCACGGACGCCTTTGACTTATAAAGTTTGTCAGCTATTTGAGAATAACTATACTCTTTTTTTTAACTAATTATTATTTCTTTCCATGGATTTTATAAGTATCACAATTTGGCGTTAAGCGCAATTTTTCGCTCATACAGATAATTCAAAAATTTCATTATTCTCTTGGTTAGCTCCATTTCAATAACATCGCTAGAGTTGCCGGGCACGATACAGTGTATTCTCTCTTAAGCGGACACCTAATGGACTGACAAATCTGTCCGTTTATGAGAAAAATATAAAAAGAGTTCATAAAAATGTGTAATAGATGTATGTTTAAACAGTTTTATTTCCAAAACAAGAATATTAATACATAAAGCTGCCTCATTTCAAAGTCTGATGATTCTCATTATATGTATCTATGTACATATACTATAAATATATTGGTGTGGTAGCTATTACTATAATATGTATGTATATGTGAACTTCAAATCGCCCGCGCGCACAAATATATTTTTTTAAAATTTCAAATGAAATATGTGCTTACAGTGTTTTCACATATGCAAGTGCATAAAAGGTCAACACCACTTGATAAGTGCACAGTGCCTACTTATGACCGATGATGATTTTTCGAATTTTCCAGTTTATAGCAATATTCCTTTAATATAAGACAAAGAAAGGATTTTCATCAACATTTTTCCAAGAATTAAAAAACAAAATTTATTAAACAAGATATTCAAATTGATTTAAAAAAGGCAGCAATTTTAGCTTGGCGAGTTTATCGTTAAATTCAATATCTTGATGATATATTTGAGGATCAGTAAGTAGTTCAACACCCTTAAGGTCGTTGTGGTTTAGAGGAAAAGCTTTTAGTATTCTTATAGCTGAATTAGTCTCTTTATAGGAAGTTAACTTGTCGTCAATCTCATTTTCTATTGTATTTCATCTTCAGAAGAGATGGCTAACGATTCTTGGGAAACAGTTAACACTTCAGTATTGATATTTTCCAAATCTTTATCATTATCTAAATTAAGATAGTCTTTCATGTCAACTTGAATTTCGCTCTGAACTCGATTAATAACGTTGGAGAACTGAGCAAGCACTGATAGCGGAAGGTGATCTTCTGCGGTCCAGCCGCTATCGTTATTGGGCATATCTGTTTTCGCAAACCCAGCTTTAATGAAACAATGTGTATGAAATAAACAACATCTAATAAATTGATTGATTTTGACAACTCCATAGCAGAGTTCTCTCTTCCATCCGAAACAAAATGTGTTTTAAAAATATCGATTTATTCATGAGTTTAAAGTTTTTTATGACGCCTTGGTGAAGGGGCTGACAAAATGCTGTTATATTTGCTGGGAGAAAAATATCTTTAACATTTTTCAATCTTACATCGCGAGGATGGGAAGCCGCATTATCTAGAAATAGAACGGCACTCAGCTCTAGAAGTTGTATTTTTCTATCGAACTGCATGAAAAAATATGTCATCAAATCAGACGTCATCCAAGGCTTTTTGTTTGATCGCTGCATAACGGGTGAATTGTTCAAATTTATGTTGCGAAATGCCCGAGATCTTGCAGATTTCCCAATAACAAAAAGCCGTTTTCTTTCTTCAGCTATATTGAAGCAATGTAAAATCGTGCGCCTATCTTTAGACATTTTTCCACCTGTGCATTTTTCACTTTTTAATGCAAATGTTTTATCCGGTAATGCTCGGAAAAACAAGCCAGGCTCATCTGCATTAAAAATGTTTCCCGAATCATAT
Source organism: Anastrepha fraterculus (assembly GCA_037575425.1). Classification (NCBI taxonomy): domain Eukaryota; kingdom Metazoa; phylum Arthropoda; class Insecta; order Diptera; family Tephritidae; genus Anastrepha; species Anastrepha fraterculus. Next base: position 954,437 of record JAYXIM010014999.1, on the reverse strand, counting down.
CCTTCAATCAAATAGGCACCTTTTTCAATAGCCAATATCCTGTCATGAAGTACTAAATGATAGAAAAATGTTTTTCTAATAGCGGTCACCCCTCGGCAGGCAATGGCAAACCTCTGAGCGTATTTCTGCCATGAAAAGGCGTCTCATAAAATATCATCTGCCGTTCGGTAGCGATGTAAAACTGTAGGTTTGTAGAACAACATCATGACGGCAGACCACGAATTAGAATAGAAGCTCGGCCAAACACCCAAAAACGGTGTCAGCGTTGATGGTATGGTATATATGGAAACAATGGAACAAACAAAAAACAGCAAAATTATTTTTTTTTATTCTGAAATGCCCCCTTGACAACGAGCATTAACTTTAAATTGTGTGATTGATACGAGCCATTTGCCGAGAAAATAATGGATTTCTTATTCTCCAAGGAATACACTCGTATGCAAAAGAAAACAATCCCCGTAATTGATTTGAAAGTTTTTGTTCAAATAAATTCCATTATATTAAAGGAATATTGCTATAAACTGGAAAATTCGAAAAATCATCATCGGTCATAAGTAGGCACTATGCACTTATCAAGTGGTGTTGACCTTTTATGCACTTGCTTATGTGAAAACACTGTAAACACATATTTCATTTGAAATTTTAAATAAATATATTTGTGCGCGCGGGCGATTTGAAGTTCACATATACATACATATTATTATAATAGCTACAACGCCAATATATTTATATGTACATAGATACATTTAATGAGAATCATCAGACTTTGAAATGAGCACAGCTTTATCAGCTGTTTTCCCAAATTTCAAGTGGAATTCCCATGTCGGTACTAAAATTTGGAGTTCCCCACACAAAGCCCATACCAGTAATTATGCACGGTGTGCTGTCCCCTTAATATTATACAATAGTAACTGTGTTGCGTATATTTGTTTCCTATGTAGTTTTTTGCAAGCTTTTGGGTAACATACAAATAAAAGAGAAATGCAGGGCCTTGAACTCTCAAAATATAAATACGAAATCTAAATATTTGGAGGCCCCTAAAAGAGTTCAAATGTTATTCTTTTACATGGTTAATACCTATACCGAATCGGTCTATAAATCTGATTTTTCAGAATATCTCTACTGCAGCGCCGTCTATGGACAGAGCTACAGCTATGGACAGAGAAATAGTGCACTTCTCCTCAATAATATACAGTCTATCTAATAGAAGCGTGACCGGCAAAGTTCTGTTATAAAAAAATGTGAATGCTGCTAAATAGGTGTATCTTTTTCGCAATATGCATTGTTCAATTTTTGGAGAGTGGTGGTAGAGGTGTTGTCTGAGTGACACAGCCCGGACCCAATTAGCACAAAGATGTAATTTTGATACCCCACTTGTAGAACCACTGCTTTTTATTAGTCGAACTATCTTGATTTGAATATGAATATGTCTATGTCTGATGTCTATTTTCTGTTCTGAAATCTCTTTCAAGCTAACCAACGAGAATTCCTCCAGCATTATATATCGTATAGCACCCAGGCTTGAGCACTCACACAGATAGAGAAACACCGTTTCTTTAGATATTGCCACCCCTTCTTCCTGGCATAGTCTCCCAAAGGCCAGTGGCCGGTTATTGTTGACGTAATTCTGCTCGTGGCTTTCTTAAGTTTTCTTTGTTTAGTTATTATGCGGATATCCGTAATAGGATGCCCCTTGTCTTACCAGTTCATCAGTTCTCATTTCCTTCTATGTTCCTATGACCAGGTACCCAGAAGCATTAAATTATTTTTTGCATTGTAGGTGAACTTAAAGCTAAGACGACTTGACTATGTGAAAAAACACATACTTCCGATAGTTGTTGTGGATGATTTCTAATTATTTTGTCAGCTTCTCTTATCCCGAGAACTTGTGCTTGAAAAATACTATTCCAATTTCTCAAGCGAAAATACTTGGAAGCTTCGAGGTCGTTCGAGTATACACCGGCGCCGACGTCAAATTTCATCTGAGATCCTTCGGTGTAAAGTGCGGTGGTATTCTCTTTGATTACTGAATTCAAATTCCGTTCCTTTCGCGTGGGGAACTTTACCTTAAACTCTTATCTTAAGTCTAGGGTAGCGGTAGTTCCTAGTAAGCCTTTGGCTGTCTAAAATATGCAATTTGTTAGTTTTATGAGAAATTTATAAAATGAGTTCCGCGTATAAAAAACGATTTAAAGTAGTTTTCCTTGTACAAACACATCTGCAGTAAAATATTTTAAAAAGTTCAAGACGTTCATAAATAAATGGGTGCATTGGTATATATATATAATTGGCGCTTATACTCTTTTTTGGGTGTTTGGCCGAGCTCCTCCTCGTGTTTGTGGTGTGCGCCTTGATGCTGTTCCACAAATGGAGGGACCTACAGTTTCAAGCCGACTCCGAACGGCGGATATTTTTATGAGGAGCTTTTTCATGGCAGACATACACTCGGAGGTATGCCATTGCCTGCTGAGGGACGACCGCTATTAGAAAAATGTTTTTCTTAATTTTGGTGTTTTCACGGAAATTCGAACCGACGTTCTCTCTGTGAATTCCGAATGGTAGTCACGCACCAACCCATTCTGCTACGGCGGCCGCCAGGTGCATTGGTATACCGAAGTTCAAAACGTTGATGACTTCTGCGGATGAAGCTCAAAAAACTAAACATCTCCAAAGTAATATCAGAAGATCATTGATTTAAGTCGATTCCAAGCGGCAAATGGTTTTTATAAGGAGCTCTTTCACGTCAGAAATACACTCGGAGGTTTGCGACCACTATTAGAATAAAATGTTTCTTCATTTTGGTGTTCTATGCATGAACATTCGAACCAACCTATTCGGCTATGTTTGTTATAATCGAATTAGTCAAATAGTTTCAAAGTTATAGAGGTCACACTTTCATTAGACATACTGTATAATGATGATTCATTTTGATGGATGACCTAATGAAATAGTTATTTTTGCGAAAAATCCATTTACTTGAAAATAGCTACCCTAAATTTGCAAGGAGCTCGAAAAATGCAAATTTATCATATTTTGAACTGGGCATAGAAATAGCACATTTTTTGTCGATCTGCAAGAAAACCCGAAATTAGTTATTTCAAAGTGGTTACATTTTTTATTTATTTCTTACCTGATTAATATTATATTTGTTTGAGGATCCATTGTTTTTGAAAATTGCATCGCATCTACGTGGTAAGGGTTGGTTAGGTTAGGGGAAATGGGCACCCTTGTGAGGGGCCCACTTGGACAAAAATTCAAAATTTTTCCGTTGTGATACCAGGGGGAGGGAGGAGAAAAGGAGAAGCGAAGGAACCAGTCAGGTAGAAAAAAAAAGGAAGAAGGTGCTTTGGATTAAAGGATGGCGACCAACAGTGGCGATTTATGTATGCATTAACCGCTTCAAGCCACTGATGCATTTCACCAGATGTGTAATACTTAAACGCGAAATATTCGCAGGTGTAGCAAAAGCCAGATGTGTGGGTGGAGAACCAAGATATCTAAGCCTTTGCCCGGCGATGTTTAAACCTTTGCTAAGAAGATAGTGCTGAGACGATTTTCACCTTCTGCACAAGGGCTTGACGCAATCCCAAACCCTACCACATGGACACCTAACGGACAATGTCCAGTAAGGATACGTAACAAGTTCGATAGCTACGGCTTTGTTAGCCCTAGAAGTTCCCTCGAGCGCCCCCAATCTACCTGTGGACAGAAGGATCTAGCGGCTGTGCACATTTGCGCACTAGCCCAGCGCTCGCTGAGTTGACGCGAGGCCCATCTTTCCAGTAGCAGACCACAGGTTCTCAAGGGAACCCCAATTCTCTTAATTTGAGATGAAACCGTCGCCAGTGTCCTCTGTGAGCTGGCTACTCATCAGCCTAGCAGCTTCCTTCTATGCCCATGCGATCGGGAACCCAAATAAGCCTTATATCGAAGTATTCCGATACAATCGAAAGAGAAGTGAGACATTCCCTGACAAATTTCGACGCATAAACAACGAGCCCAAGGCCTCATCCTTTACAGTAATTACAAAAGTAAGCAACCAATCCACTGCTTCCTTAATTGCAGCTACTGCCGCTTAGAAAACACCTACGTTGTAAACTTTACGTACTCTCTTTCCACAATTTTATGTCTTTATTTTATGTTGTCTTTACTTCTATGAGTATTTCCGAAAGGCAAACATGTCTTGATATTACTTTTCCACAGTAGCGGTTTTTTCTGCAGGGACGCCCATAAAATTTATTTTCACTGAGGTTCTAGAGCTCATCTGCGGTAAATGATGTTGGTCTAAGTGGAGCCATCACACAAGGCTATATTTGTAATAATTTTAATAAAATAGTTATTCCCGACAATTTTCTCGACTGCTGTGGGAAAGGAACACGTTTTTCTCAACACAAGCCAGCCTCTTAAAATAAAGGTTGGTGAAAACAAAAAGAGGAAAGTAGTTGTAAAAGGGAAGATGCAAACTTTTTTACTTCTCGTTATCACAAAACGAAAACTGACCCCTATTCGCAAACGATTGGCTTTAATGTGAACTATTTTTTTTTTGTAGCCTTAAAACTTACGGCTACGTTTATTCCATTTTTAGTTTCGAAATAGTATTGAGCCAGGGTAACTTCATCAAATAGTGCCTTTTTCCTTATGAAATGGCGTCTTGTGTGTGAATCATTATTATCCCATACCCATTAAGCCAGAAACGTATGTTTGTCAAAGGTATGCATGTATTTAACTAGCCAGTTTTACGGAAATATGTATTTAAATTGATGTTGTACACTTGCTAGATATTTCGAAAATCCATGCTCTCTCTCTCTTAAGTGGCTATAAAATAGTCGGAATTATGCGGACATTTCAACGAACAGAACTAAAACAAAAACAGTTTTTTTCTTTAGTGACTTTGTAACGCATGCCGGGTATTAGTCAATACGAAACGAACGTACGAATAAGCATCAAGAATAATTAAATTGGTGCCAGCTAGTGAAGAAAGTCTGAACATACAGACGCTGATAAAATTATTCATACAAAATATAATTTTTCATTAAACTAACTATAACAGAAATGGGTGTAATAAAGAAATTAATTTGAAACTAGCAAATATCCGGTCTGCAACTTATTACGCCTTACCCAACATCTACACTTTCTACTAAATGTGTCTGTAAAATTTTCGTTCTGACTTCGTCCAATTTTCTTCTATGAGCATGCAAACGATGCGGTAAAATAGAAATTAACTAGAAACTTGAAATGGCAGCTGATGTTAAGACATTAAAGGCAAGATGGCTCCAAACGAGTGGGAGTTTTTTAGTCTCTGGACATACCATTGCTGCGATGACAGCTTGGATGATGCATTAGGCATATTCAAACCCCTCATCTGCCAAAAAAAGGCAAGAAATTCAGTAAGACAGATATGTTCTAACAGTGAAATTCACGATCTCTATGTTTTAAGAGAGCTTTTTTTTATATAATCTATAGAAGGCGGACGCTGTAGCCGAATGGGTTGGTGATTGACTACCATTCGCGAGTGCGTAAGTTTGAATCTCCGTGCAAGACAACCAAAATGATAGAAAGTTTTTTCTAATAGCGGTCGCTCCCCGGCAGGCAATGACAAGACTCCGAGTGTATTTATGCCATGGAAAAGTTCCTCGTAAAAAATATCTGCCGCTCGGAGTCGACTAAAAGATATAGGTACATCCATTTGTGAGACAACATCAAGCGAACCCTAAAAGTAGATGTAAGAGTTCGGCCTAACACCCAAAAGGGATGATAATGCCAATTATATACACATATAAGTATAGATGTGGGTTTAAGGTACACTACATTCTTTACCCCTTTTTCATTTTCTGCAAAAGTACAAGCAAATAAGTTTTTTATATTTATTGTAATGGAGAAAACAGGACGCACGAGACTGTGAACTGTAACCACTTGAATTCAAATGATTTGTTGATCTGAAACATAGGAGTTCTACGCATCAAAACATGCTCTCCTTTCCATTTGCCATTGAAAATTGTTGCTTCAATAATATTGGGAACCAGTTTTTTGTTATAGCATCTGCTACCATTTTATATATCTGTAGCGGAGAAAACTTCCTTTCTGGGTAGGTTCAAAGTACGGAAAAATTCAATGAGATCGTTAATGATTTCATCTAATTTTCTTTAAAGTACTTTTTATTTTATGAAAGTTGTGCAAACAAAAAATGGTATTCTTCTGTGTCAAGTAAAGTGTTTTATTATGCAGATTTTTCATAAAAAGCGGAAGTGCATGAAAGAAGTGTTTTCCGTAAAATTTCTAACCTTTTTATATGCAAAAGTATTCTATTTCTTTTAACCTAAAGTTGTATGTACTAAATCTCGATCGTATCGGTACTGGCTCAATTTCACACCTTAAAATATAATTTTTATTTTAACATCTGAATTCCAATGCTAAATGTATTTTCCGCATTATATTTTAGGTACCGAATTCATGTTTCAAATTAAACTATGAACAAAATGTTTACAAATATCTGTGCTACTACGCCACCTAGCGGGTATATTTTTTATTAAAAAAATTATATTTTATATATAAGCCAAGTCGGCCTATAAACGCGACATTTACAAATTTCTCCGCCTTACCTAACAATACCAAAATTTCTTTACAATCGGATAAACGGTATAGGGATGTGTATATCCGACTGACAAAGATGCATTCATTTTTATGTAGTAAGTTGAATTTTCTTGTACATGAATATTTTTTAGTAAATTTGTTATTGTTTTTCAATAAGTGATCGCACACCCAATTTTTTATAAATGCAGTATTTTAGAGTTTGTTGAAATATTTATTTGTTGAAAGATATAAATTGGAGAATTCAGTAAGTACTGCAGTGTGTGAATAATTTTTTTTACCACTGTATGTAGGTAAGCAACTATGGAAAACGATGCTTAAGATTTGTAAACACTATATTTGTTGGTTTTTTTTTTCAAGTATGAATGTTCACATGCAACTAGTTACATATACAGATATTGCGCGCAAACAAAGAATCAGGCAGACACAACAGAATCTATATAAAAAGACTGGAAGAGGAGGGAAAAAATAAACAAATAAGTAAGCGCATAGGCGTATCTACGGGGAACAGTTGGGGGTTCAAAGTTTTGACAATTTGAAGAAAGCATATCGCCGCATTGAAACGCTCGCATGTGGTTGTCTTTTTGACGTCTAATTAATCAGAATTTAATCGGAAGATGGCTAAAACAACTTTTCCAATGTTACGTAGATAAGTCAAATTGAAATGTTAGCTGATAATATGAAAAAAAACACTAATTAGAAACAAAAAATAGTGGTCGTTTCGCATCTATCAGACAATCTTTGGAAAAGTGAGAGCCTGTTTACAAAAATGTTTTCTCATTTATTTTCATGAAGGGATGCTTTTCAGAAGGCAATCATATGATGTCTTTACAGGTATTCAGTCACAAGCCTCTAAATTTAAGATTTTTTGTGAAGTACTATTTTAAGACGATTCTGGCATTCAGTAGCTTTCAGTCACAAAAGGTTCAACAAATTTGGGTGCGAAAATCAATAGAGGCAGTCAGTTGGTAGGATGTTCCAGTTAGAATGTATAATATAAGTATAAAAGGATTGCCAGAAAGTTTATTAATCGAATCCTTGAAAAAATTATTTTGAAAAAACTTTTCAGTAACATAATTGTTTATTAAAAATATAAGATATATGCACAATGTATCGCGAAATTAATGACCCGTAAGTTTTATAATTTTTGCAAATGACGTTGTATGTCAATCAGTGTGATCCATTTCTGTCGAAAATTTCGGTCGATTAAACACAATTGCAACGGAACAGTTTTCAGCTGGCATTTTGTGGTTACAATAAAATTAATTTTGTAGTGAAATCTTAAATCGTTGGGGCTCATTGTTACAAAAAAAAAAAACAACTTATTTCTAAATTATTGATATTTTGCGACTTTTCTTGTTCAAATCGAAAAAATATTTCCTTGTTATTTGCCTGCTATTGCTTGTAAACAAACAAATTGTCATTAAGTGATCAGAAAAGCAACCCAGACTTTTCAATCCGTAAGAGAAAATATAAATGAATCTAATTATTTGACGTCATGAAAATAACCGACGGCAAGAAATCTGTTCCCCGCTGCAATTTCATGATATTAAATGTGATCTGATTTTGACAGCGGGTACCAGTCAACCCGTTACCCGCAGTCCGCTGGAGTACTGTTCAAGAGATTATTTGCAAAATATTATTTTTCACCATAGTGATGACCCAACCTGGGAATCTATTGTATTATCCTTCTACAGAAGATAAACCAACTTATGTATATTTATTTACATATATTCAGAAAAAATGTATTCAAGAAAATACTCCGTTTGGGGTTAAATCAAATAAAAAACAACAATCCCACTCTCCACATTTTCTTTCTGACCTGCTTGACCAAATATAAACTGTTTTTAAATATTCGAGACTAGAGACTGCTTGCTGAATAGCAGCTCGTAAGCGAACTTTCACTTGGTGTTATGGTGACTTATCTTTTTTGTACTGGTATTTTGGACAGTTTTGGAGCAAAACACGAATCACTTTGTAAGAGTTTCGACTGATTTTCGTGCCTTATAACAGATTACAAATTCACAAAAAATAATGTTGTCCGCATATCGTAGTTTAAAGGCTCAAAACCCGTTGTGCAGTGTATATTGTTGGCAGAGATAAAGTCGAGTGCGATGTAGTCGAGTGATGTAGTTTAAAAATTCACTTATTTATGGTTAAAGTCATCGAATTTCGTCAGTATGAATTCCAGTTTCATAGGTATATACACAGTTGACAGAATATAGGAGATCTCACACATAAACCAATTATACCCGATCATATAAGAAAGGGATCGTGTATTTGTAATCGTTTTTAGAAGAAACCCCGTGACGTCCATGATGAAAAGATTTTTAGAGGTGCAGACCGTTATTCGGCTCTGAGTGAACATGACAGGATCAGCTGGTGGGCTAACGTCTCTTGGGATATGTTTACGAAAAAACTGGGATTGTGGTAGTTATATACAAAAACAATACACCAATGACACTTGATTGTCGCCTAACAGCAGCTGATTGGAAGATAAGACAGTGTTAGTGATATACGGAAAGAAATCAACACAGTTTTCGCTCCTGTTGCTTTTTACCTACCTGAACAACGATTGATTGGACGAGTGTATGAATACATGTTAATGATCGTGCAGAATTCGGCTGCCGAATCTCCCTAGTGACGTGACAGCCGAAGTGCCCTTCATAATTTTCACTTTCACCATATTTAAAGAGCAAACCTGGTAAAGCCATCATCTTTGCGTCATCACTATATTGGTGTTTGTCTTCTTTGTTTTCTTATACTGTAAGATCTCGTTTTATGCGGTGGCTACGTTCTACACAAAGGCGCATATAAAAAATGCGCATTAAATAGACTTTACTTGCCAAAACAACGTGTTAAAAATAACTTAAAACTGCCAAAAAGTTTGTAGCAATAAAAAGAAATAGGCTGCTTCTTAATCTGATAATGGTTAGCACCGTTTTCGAGAGGTTCCAAATCACTTTCATCATCAGAATAGACCGTCTCGGTAAGAGATATTTGGGGTAAAGGCGACAGAATTTCACAAAATTCATTATCATTCTGTGTGGCTCTTGCTTTTCTGACAATGTAATCGATAATTAAACTTAGCTATGATTGCCCAAGAAGTTTTTGGATGAAATACATATCGCACAACTTCAAAATCGTATAAAAATAATCCGGATGAAACGAGACCTTACAGTGTACATATTTTTATGTTACTTTTTTTCTTATTAAGAATTGAAAAACAAAAAGCATCGAGATAATGAAATAACTTTTTTTCATATTATGTGGTCTTGTATAGTTCGTTTATCGGTTGCACACATCGTGCTGTGAATTTAGCAGAATAAGTTGTTGAGCTGACGTTTTGAAGATTTTCCACGTTTTGTTACTTAAACAACTTCTTTGTTTTCTATTATTTACACGATTACACTAACCTAACCCAACTTTTTATTTTCTTTTTGATTCTTTCTTAAAGCTAATCTAAAAATAAGATGAAATCAATCTCCAAATCAGCCTTCACCTCGGCACTATTTACATGTATATTTAAAGATTTAGGTTTTCTGATAGTTATATATTTCTAAGTTATGGTCCAATCCAAAAAACGTTTCTGGTAAGCGACCGACATTTTTATTTCTCTCCGGAAAAAATAAACTCCAAACAGGTTTTTTTGGATTTTTTTCGATTTTTCACCTAATCCCTAGGACAATTTACATTTGTTGTATTCAAATATTTCAGGGAAATTTAGGACTGAGATAGCATTTAAGTCACAAACAAATAAATAACGAGTAAGTATGAATAAAAATACTTGCAGTTTTTGTTATCTGAGCACTTTTTGTATTTCCTTAGTGTTGCAAAGCTTTCTTATTGATCATTTGCTTTCAGTAGCATCATTTAATTTTTGAATGTCTTCAACGTCATTTGAATTTCGATCGTCCCCAATGGGGGAAACTTCATGAAACTCCTATTAGTTTGTATTTAGTCTAGCTTTCTAGCGTGGCGTAGAAAAGTGTGAAACAACTCCAGCTGTTATTATTGCCGTTGCATACATTAATACAGCACGAATTACTTGTTATATAAGGAAAACTGCGTAACAGTAATGAAAACGAAGTGACGTGTGTTAAATTATGAAACCATAAATTAATATAAAGTCTTCAAACGCAGTTTTGTGTTTGGTTGTTTCCATTGCTTTCACCCACTCTTCTTCTTCCCAAACAAGTAATTCCTTTCCCTTCCTTTTGCTTGTCTATGCATGGGCTCTTGCGACACGGCGATTTCGGAAGGCGCAATCGTGTATTATATCATTCTTGGACGCTTATGTTGTTGTTCTGCCATAGAGGCGCGAGAATACCAAATGCAGACTTCACTTTTCGTACTCTTTGTCAACAGCTGTGTCAGAGCCTGCACTTGCGTCCACAATACTCCCAAAAAATTCTCCACGCTCTCGAACTGCTGCCGATCGACTTTAGTTTATTGACGTTGATTTTAAGACCATTCGAACGAAGACAATGCGCTGTACTTTAATGCAAAAATAAGCAGCATTCGAAAAAAGGGGAAAAACATAGTCAAAATTTTTCAAAATGTTGATGGGCTATCGTTTTGTCGTTGGGGTCGTTTGAAAAGTTCGTGTAAAATTAAAAACTACTTAATAGTTTGGAGTAAAACTTTTTTATTTTTCGCTATAGTCTCCTTTTAGGCTTATACACTTCGTCCAACGCTGTTCTAGTTTGTTGATCCCTTCCGAATAATAGGATTTGTCCAAGTCTGCAGAATAGCCATTCGTTTCTGCCATCACCTCCTCATTTGAAGAAAACCTTTTCCCCGCCAGTTATTTCTTCGAATTGGGGGACAAATAGTAGTCCGAGGGATTCGAAGAAGCTAAGTCTGGAGAATAGCGGAGGGATGCGAAATTATTGGGAACTCTATTTCCATTGATTCCAAAACTGCTGATGCGTAAGCTGATGCATTGTCGTGGTGGAAGAGGAAAACCACTCGACTTCTTTGATTCAAACGAATGCCAAACGCAAAGAAATGGATTGATCTGGCTGAAACTTTGTGTTTTTTCTTCCAAGAGATGCTACTAACTAAACATAACATCGATATGCGCCATCTCTTTGACTTTGCACGGACTTTTCAAACGATCCTCGTAACAATTTCACATAATTCATGTAAAACTACGCGAAATCTAGGAAAAAACCTGTAATTTAGTAACAGTTAGAATAATATTTGTACTAAATTTGAGCAGCACTCAAGATTTAACGTATTTATGTATGTATGTAAGTTGCGAAAATGCAGTGTATCTACATATGTAAACAGTGCCAGCTCATATAGTTAAACATTGGAGCCAAGGCGAAGGTTGACCTGCGTATATATTTATTTATGCATGTACCTATCTATGTTTGTACTATTCTTGTGTTTGCAAGTGTATCCCGTATGTCAACAAAAGCTGCCAATCGAGAATTGATTTATTTTATTTATGTATTAGTATCCTGAAACAAAATATTTTCAGAAACGTGCTAAGCCTAGCCAAAAAAAATTTAAACAAGCTTCCGCCGCCCGCCCCCCTTAGCCATTTTTTGTATCAGCCACTGAGCACAAATATTACAAATACATTGTCAATACAATAATTTACAGCAACAATCATGTACGCATCAAAATCAAAACAACAAAAAGGCTAAAACCCAAAACGCATACAAATCTCAACAACAACACAAAACAACAACAGCAAAAGTAATATCAACTTACTAAAAACAAGTCAAAATATAAGGAAAATACAACACAGTACGAAGAAGTGCTTAAACAAGGTTTGAACACAAACTCAAAAAACAAACAAAAAACAATAATAATAAAAAAATCAAAAACAAAACAACAAAAAAATCAACAAAACACAGTGCTTCACATGCCATACATATCTGTGATTTTGTGCTAACCGCTAACCATTCGCAATCGAACGGTTGCCGTGAGCGGTTGGGGTTTTTTGAACATTCGATCTTGAATTTAAAGTGAGTTGGGATTTTACAATTAATTCGAGTGTTTTAAAGTGCAACGAGAATTATAAAGTGCATCCATATACATATATATATATATATACATATACACATAGTGAAATATTTATTTACTTAGTTGATTAGTATCACTGCATAGGCATACAGATGTATATGCAATTTTTAGACCTGTTGATATTTGTGCAGGAAACCGGAGAGTGATAGCGATGGACCTACATACATATGTACATAATAGCCGCACTTGGATGCTTGCAAGCGCGCATAATTAATTTAATTCGAATATAAAATAGACGTGCACATGAGTTTACAGAAATATTTATTTTAAAGTGACATTTGCTATTGTTCAATTGATTAGAAACTTGAAGCCTCTATCGCTGCAAGCGGATATTCGCATACATACCACACACATACATATGTACATACCTACATATGTATATGGTATATGTATTACCGGCAAGCTGGCAATATGCGGCGCCTTGCAGATCCAATTTATTAAATAAATTTTACAAATGTAGAGATTAATTTTAAAAATAGGCACAATAGCCACGCTGTTGAAAAAATTTTGAATTGCAAAAAATTACTTTATGTTTATTTCTTATTTATTTATTTAGTTTTTTGTGGGTACAAGAGTAAAAATTTATATCTAATTCGCACAGCAAGCAAAATACATAATAATTTTGAGCATCGGTTGATTTTATAGTGGAAAAAGCCTATTTATTTTTATTAGGGCTGTCTTTCCTTTATATTTAATTACTTTATATATTTGTATTTTTATAATTTTTTTTTATTTTTTGACATAACGGTTGTTTATAACAGTGCAATAAAAGCGAAATAGATGTGCCAATAATTAGGCATGCAAAAAGATTCAAATCGATGAGTGGAATCAATTTGGTCGTGCCTTTCCATCTATTCGTTTGCCCGTTCGGGTCATAAATCAAGTAAAAGCTAAGATATATCAATACATGTATGTACACTTGTGCTCAAAATAATATCACTAAGTTTTAAATATTTTTTTATTTAATTTTTTATAAGAGTACAACTCAAGTAAAAGCTGCAATTTTTGTATGTATGTACACTTATGCTGAAAATAATTTTTATTTATTTTTTTTTTAGTTTTTATAAAAGTGTATTCTACAGCAAAAACCTTTCAACTCAAGGCTCCAAATTTATGCAAAATTAACAAAAAATTTACAAATAAAAAAAAAATGTGATAAAAAATTTAAATTAAAAGTAAAAAAAAAACTAAACATGATTTTTAGAAAACTTCATAGCGTATATCTCATTTAATTGGAGTAAAATAAAGTATAAGTGTGAGTCGCTCCAAAATCACGCTGTTTTAAAAAACAAAAATTGTTGTGCACCATGAACAGTGTTTTCTTCCATAAAGCACATCTTCGGAAGTAAATTCCCAACATATCAATAAGAAAAAATTATCAAAAACCAACGAGAATTTTAAGCCAGCTGAAACTTGCACTTTGTTTTACACTTTGTGCTTCTTTTAGCTGCATGCGAACTATCGATATCGATAACTATGGTTTGACAGCTGTGAACGGCAAACTGTGTCGACATTTCTCTTCAGTAAGGTTAGACAAGTCATTTCGAATCTTTTAACGGCTCAACTACGAACCCAAATTGTAAAAATTTACTTAAAAAAAAACAGAAATAAATCTGTGCGGGAAGTTCATAAAGCTCTGGCGACATCATCGGTCTTAACTGGCGATAATGGCGAGCGCTATCGATCTATGCTGGCTGAATTTTTGACAAATTCCTATCAACAATGTTTCTGTTTTGTATTATCAAGCTCTTAAAAAACACCCGATACAATCATATTTGACACTTGTGAACTAGACAGCTGCAGTACACAAACAGATAAGCAAGGGAGCACATAAAGATGCCCATCGCTCAAAATCATTTTTTCTTTATTTATTAAAAAAGTTAGTCAAATAGAGAAACAAAAAAAAAATTGAATGATTAATTTTACACCGACTTGTACTAACAGTAAATGGGCTAAAAAAACTTCGCACCCAGTATTTTTCTAAATATTGTGAATAAAAAGTAAAAATAAAAATAAAGATTTTAAATATTGTACACTAAAATAAATATTTAATTAAATTAAAAAGTATATATTTTTTTTAAGTTTGTTGAACTTGTGTGAAATTTCTACAAAGTTGGTAATTTGGGTTGAATTATGTTTGCTGTAGAATGCTCTATACTTTTATAAAACTTAAAAAAAAGTAATTAAAAAAGTTCGTCGGGCTGCTATTATTTTGAGCACATATTTATCTTGACGCATGTTGCTCTTTAAAATGAAAGAAATAGGCTAATAGCCAGGATCATAGAATACTTACAGTAATGGAACCAAATTTGTTCAAATAAGATACGATCACTTAAAAGTTAGATCATTTGAAAATTTTGAACTCTTTTTTTTTAGCTTAAAACATTTTTATATGTAAATATGTATGTTTCTCAAAACCATTGCTTCAAACACAATTGAATTCTTTGTGCGCATATGTACTCTTCTTCTTCTTCTAAATCTTTTGTTATAGGTTTGCACCTGTTTTTCTTCAAACAATTTGCAGTTAAAAGCTCAAATTTTTTAAATCAAATTTAATTTAAAATTCAAACTCGACTAAATCATTTCCAAGCAAAAATTCATACATTAAAACTTCGTTTTTAAAAATCTTAAAATAAAAATCTCGTGCAAATAAGGTCACCCTTTATGTAGTACATATGTATATATGGGAATATGTAACTGTGTATATGCATAAGCTGTATATTCCGGTCACTACTTATAGTTGCGTATTCGTATATGGACAGTCCGGATTAAAAAATTAAAAATAAACAGAAAAAGTGCATAAGTAATAAACATAAAAGGAAAGTAAAAATCGAAAGATAACAAGATGTCGCGACGGCTATGTACAGCCGCGCTTGTACTTATACAAATCGTGGCTTTGGCGCATGCAGCTGGGTGAGTACTATTTATTACCTTGAATATGTATGTATGTATGTTTTTAAACGGATGCCTATTTATTAGCTTTATTTCTGTGGTACACATTAAGCTCTGTACCCACATCAAATACTGAATTATTATTTTGTGTTTTGGCAGAACTCCTCAGAAATATAGAAAAAGTAATCTAAATAAACCGACAAATTATAGTGATCGGTTGGTATTGAGCGGAGCAAACTTTTTTCAAGACATTGTAAAAAAATAATTCCTGCTTTGAAGTCCAAAATCTTTAAAAAATTAAAAACCGGATAGTTGCAAATGTTTAAGGGGTTCCGATGGTCTAGATCTCGAAAATGAAGGCTACTTCAGGAATTGTTTTACAATAAAAAATGAAAAACGATATTTAAACTTTTAGACTTTTTATTTAACTTAGTTTACATACAAAAATGAAAAAAAAAATATTTATTTTTTAATTGTAATAATTTTAAAAATGGCGCTGAAGTTGACCCTCCCGCAAAATTGGACCCGGGCGTTATTGTCCATTTTGGCTTTTCTTTATCTGAAACACAAAAACCGAAAAAATTAAAAAAAAATTAAAAATTTGACAAAATGGCGCGTTTTTGATTTTGACACTCTAAAAACCAGTTTTTGATTCAGTTTTTAATCAAAAATACGAAATAATTTGAAATAATAATATTATTCTGGTACGAACGATAGCCATTGATGGTGTGCACAACATATAATTTTTTTTTGACAACACCAGGCCGAAAAAAGTCGTTTCGAAAAAAATGAGTTTAAGTTTGAGGTACAAAAGCGTGCGGGCCGCTCTCTACCTAGATAATGGGCTGTAGAAGCTATAATATTGGGATTTTCCGTATAAAAATTTCACAGTATACTTTTAAAATAATCTACTTTCGAAATATCGAAAAAACAAAAAACCGATTTTTCGAAATTTCTAGACCACCAACCGCCTTAACCCCTATAACCGCTGTAATATGAGTTTTCAAAAAAAGGGTTTTGTTTTTTCTAAACTCAACTCACTTCTGTGATTCAATTTGTAGATGTTGCTTTGAGTGCAAAATTCGTGTCCGGCCCACGATCATTTGTCCTCGGAACTCTGCTATTAACTTTAAAATGCTAGAGGAAGAATTGAAGTACGAGCTCTGATATATTTTAAATGGAATACTAGGAAAATACATCTGCACCCAAGCACATCTTTTCACTGAAGCTTTTGGATGTGTTTCGAAAAATCCAAATTTCAAGTTATCGCAGCTCCTAGAAATTGCAAAGATTCATTTCGTAGACAGCAAGGCATTATATAGTCAAGTTTAATTGTATAAAGCCAAGTATTTTGCTTAATAAAGTAGACTGGGCTTATAGTTAAATAAATACTTGAGATTATAGGAGACGAAGGAATATCGGCTTCAAGGCTTTAGGAAACAAGATTTTGCAAAACATCGTCGGGAGTTTCCTTCTCCTATATTTTCCCTTGTTCCTTTCCTTCATTTTTAGCTCAACCTACTCTAAGATTTATATTATGTTGAGTACTTTTTGTTTCATTCGTGCCAAAAATTGTCAATTGGATTTGAATTCCGAGAGTTCCCTGGCCATACAATCGTTTTATTTGAAAGTTATACAAACATTTATTGCAGTAGAATATAATATGTTAGAGTAGTAGATTTAATTTTTAATTCAAATTTAGGAATATTAACATTGGGCTGGGTCGTTTTGATAGATGGCACGAGTGGATCCTTTATAATATCGACATACTTTCAGTCGTTCTTAATGCCATACGCCCTTTATGTTAAGAAAAAATGCGCGCTTTTAGTTCTGTCTTTCTCGTGACAGAGAAAATTTTAAGTAAGGGAAATTTTTTTTCTTAATTCGAGCGATAACTGCTTATGCAATTTTGGCCCAGTTTAACAAGGCACGCGCTCCTTTCTCGTGCTAACCGACGCGAGTTGAACACACCAAGTGAAGCCAAGTCCTTCTCCACCTGATCTTTCCAACGCAGAGGAGGTCTTCCTCTTCCTCTGCCACCACCAGCTGGTACCGCATCGAATACTTTCAGAGACGGAGCGTTTGTATCTTTTCGGACGACATGACCCATGTCTATGTCGCCTGCGATATTTGCCGTTGCCAACGTTTGCCAAAAATTTTCCACAGAATCTTTCTCTCGAACACTCCATGCGTCGCTTCATCGGATATTGTCATAGTCCAAGCTTCTGCGCCATACGTTAGGACGGGCATGATGTGAGCCTTGTACAGTGTTAGTTTTCTTCGTCGAGAGAGGAATTTACTACTCAGCTGCCCACTTAGTCCAAAGTAGATCTTTCGGCAAGATATTGCTTTGGTCTGATAATAAACTTGTCACAGTTCAGTACCTTCTGTATAGATAATCAGCTTCATTGGAAAAGAGAGAGATTACTTTGGAAGCATCCATAAAGTTAGAAAAAATAGTAGGATTTCTGTTACTTCAATATTGATGTTGTTGTAATAGGATAAAATATTCAGCATACATTTATAAGGAGAGCTGCTGAAGTGATAGTCTGTCTGTCATTTTTGGCATTGGCCTTCCAGTGCTTGGCGCATCTTTAACATCAAAAATACGGGAATGATATCGACAATACGAAATTGCAAATGATTGGCTCTTCACAAGAATGATAGATTACAAGGTTTGGCTATTCGATGCAAAATTGTGAGAGTAATTTTGGCTGCTATGTCATAGGGGCCTTAACAACACAATTGAATTCGCTTATTTCACATACACGACCAACACAACCCTAGTTTTTGGTGACTCTTATTGTGCACGAGCCCCTGTCATATCGTTTATTGCGTTAGCAAACCAGCTGATTCCTTCAAATTCGCTGAGAGCCGATTTGATGCTGGCCACACCTTTGCATTCTGTAGGTACATCGTGGGCTGTTCCACTATCAGAACTCTCAACACTATTCATATTTTTAATCGCCTGGCTTACGTTATCGGCTTTACAAGGAAAACTACAATTTATGGCTGATTCTATTTTCTCTTTGCTGGTGTCCATCTGCGGCAATTAGTACTGAGTCAAACAATCACAAAACTGTTTCAGAAGTAGGTTTATTACGAAATCTAATAATTTCAGTGCTTTCTAGTGTAACCCGATCGCATTTATACAACGCGAGTTATAGAATACTAAAGCCATTGGTTGGAAAAATAATTGATTTCACTTTTCTACACCACCTTCTTTTACGCCTGCAACATTTTTTTTGCGCCTGCAACATTTAATGATTTTGTATCAACACTTCTCCCACTTTTTTGAATACATTTTATTTTGGTAGAATTTCGGACGCCCTACAGGTTAATCATTTGACTTAAATTTTCGCGGAATTTTGTAATTACCTAACGGGCAAACCAATAATACATTTATTTCTATGTATGTATACATATATATTTACACTTAAATGTGCTTTTATATGGAGTTGAATACTCACATTGTGTTGCATATTCGTTTTTTACAAAAAATACGTACCATTGATAAACGAATATCTCATCAGCGCTAATTAAAATTCAAATATACAGCCATTGTAAGAAAACTGCAAAGTAAATTATATAAATACATACATAAATATAAATAAGAAAAAGTGGTCATAAATATGCATAAATGAGTTGGATTGAGCTTGGCAGGCACTTATTGCATGATGGCTGTAAAAATAGTCACAACTCAAAATAGCAAAAAAATTAGTATCCACTTTTCTGGGCTATAAAATACTTTGCATGAAGTGATGTAACTTTCAGTGAAATGTCCAACTTGCCGTTATAAAAACAGTTAGCAGTTAGCTAAGCAGTTACCTCAGAACAAAAGCCAATGATCGAAAACTAGAAATTGATACCTACTTAGAACATTAAAAATTAGTCGTAACATTAATTTTTTCTTAGAAAAGTTTGCAAATTTTATGATCAAAAAGATGCTTTAACGGTGGAGTAGAGGAACCACACATGTAAAAGCGCAGAGTGTCAATAGAAAGCTAGTACTCGTCGGCCGATAGCTAATACTCGTGACTGATAGCACCTCAGGCTTACCTGTATTAATGAGTAAGCGGAGAACGTAAATTTACGTTCTTTGGAGTGAGTGGCAAAAGTTTGCATGTCAACACCGAGTAAGTAGGGCAGCTCAGGAGTATCTGCAATTTCTCATTGGCATAACGTTCGAATAACTGATCCTAAAGTATATGTATGTATTTATCAAATTTATCTAATAGCACAGTTAACCAGGAACCCTTACCCACACTTGGCATAGAAAAATCACGAGCCAATTCCACTTACAATATGCCTGCGCCCGGTGCTCATATCAACATGATAACGAACTACTCAGATGCGACCGACAGGGAAGTCTCTCATTCCCCAACCAATTTCGATGCCTCATCAATGAGCGCTGGTTTTTGATTACCGCACCGCTTGAGTGACACAGTAAATTTGTTTCTTCTGAAAAAGTTGTACATATTTTCTAGAGGAACCGAATTTAACATAGCGTTAAACGCTATACGTTAGCCCTTAAAAATGTTCGCCTTCTGCTGGTACTAAAGTAAAATTTACAACGTACTCTTTCCGCAGAATAATTTTTAGTAAAAAAAACTACAACTACACAGTCTTACACTTTTCTATTTTCTTTCCTCAAAAACCAAAAAAAAAAATCGAATAGTTCCCAGAATATGCTAATTACAAGCGCTCGTTAATAATATTTCCTACATGATTTACATATTAGTGACGTCACCCAATGACAGTGAGAGAAAAACATGAAATGAAATCAAAAAGGCATTATTATGATTTGTGCGCCGGGAATTCCCTTTCACAATCGCAAAGTAGGCACGTAGCTACCACCTATTGACATAAGCATACATAGACATATCTATATATAGGTAGGCAAGTGCCCTGTAGAAAAAATGTATATTAGCAATACAAAGTTGTGGTGCAGATTTCATAGCAGGCATTTTCGCGACAATAATGGAAGCTCTTAATTAGTCGAGAAACGAAAGTTGTACGCAGTTTGACCAAAAGCCGCGTCCATAGTCCATATAAGGTATTCCTTTTTAAAGGGCTGTGAAAAGACGAACCTAGAGATTGTTTTAAAATAAAACATATACAAATATGGATTATTTCAGGCTTCACTATTTTTATTGAAAATACGGCTCCTAAAAATTATATTTGAAAAATTACATCATTTAAATATCTACCAGGTATAATCTGCCAAACAGTGGATTCATGAATTCCTGATCATTGGAAAAGTCGAGATATCGGATATCAACATCAATGAAAGTTCTTCTTCATTTTCTACAGAACATACAGTTTCAGTTTTGGGTCGGGCAATTATTTTTCTATCCTCAACAGAACCAGTTTCTTGAAATTTTTTCACCAGTCTTTGAATTTTCGACACTTTCGGACGATTATTTCCAACAAAAAAGAAAGAATTTTGCGATAAGACGTTCTTAATGATCGACTATGCCCATAAGGGACCATGTTCAAACGCCAATTATGTGGTGCATAGTGCCAAAGTTAATGATTTCCACTTATTTCTATCGTTTGCGTTTTACCTCAATTGAGTCCAGGTAAAATCGTCGAGTTATTTCGATATGCAGGTCTATGCCCTTGTGGGTTCCACTCCAAAGCCATCCTTGGTATTTCTTGGGTTGGTTTTCTGAGGGTGTGTCCAATATATGCCCCCTTCCTCTTTTGGATTTCGACGTCAATTGTAACATGATTTTATCTTCTGTGCAATGGTAGAGAGTAGCCATTTAAAATCGTAGAGTTTCTGTCATTTCCATGTTTCATGCTGCTGTTACTTTGGGATTACGGGTCACATAAGTATTGTAACTAAAAAAGATGTATGGGCACACAAGCTGTTTTCCAGAAAATAGAATTTCCCAAAATAAGCACAACAAATCAATGAGATTCAATGAAGATTTTAGCATAACTGCGATGAATTCTTTCAATTATTTGATGTTACCCGTAAATCGTAATCAGCGTCGTAGACTTAGGTTTTCAAGTGAAATGTTAACGTAAAAGTTATTTGTTGATTCAAATCAAATTTAATATTATATGTATAGGATATTGTTCGATACATACACCCTTCAGATGGAATAACCTCTTTTTGCAATGTTAGTGAGATATTGCCGAAGGCTTATGCAAGTTCAGCATTTCTGAGAAATCAAAGTTAAATCAGAAAAATTGTTTTTAACTCCCTCCTTCGATCTGAGCTCAAATATACATCTCTGGTTTGGAATCCAATTTATGCCTTTCATTTAAGGGTACAACGAAATTGTATTCGATTTGCTCTGCAACCTCTTCATCTTCTTTTGTGATCCACTAACACCCTACACTGCTCGGTGCGTGTTAAAAACCTGGGACCGTTTGCCAATAGACGTACCCTTTAGTCCTTAATTTTTGTTTTTGATGTTATTTGTAGTTCTGTTGGTTGTCCCGAAGTTCTTGAACTAATTGCCTTCAATGTTCCTCACAAAACTTTATAATTTTACCATAAATTTATCGGCAAAACAGTCAATTCAAACTTTGTCCCTATTACGAGAGCTCTTAATGAGTTATATAGTATCTACACACTACTCGATTTAGATTTTGCTGTGCCGGGATTTTTTTCCATTCTTTTGTTCTAGCATGCATGAGTCATTCTTTATGTAAATATATGTCTATAATCTGCAAGGTTCTTGCAATTGTAGACTTAAATAAATAAAATGAAATGCGATTGAAAATATATGCAGTCACTAAAAATACGTATTTTTTTTTAATTGACCTCTTTTGAGTAAACCTAAAGTACCAATGCTTGCAATTATTAATCTACTCTTGGTAGATTGCTATTTTGTACCTTCTTTTGAACTACCGATAAGGAATACACTTACAAATCAATAAAATTCTACACGAATATAAGAACCCTATGCTCCACTGGGAGAAGAGGATAGTAGTAGTAGTAAGAGCCGATTTACACAGGGAAACATTTGGAAGGGAAACATTTTGTTCGGTGGAGAAGGACGGCCGCGGAAGAGAGAAGGGAATTTGTTTCTAGTACGGCAGCACGCTTTGCGCTTCTAATTCGTATTTCCAATCTTAAAGCAAATTTTGACAGTTGCTTCATTCGTTTTCTTCTTTTGTGGGAGAAAGTTCTGAGTCCTGTGTTGGTTTTCAAATGCTTGGGAAATGCAGTAATTTTGCTAGTAAAGTAGATATAATTTAAAACGTTTATGTTGAATTCAAATTTTTTCTCCCATTTCTAGATACTCAAGTTACTTTTAAGTTAATTCTTTATATATGAAGTATATTTAATTTAATTTTTGGTTTTTTATTCGAGTACAAAAATTTATATATACATAGTATATGTAAATAAAAAAAAACGACAAATTATTTATTATATTTATAACCAGTTTGCATTCTTCATTGAAATAATTTCCCCGCTTTACATGTTAGCGGGTTGTAGAATGTATCCGAACCAGAAGATGCTCAAGTAATAACGTCAAAATGTTGCCAAAAACAATTTTGCCCGTGTGACCGCGAATGAAACATTAAAAGAGAATTTCCTGTGTCTCCCCTCCAGATGTTTTCGTATGTAAATCGGCACTAGTATAAGAACTTTAAGAATTAGCACTTCACAAATAATTTCCCTACAGGGTATTTTCGTGTCTACTGTACTTGTAAGCATCAGTTACTGCCAATTTTTATTGATGTCCGACAGACATTTGCCGCTTCAAAAAATTAATTAAATTTCATCTCACATTCTTCGTTCATTAGTTTAGCAAGTTTGTACAGAAAATATGTATGTATGTACTCATGTATGCGTACATGACTACTTACTTGTAATTGAAGTATTGGCGTATTGACATACACATTTATCAGCTTCATGAGTATAGTCGTACCAGCAACAGCAACTGAAATATGGAAATGATAATACATACTTGAGCATCAACAATATATGTATGTATGTGTCAGAAAACAGAACTAATGAGAAGCTTGTGAAATTGAAAAATAAAAGCAAAGCTCATTAATTCGTGATTTTAAAACTTTTTAACACATTTAATCACATAAAAATTCACATGCATACTAATTTGCACCTATATAAGCCGTATTCTTTTGCATCTGATCTGTAAGAGAACGCCCAAAACCGCTTACATGTTACATTGGTGTGATTTCTCCAAATATATGAACTATCTGTAAGATTCTTGAATGAAAAACAAAACGAAATAAGTAATACCGAAGAATCTTTGGTAAATATATAATAGATTTTTAATTCAATATAAAATATTTAATTATGTCCAATTTACTCGACAAACACTTGAGTAATATATTCACATTAAATGAATATTACACCCAAAATTTGTTATTTTATTTTAATTTTAGTACAGTTATATGAAATAAGATAATTCTAAATTCATAAAATTTGCGCAAATGTTAAATTTTGATAGAGCTTCAAAACCACAGACTTATACGGTTAAGACTCACACGAAAATAATAATGCTATGTAAATGCACAGTGAAACTGAATATATCCATCCAATTATACATCCAATTTTGTTTTTGAATAATTTTTTACTAAATAAAAAATAAAAATGATTTTTAATGATGGAAATCTTTGTTTTTATCTTTGCACGCTCATGACATGCAATAGTCTGCTTCTATGATTGACGACGTCATTTGCAAATTTTATAAATCTTCCGAGCGGGGGACTAATTTTGAGCCATCTTGCATTATCTAAATACTAATTTCTTTAACCTCAGTAAGACATGAATTCGCTAGGAATTAAGAAGTCACCAGTCCAGTATCCTTCTCTAAGTTCAATATCTTTAAAAAGTTGCTATGTGACACTTTTTGATGTTAAAAGTTAGTGAGTTTCTAACTCACCAATTATAAAACTTATTAAATTCTAAATGAGTCATAGAAACCTTTTGTTTCAGAATAAGTTTTAAGATCGTCGGCATATGGAATAAATTTAGCCGAGGAAACGCACGTAGAAAAGTCATATATGGCTGTACAACTAAAAAAACCATTTATTTAAGTATAAAAGTGAAAAAATATTTTATTCAAAATATTGTCCATCGGAAGCGGCAACTTTTTCCCATCTTTCAAGCAATTTATGGATTCCATCCCAAAACAACTTCTCATCTTTTGCGCCGAGAAAGTCATCAAGCCATTTTTTAATACCTTCAACATTGGTGAACCGTATTCCAGAAAGGTGATTCTGCATCGGCCGAAACAAGTGGTAATCAGAAGGAGCTATGTCTGGGCTATAAGGCGGGTGAGGTAGAATTTACCATCTTTTACGCTTTGGGTTGTCGTAATGAATCCACTTTTCATCGCCAGTGACAATACGATGCAAAAACGATTTCTTTTTGTGGCGATTAAGCAGCATTTCAGACTCGCAAAATCGTCTCTCAACGTCTCTCGGCTTCAATTCGTGTGGCACCCAATTTCCTTGTTTGTGAATGTATACGGCTGCTTTTAATCGTTTAGAAATGGCTTGAGAAATGAGTGACTTCCATTGTTTTTCTAAGATCTTCTTGAGTTTGGCATGGATCTTGATCGAGTAATGCCTCCAATTCTTCGTCTTCAAACTTTTTTGATGGACCTGATCGCTCTTTGTCTTCTGTGTCAAAATCACGACTTTTAAATTGTGCAAATCCCTGCTGACATACTCTAACTTTTGGAGCGTATTCAGGATAAGCTTCTGAGAGTAAACGATGTGCTTCTGTTGCACTTTTCTTTAAATTGAAGAACAAAAGCAAACCTCCGCGCAAATGCTGTTTTGTTGGAACGTTATTTGACATTTTGACTGTAATAAAAAAAATGTGTGTGTTTACTAATATTCACTGTGACATACCAAATTTACTTTATTTTTTGGCGTGCTTTAACATAGAATAGCTGTCATTATCAAAATATTGACTACATAAAAAGATATGAGGTTAGTAACAAATACAAAATTAATTAGTTGTACACCCGATATAAAATGAACAATAAAGGTCTTAGGATTTTGTTTTGAGGTATCACTATCCATAACAACCGGACCACTGAAAGCGTTCCGGTGGTCTAGAGCTCGAAAATTTTGGGTATTTTCAGGAATTTTTTTTTTACAATAAAAAAAAAATTAAAAATTATATTTAAATTTTTTAGGCTTTTTATTTAACTTCTTTTATATACAAAAACTATTTTTTTTTTTAATTTTAATAATTTAGGAAATGGCGTTGAAGTTGACCCTCCCGGAAAATTGGACCTGGACGGTGTTGTCCATTTTGGCTCTTCTGTTTATCTGAAACACAAAAACCAAAAAAATTATTAATCAGTAAGACTGTAGCTATGTCCCGCTACTAGAATAAAAAAAATAGGAAATTGACAAAATGGCACGGCTTTGAATTTGACACTCTAAAAATCGGTTTTTTTTTAGTTTTTTAATCAAAAAATACGACATAATTGGAATAACCATATGATCCTTGTTCGGGCGATAGCCATCGATATTGTGAACAACATATTAGAATTTCAGACGATTCGGTTGAATAGCTGTTTTTTTTTACAACACCAGGTCAAAAAAAGTCGTTTCCAGATAAATGAGTTGAAAGTTTCAGGTACAGGTAGGCGCGCGGGCCGCACTCTGCCTAGTTAATGGGCTGCAGAAGCTATAATATTGGGAATTTCCGCAAGAAGATTTCACAGCATATTACTAAGATTCTATACTTTCGAAATATCGACAAAACAAAAAATTCATTTTTTGAAATTTCTAGACCACGGCGTCCTCTTAAACAGGTTTGAACCAAAATTAAGTGAGTTGAGCAATTAAAATCCTGTGAAAAAGCTTATGAAAAATGTGTATAAATGAATTTATTTATTCTGAAATTAATAGAAAATTATTTTTACTGCTTACTCATTGAGTTCCCATAATAAAGCGAGCGATGGAAGTATTGCAAACATAATTTGCTCTGAACCTATTAAAATAGGATAGGATGAATATTTATTACGTAAACGCCTGGAAGGGAAAGAAAAGTTAATCATTTCTAAAAAAGAGGAACAGTCAACTTCCTCCCAGATAATATTACGCAAAACAGACAGCGACAAAATCGATCTTCCACTTTCTACCTGTTTAAGATTAATTAGAAGCAAGCGGGATTTACATATATGTTGGGAGAGGATCAAAAAAATTCATGGAAGGGAGAGCGAACTCAAGAAAGGTATTTTTGTACTCTTTCAATTCTGTCAATAGAGAATCGGTGGTAGTTTTAGAAATAAATGCTGTGTTTACTTCTAAGGAAATTTGAGTAAAATAATTCACACTGAAATAAAGATTTTAATAAATACCTACATACATTTAAATAACCAAGTGATAATTTTGAAGGTGATTTGTAAAGTTATATATGATTCTTGTTGCCATTTTTGGAAATTGGGGTGGTTGATGTATGTTTTCAATCATCACCGAAAACGGCTATAGATGGGATATTACAAATTAGCAACAAAGGTTTCACCACCGAGGTACAGTTTTGTAACAGATTCATAGACAGTCTATCCACATCAGTCAACGAAGAATCCTAAACAATTATTAAGCCTTCAATTCTCTGATTTTTCGATAACACCAAAGAGCAAAAGGCAACGGTCGAGGATGTTTTGTTCTCGAGGTTAAAACTGATCTGAAAAACAAAATTTGATTAGAAAAATCCCATAAATGAATTTTTCACTTCGCAACACTATTAATCAGGTGGGATATAGTAAAGCACTTTAAATTCAAGCCAATGCTAAAATTGGAAAAATTCCATAGGTTTTCATTAGAATATTGAGTAAAATTTTTGGTTTGCAGTTTAATAGCTGATTATTTTTACTATAACAAAGTATAAGCTTGACACTGCTGAAAAATCTGGTGGATTTTTTATAATTTATTTCCTTATAATTTTGTCTATACGTATAACGATTACACGGCGTTTTTTTTATATGAAAAAAAAATGTGCAACACCGTCAGGGGGGAAAAATTATAAGCAATCAAAGACATTTTTAACCAATTTCAAACCTTCACTTTTTTATAGTAACATTTAATAAGCTAAAAAACTGCATACAAAAAATCGTTCAACAAACTCCAATTAAAAACCGTGGAAGAGGGATTGTAGCTTTAGCAACTGTTACAATGAATTAAATTTTCCTCGAAAATTGCATTGAAATAATAAAATTAACATTTCGCAGAATGCATTAAGGTTTTCGTACTTCTGGGACCGCTATTAAGAATTTGGTTGACAAATTTGAGTCACGTGTTCGAGTGTGTCGGTCAAGTTAAATCATCGCAGCCGTGAGCCGCAGTATTGAAGAATATTTTATTTTGTCAATTCCTGGATGTTCTCAGCAATTACTACTATCCACCACGATCACATGGCGAATTCTGCATAATTATTGATGACATAAAAATTACTGGCACGTGGTTTCAACCTGACGCGGCCACATGTCGCACATCCATCGAAACAATGACTTTATTACAAACCAAATTTTCCGATTGCATAATTTCACAAAATTCAGCTGATAACTGGCCCCGATCATGCGTTTCAGCAACACTGGCTTATGTTTATGGGACTGTAGTAAAGTTAGAGTCTATATGGAGCCAATAGAATCAATTGCAACTTTAAACCTCAAAATCCGTGACATGACTCGCCATTTCACCAAAAAGTGATTAAAAATTTTGATGAAAAAATCCGACATCTGTAACCGTGAACGTGGTAAGCAACTGTCCAATATCAACTGACATTTATTGGCAAATCTTACTCTCTCTAAAAGATGCAATAAGAATTTTAATAATTTTCATCTAAATTATTGGTTTTATTTTGTACCGGAAAACAAAGTTCTTTTTGAAAAACCCGTTACTACTTCCGAACTATAGAAAAACTTGTGCAGCGGAATATAATTTACGTTTTACGGGCCACCGGCGTCTTAAATTCTTCAGCTGCTTATATGGGAAAAGCAGGTAAGGAAACTTCTCATAGTACTAAATTAAAGGAAAATGTGCCAGGCTCGTACTACTGTGTTTCCGTGCAGGAGTAACGCACAGTAAACTAAGAGATTTAATCAGTGTACTTCTACTATTTAATAGCAAATTGATTATTTCTCAGCATTTTTTTTTAAATAATAATTATAATTGCTGACTTTAATGGTTGGGTAGCGAATTTCAGTCGATTATCTTTAGATCTTTATTCGCAATTCACGCTCGATGTCATTATTTACAGCAAATTTAGATATTGACAATGTTCCTCAGAACAAACAAAAATAAATAAATAGTCATTATATCAATTAATATTGCAAATAAACAAAAATTAGTCAACACAAAAATGATTAGGGATGCAATAACAAAATCAAAGGGAACAAAACAAGTTATGGACTTAGATACAATTAAGTGGGCATAGATGTTGTTCTTATGCAAAATATTACACACCGCACGTGTACCATATGTATATATTTATGTATGTACTTATATGAACTTTCTTTTTTCTAATATTTCGACATATTTGATCGCCCTTGGAATGGCAAACAAACGTCCTGAGGTTATCGAAAACAGGTTTTAACCTATTGGCTCATTTGTTTAATGGAATTAATTTGTTCGCTTGACAAATAGAAGCGACTATAACAAACAGAAATATATGATATGTGGAAGAAGGTGATTGTAAAAAAATAAACAAAAAAAGTTTATACGTTCCCTATAAAAACTAACTTCAATAATTTGTTTAAATAAAGCGTCAGGTATACGTAATTCTCTAAACAATTGTAAAGGGAACTTAAAAGAAGAGACTGAATAGCGTCAATCTGTAAATATTTTGTTCCGAATTTATGAAAAGTGCATTTTTCCCATGGAAATTCAATGGTAATTTTTCAAGCTGCACGGAGAAATATTCAGTAAAACATAGGTTTCTCATTTTTTTCGCTATAGAACAAAATAGCATGAAGATAATTTTTTTTATATAAATAATATATAAATTTCCCTTTTTTTTAAATTTATATAAATTTATCAAGAATCGGATGGGACCGCATTTTTTATATCCAGCATACAATTTTGTGATGTGTGCTCATGACGATTTTTTCAAGCCCACCTTTGGGCAAATATATGCAGACTAATACATACATACATAATACATACATAAGTTCTGTTACAAATTAAGTCCGTTATAGATATGAAATTATACTACTTTTTTAATGAAGTTAGTTTTATTTAAATTTAATCACGTAAATATTAAAAAAAAAAATTAAATTATCATTCGAGATGGTCACCATTTGCTTTTGCGCAAGCCTTCAAACGATTGGGCCATTCAGCTCTTACGCTTCCATGGATATTGCCGCCGCTACTCGAACCAAAGATTGTTTGAGACTCTCCAGATTTCTGTGAACACTTAGACAGGCCATGTTCTCCAATTCTGACCACTAACTGTAGTCCAATGGATTCAGATCTGGACTTCCAGACGACCAATCTTCTGCGGCTTTAAACCCAGAAATATTATTTTTTAGCCACTGCTGGGTGGTTTTTGCCTTATGGGCTGGAGCGAAATCTTGCTGGAAAATCCAACGTTCTCCATTGAAGAGAGTGCTGCTCAACTGCTTCACTACGCCTTCTAAGACATTCTCCGGGTACACTTTGCCCCGGTGTTAATCTCTTTTTCCTAAAAATGAAAGATGTAACGCCTTTACAAGACACTCCCCACCAAAGCATTGCGGAGACTGTATGGTGGCGACGCTGAACCTTTGGAACAACATTTTTTGCGTCATTAGAAGTTTTAGCATACATTTTGTCGTTTTTACTATTAAAAACTTCTTCAACAGTAAAAAGTTTTTCATCTTTGAAAATAATATTTTCATGGCCGTTAGTAACCTGACACCGAAGAAGCTGCTTGATTTTTCGAGTCTAATTTTTTTCAAGCGCGTGGTCAAAAGATGACCAGTTAAGTAACGGAAGGCTTTTATGTGGAGATCATCTGTAATTAGTTTTGACATGGATCTGGTCGATACATTTATTTTCATGGATGTGATTTTCTGCTTTCTAAGGGGAATCCTGCGAATTTTTTCTCGAACGGCTTTTAGGGCTGAACTGGTTCGAACCAAGCGAAGACGAACACTTCTTTTTCTGTCTGTCACTTCAGACGCTTGGGAAAAACGATTGATCATGCGGTAAACAAGCATTCTCGAAATATTAACTTTTTTCAGCAATTCATAAATCTCACTTGCACTTTTACCCCTTTTGTGTAATGGAATCACTGTAATGCGATTTTCCTTAGTTCCCCACTCCATTGCTAACAGGCGAAATTTATGAGTAGACAATGCATACAAACAAAACCAAAAATGGCGGAACTTTATTCTGCGAATTTGTTCTCTGCCGTATGCATTGTAAAACTTGTCACAGAATTTATGGCAAGACAAAGAACATATAACAAATTCAATAGCTCCTATACGCCTATCACTTAATGAGCATCGAGGCTGATGGAGTACTATAAACGAGTTCTTGATTTTCCAGTATCTCAGCTTTGGGGCAACATGCCGCACTGCGTTACAGACTGAAGATGCTTATCGTTTTTGTCTACCTCGACTGAAAGCAAAATCGTTGACGGTCTGCGAAAACAAAGATATCCATACTCCACTTCAAATTATTTGTTTCATTGTTTTCAAATTACATAACGAAGGCAACGTTACATGGCTAACTGTAAAGGTAAAGTCACATGTTCCCTCTCCAATGCAAAGTAAAAATTGCTATATTTTGGGTCATACTGCATAATCTTTTGTAATCAGAACCCTAACTTTGTATAAAAGGTTGAATATATCAATTGTAAATAGTAAAATAGGATAAACTACACGAACTGGCTCACATTGCAGAATAGAAAGGGCACACTTACTTTTAAAATATGAAGCAGTAAATATGGTAGTTTTGTTGCTACTCTATACTATATTTCGCCTCAAGAAAAATAAGAAGAAGCAATTCTAAAACAGACAACAAGAAACAAAGCAACAGAAAACAAATTATTCTGACCACAAAATAAACAATAACAAACCTTTCAATTGTATACAGGGTGCACGTATATATAATTGGGGCGTACAACCTTTATTGGGTGTTTGGAGAAGCTCCTACTCCTAATGGTGGTGTGCAAGTTGATGTTGTTCCACAAATGGAGGGATCTACAGTTTCGAGCCGACTCCTAACAGCAGGTGAATTTTGTATAAGAGGAGCTGTTTCCCGCTATTAGAAATATTTTTGTAATATTTGGTGTTTCTTTTGACCCGCCCGCATCTGAATGGTAGTTAGCACCAACCTAATTGACTATGCCGACTGTTTTCCCTTTCACTTACATTACAGAAAATAAAGCAATGACTCGAAACTCATACTTTTAATTCATCCATTGCTCAAAAAGTCATCTATAAACGAGAAACTGAATTTATTACCAACCAATAACTCCACAAATTACTATATTCTAGTCAGCAACATCACTACTATCTCATATTCTGAGCTTTACATATATAACAGGGAATAATGTAATCACTGGTAATCGCACTTTCTAACTCATTCTCTACTCAACAAGTCAACCCCACAATAAAAACAAACAATTTAGTATTAAACGATAACTTTACAGAGCACTCTTTATCAGACAACAGCTATACTCCTTTGCATATTCTCATTGGACCAACATATATTGTCTCAATTAATAAATAACGTCTCACAACAACACACTGATTATAAGACAACTTTCCGAAATACTCTCTCATAACCGTCTCTACAAACAAACTCTTATGGCTCTGATTTGTCTCCCGATATGGAGCAATAAAAACAACTTTGCTACCGAAATAACTGGTTTGCACAAGTAAAGAGATTCTAAAATTTACTCACTTGCCAACAATCAAATAGAATACCAAAATGTGCTTCTATTTACACAAAAAATGGCATAGAATCGTACACAACGGGAAAGCGGGGAGTTCTCCTTATAATACACAAACTGCATTATTCTAGCTCTCTCTGTTAAAATTAAGTCCACCATTCACTTCATAGCAATCACCACTTATTTTCGCCTCCGAGCAACGTAACAGAATTTCATCCACACCAACTTATTCTCACTTCTCACGGACATATTCTTATATCTCGGCGATTTCAATGGAGTTCACTATGGAGCTAACCAAACTTTAATATATTTAATTACTAAATTATTAACAATAACCTAATTATATTTATGGACAAATCACCAACAAATTTTTCTACAAGATATACGCCCATTAACTTCAATATTTACAATCAATTCAGCCTATGGTACCTGCGCTATGCAAAACTTTGACGAGCCTGCCGATTTTACTGAATATATCATATTAAGGGGTTACATACGTCTTTGCAAAATTAGTATATACAAAATCACGTGACCCAAAGTACAATGAAAAACAGTTGCTCCGCGGTCTGCATCAATTCTCCATGAAGTGTTGACGGATCTGTAAAAAGTAAAAAAAAATCTCGTAAAATAAAGTTGTCGAGCAGGATTTTTGAATTTCGAAAAATTTTTCAGTTTACGGCATTTAAAAAAAATATGCGTTTTACGTCATAAATGTCTCACTTTAATTAGGTTTATACAATTTTTTAATAAAAATATCAAAAATCAAACCTATAGATAAAACACTTTTAAATATTAAAAAAAACTGCATCAAAAAATGTTAGAAACCGTATAAGTTATCATGCAGACCGTATCCTAAAAAGTAATTTCGAGAAAAACGAAGCTGATGAAGCTATAATATTGGGAATTTCCGCATAAAAATTTCCCTTTTGAAAGTCTTAAAGAAAATGTTAGCGCGAATGCTAATGCTGTTTGAGCTAGCAATAACATTCTTTCAAACCATTTTCACATCCAGTTGCGGCACAATTGTTGATCTGCTGGGACTCGATGAACGAATATCAAATTCCATTTTCTCAAAAAATCACTATTCTTACAATATTAATAATAAATATAATAACCTGAACGTACGTACATTGATAGCTTAAAAATATAGTCCAATTATAATATCAGATATCACTTTGGTTATCAACGAAGCCTCGATTTGTGAAATAACTGAAAGTTATAAATTGCGCTCGGTAGTTATACTTTTACTAACATTTCTTTATAATTTCCACAGCCATTACTCAGTCATCGGGCCAGGCACCATACGCTCCAACTTCAAATACAATGTTGCTGTGTCTGTGCATAAAGCGGAAGAACCCTGCAAAATCGATGTCGCCATTACGGGTCCCTCGTATAATGAAACCAAAACGGTAGAGGTACAACCGATGTCCACAGAAAATGTTGAATTCATTGTACCCACACTGAAGGAGGGTGATTATAATCTTTCTGCTAAGGGTGTTTCTGGTATCGTCTTCGAGAACTCGACAAAGTTGAATTATGCAGATTACAAGCCATCTATTTTTATACAAACTGATAAGGCCACCTATAAACCTGGTGATTTGGTACAGTTTCGTGTTCTGTTTTTGGATGCCAATACGCGTCCAGCCAACATTGAAAAACCGATTACAATTCTGATTAACGTGAGCGTTAGAAGCAAATCTTTTAATGATCACAGTTAAACTTATCTCATAAACCATTTATTTTTAGGATGGCGCACAGAATCGCATCAAACAGTTTAAGGATGTAAAACTGACCAAAGGTGTTTACACCGGTGAATTCCAACTCTCCGAACAACCTGTGCTGGGCAATTGGGAAATTGATGTCACGCTCGAGGATCAAAGCGCAGAAAAAAAATCGTTTGAGGTAGCCAAGTATGTTTTGCCAAAGTTCGAAGTATCCATTGAAACGGCCAAAGATGTGGCCATACCCGATGGCGTCATTAAAGTTTCTGTTCGCGCCAAGTATACTTACGGTAAATCGGTCAAAGGCAAGGCATCGATATTTATTAAACCTATTTATCAGTATTATGGAAATAATGATAATTTGGAAGCAAAGAAAACGATTGATGTCGAAGGCAAAGGTCATGTTGTATTTGATTTGAATAAAGATTTGGGCATAACCGCTGAACGCAGTTATGTACCGCCGCTGAAAGTGCTGGCTGTTATGGAAGAGGAACTCACTGGTAATACACAAAATGCCACATCAACTGTAAACTTGCACACCCAGAGTTATCGCATCGAAGGCGTCGACGTACCGTATACCTACCATCCCGGCAAACCGACCAAAATCACTATTGTTGTGAAGCGTTTGGATGGTTCGCCTGTGCGTGATAAAACAAATAAGGCGAAACTGATTGTCGACCCACCACGCAATTATATATACCGTAGTTTTATTTCGGAGCCTGGTACAACTGAAAGTACAAATGAAGAGCTGGAAGAGAAAAGTCTAGAATTTGAGTCGAATCTTGATGGGAATGGCATGGCGACTTTTGAATTTGTTCTACCCGATACTAATAGCTACTATTCGGTTAAATGTAGATTCTTGGATTCGTCAACGTATTTTAGTTCCATATCCAAATTTACGCCCGCCATTGATGCGCCCGAATTACTAAAGTTGACCGTAAATACAGAAAAGTAAGTATTTTGGAAAAAAAAAATAAATAAATTAGAATCGTAGTTGTAAGAAATTCTGTTTTAACTTCTTTATTTCTATTGATAGGCCACGCCTTGGCAAACCCGTTATGGTTGAGGTGAAATCCAGTGAAAATATCCCATACTTTGTGTACACCATTGTAGCTCGCGGCAATATTGTAAAGACGGAATACGTGGATGTGCCTGAGGGGCGCATGTCGCAGGTCATTAAGTTCACGCCGACATTTGAAATGGTGCCAAAAGCTAATTTATACGTGCATTACATATTCGACAATAATTTGCGTTTCGAAGAAAAGGCAATCAATTTCGAAAAGGAGTTCGAAAACTCGGTAAGTGAGAAGCAAAGTATTCTGAATAGATGTAGAATAGACCATTACTGACGCACGAATCATAGAATACAAGATTGAAGCGGGAAAGGGAGTGCAACCAAATTCATTACAGGTAGTGGCACTATAACAACAACTACATACATTTTGTACATTAGAATGTCACGTCAAAGAGGAAAATAATGAGCGATTTATTTGTTTAAATCAAATTGTGCAGTTTCTCATTGATTTATTTATTTATAAAAAATCT
Source organism: Anastrepha fraterculus (assembly GCA_037575425.1). NCBI lineage: Eukaryota > Metazoa > Arthropoda > Insecta > Diptera > Tephritidae > Anastrepha > Anastrepha fraterculus. The sequence continues at coordinate 918,815 of JAYXIM010014999.1, read as the reverse complement.
TTTTAGGTTAATTTATTACAAAATTTCAATTTTAAAATTACAAGGGGAAAGAAAAAAAAAAACAAATCAGTTGTTCTACTGCTACCACCTTTGAAATATTCGTCATGAGTGTAACTTTGCCATGGTAAGAATGTGATCCAGATGTAGTATTATATCTAGAATTAGATCAGCTCTACAGTTGATTCTGTCAAATTCACCGAGATGCAGCGCTCGCCAGTCACCGTAACACAGATCCTTCCCCACTTCGAAAGAAATAAGGGCCGATGGTGCTGCCAATGGGCTACGATAATATATATTATCTACATAAATAATTTTTGGTTTTTTTTTTTTCAAAGTAAATTTGCACAATTTGGAAGCGTTTTGACTTACTGTACTTATTGTATGTTTGCTTAATACAGCTGTCTAGCTGTTTAAAATCTTTTCACCATGGGACGAGTCAGTAAAAAAATGGGAGCAAGTTTTTTCAGCAACAACAATATATTTACGCATCTTATTTATTTAAATTTGCTGAGAACCGGTTAAAGGTCAAATCGTGACCACACCTGTGAAATCTTTTAATCATTTCTAATATTTTAAGTCCACAACGGAGATATTACTGAAGATCTACCACCAGCGAGAACACACTAAACTCGCACTCCTCTGTATGAGATCAGTTAGAAAATCGTATTATAGGTATTTAGTCGAGGTCTCGAAAGCACAAATGAATTATATTTTATTTTCAAAATCTACATCAAATTCCGTACCGAAGTTTCCGATGAAAAATATTTTATCGGAAGATTTTTAAGCTTTGAAAATGACGTAGTACGTCGAATATCAGATCGTTAACGGGCATGGTGAAAAGAATTGAGAAGGTGTGGCCGATAGCAGACCATTATTTGGCAGAATCAGCTGATGAGCTGACGTAACATGGTGTGTGTTTAAAAAAAATGTGATTGTCTTAGTGATGCACGAAAAAATTCAACACAGTGTGTAGAAAGATCGCTGTCATAACCCTGGTTACGTCAGGTAATCAGCTGATTCCTTCAAATTCGCTGAGAGCCGATTAACAATCTGATGTTGGCCACACCTCTGCATTATTTTCACTATGATACTCTTCAAAGAAGACTTTGGTATTAAGATATTTTCTTTTCTTTAAAAGAAGTTTGTTCGTTCTCAAATACTTTGGGTTTCGTTTTCTCATCTTCCAAGCTTCGTTTTAAATTGTTAAGTACTTGTATAAGACTAAAAGGATACTAGGTCTAAAAACAAAAAAGGGGTGTACTTCTGCCATGAAAAAGCTCCTCATAAAAATTCATTTGCCAGTCGTAGCCGACTTAAAACTGTGGGTCCCTCCATTTGTGAAACAACATCACAAACAGGAGGAAGAGCTCCAGAAGTATACGCGCCAATTATTATTGTTATTTTTTCCAAAGATCCTCGTATTTCTTAACACATAAATCGGAAATTTTTGTATCTTTTTAATTATATTTTTGCAAAAAAGCCTCTATTTTGTAAAGTTGGTAATTATGTTGAATACAGATTCTCCAGATTTTGGAGATTTTTATGGTCTACCTTTTCTTCTTAAACCTGGGTTAGTTTAGGTTAGACTTGGTTGATACGCATAGACCAGAAATTGATCCATAGTGATACGAAGTGTTACTCTGGAGAGCTTATTTTATATCTTTTCTTTAATACACAGTTTGGATAATTTAAGTAGGCTGCAAATTTTTTGATCTGCCACCCTTTCTAATGTTGAAAATTATGTAGAACCTAAGCAGTTTATTCGTGTTTTGCTAAGTGCAGGGCTGTGGTGGTGTAGGTGTTCCAGAACTCCGCTCGTGTTGACTTAGTGACTTATTGTGCATGTATCGTTCAGCAGTAGCTTTAGTTTGGCCGCATACGATGGAGGGATACAGTGTCCCGTCAGTATCCCCACTACAAGTTTACACTCTTTCCTGGGAAGAGATAAAATATAGTTTGTAGACCTGACGTTGTGCTTGCGTAGCATGATTTTCGTGGTCCTGCATGAGCTGACTATTTTCCATCCTAAATTAGCATCTTGAATCATGGCTGCTAGATATTGTTGTTTGCAGAGAGATGGTTGTATACCGGACGTGCTAGGTACTCGAAGATTAGCGACTGCTTTGGCTAGCATATCCACTTTCACGTTTCCTTCAATTTCCTTGTGTCCTGGAACCCAGTAGATGGTGGCTTGTTTCTCACTTCCTAGCTCATCCATCCTATTCCGACATTGTCGTATGCAGTGTGAGCTTATCTTTGCAGCTGCTATTGTTTTGATGGTTGGTTGGCTGTCAATATAAACGTTTATATGAAAGTTGGGAGGAGTGTTCTCTGTTTCTAAGGCTGCTGCTTTCGTTTCTGCGAAGATCTCAGCTTGGAACGCACTGCAGTAATCCGGTAATTAGTATGACTGTTAATTCCGACTGTCTTAATTCCGAACAGAATACTGCGGCTCCGACACCCTCTTCCATTTTGGAACCGTCTGTGTATATTCTTAACCCTAAAACCGAATAGATCTCAATGCAGAAGTGTGCAACTTTTTTGTTCAAAAGTTTTTCCATAATCAAATTTCTGTTTCCTTCATTATCAATTGCAGATCGACATCTCCATTCAACCCCAAGCGAAACCCGGCGAGGATGTGATGCTTCAGGTCAATACTGATCCCGATTCATTTGTTGGCCTACTTGGAGTCGATCAGAGTGTGCTGCTACTTAAATCTGGTAATGATATAAACAAAGATCAAATATTCAACAGTTTGAGCAACTATGATGCCAGTACACCCTGGATGCGCGGCTACGGACGTTATCCGGGCCAAGAGTCCGGCGTGGTAACAATGACAAATGCAAATTATCCCTACAACGAAGGTAAGTGAAATGGCAAAATTATTATTAACTGAAAAATACATGAATAAATTTATTGAAAATACTGAGTCATATAAGAGGAGACATATACATATGTACATACAATATTTATGTATTATATATTGTATGAAAATAAGTACGCAAACAATTATACCCAATACCTCTTGCACTCGCTGATGTTGCGCTAAACCATGCAGATTCTGAAGTTTCACCAAATGATGAACCAATACAAAGTTATATAACCGATAAATTAAATGACCCCTCAGCGCATGGCACATTGCCGATACGGAAAATTTTTCTAGAGAATTGGATTTGGACAATACACGATAGGTTTGTTCACAGAGTAGTTAATATAAAAAGAAAAATAGAGCACAAGAATACGCTTTGTCTACAAGTATTTGTATGTATTCGTATTTGATCGAATAGATTGCCTAATAGTTGTAACTGAATGTAAAACTATCCTTTTAAGCAACTGGCTTTTGTGGTCAAAGTACTGTAAATGTGTGCGTACATAGCACGCGTTTGCGGCAAGAACGTCGTAACTGAGAAAAAAGAAAAATTGGGAAATATGCGCTTAAAGCTTTGAATTCGATATTACTGCCTGAGCAAAAATAAAAACCTATTATCTTCTTTTGAGTAGTCTCTATAATTTCTGTATTTATTTTATTTCGGATTGCAACGTTCGTTCAGCAAACGGGCGATGTGTAGTTTATCAGAGAAACAGTCTGAAATCTAAATATTTAAAAAAAAATCCTTACTTATTCAACTCAACTATCGTACTTAACTGAATTTGTTAATATTTGCGCGGTGGAGGACTACATAACTAGTAGATATACACGATAACACATAAAAAGTAGAAATATCAAATAGAAAAAGTACGTTGTTTCAAATAGCATGAAGTTGAGCTACGCCTTTGAATATATATATATTTTTTTGTTTTTCAAAAACGCGTTTAAAGCACCGAATATTTATTGTTGTTTTTTTCTAGAACGTATTTATATGCTTGAAGCAGATGAATTAGATGACATTCAATTTGATTCGGAAGGCGAGACAGGCTCCATCGATCGTTTCGATGGTGAGAGTGTCTCAACGTCGACTTCCGAGACCCCTGTAAAACTGCGTACAAATTTCAATGAAGTATGGATTTGGTATGAAAATGGGGCATCGAAACCCCCTAAACGGTTAGTTGAAGTGAGACATCAGGGCGGGTGTAAATTATAATTGTAAAAGAAACGTATGCATACGGAACTATTGAAAACTAATTTGGCGACTTTTCATTAAAACTATCATTCATTTCCTTGAACCTTTTGTATTCCTGTAAGAGAGATAGAGACCCAATGTGTACAATTGAAAGTCGATACTTAACTTTGATAGGTATTTGGCTCAGCTTCTCTTCCTTTTTGTAGCGTGCGCGTTGATGTTTTCCGGAAATAACAGTTGGTTTTTATGAGGACCTTTTTCATGGCATTAGTAGTTAGTAGTTAGAAAAATTCAGTTTGGTTTTGAAGGGTTTGCTCATAAGCAGTGCATTTAATGACACTGTTTTTAAAAAGTAGCGGATGCGTGCCTCTTCTTCACAATCGGGATTCAGTTTCTTGTGCGTATCTATACCCTCATCCGCTGGAAGCAAATTTAAAATATTTCTTCATACATTAAATAGCAAAGGGTGTACCATATAAGCCCTTATGATTTATGTAAGGGCTGCTCCGAAAAGAAGCTTCTGCTCCTTGATTGGCGCGATAACCGCTTGAATGATTTTGGTATAGTTTAACAAAGTGACGTCAGTTAGATTCAACCCAAGTTAGCCAGTGAAGCTAAGTTCTCCCCTACCTCATCTTCTCAACGCAAAAGATGCCTTCCTCTTCCTCTGCTACCACCAGCTAACCGCATACTTCCAGAGCTGAAGCTTTTGTGCCCATTCGTAAGACTTGATCTAACCAGTAGATCTGGATCTTTATTCGTCGCACTATGTCTATGCCATGCTGTCGCCAAAGTGCAAAGGTTCAAATATCTTCCGCAGAGCTTTTCTCTGAAGAACTCCAAGGGACGCCTGATCGGATGTTGTCACTGTCCAAATTTCTGCGCCTTCCTATAAGAGAGGAATAATGAAAGACTTATAAAGTTTTTTTTTGTGTTCGTCGATGTTCCGCGAAGTAGGCATCTGATCATAGAGTGTATCTGGGTAGGAAAGCGCAATGATTGAGACAGAGTGAAGCAAAGAAATAACCTTCAAACTTGCAAAAAAACAAAGAGTGCGAAAAATAAAAATAACGAAATACATACAGATCAAATTGTTTAAAAAAGTCGTACAAATTGTGACTACGAAAATATACGAACACTTGCTGTGAAAAAATTTTGGATGTTGGAAACTATATAAATTGGATTCAAAAACGTTACCAAACAAAATCGAAAGGGTTGACCAATTGAAAAATCCTATTGCCGAAAAATAAGATTAGCTTCCGGAATTCTTTAAAAAAATCTGCACCTGAAGTTCGGCGAATTATTTTTGGAATTTATTAAGTGTGTTGGGAATGGTTTCAGTTTGACAATCACCCCTTCTGTGGAAGACAAGACAGTTTGAAGATCCATAATTCTAAATACGCGTGCCAGATGCATTAATAACCTACAGATTCATAAAATGTGTCTCAATGATGGATTTTCCAAGGTTCAATGTCTTGGGGAGGATGCAAAAGTATGGAAAGGGAGTGTTGAACAAAGTCCAATCGAAAGATGTGAAATCTCGTTTTTCACGTGTATTAATACCAAAAAAACAGTTCTTGTTCGTATTGTAACTGCTACCGAGCTAAAAACTGACTCTATGTGTACTTGAATCACTACTCGAGCTATTTGTTGCGAGCAACCGTAATTGTGAACGCGTCTTGATATGCCTCCGAACAATTTTTTAATAGCAGCTTTTTCTTAGCTGCTAGAAAGTAAACGAGTGCAAACATCAAAATTTATGGCCGCGCTAAATAACCAATGCTGATTTGTTGAGATAAGCCTCACAGATAAACGTAGCAACCGAAATACGGCAAAGGAAATGGTAGTGAATCAATCACACACTGAAAAAGAGCGACGCCAACGCTGCTAAATAGCCTCTGCGCTAGAATCCTTTTCAGCAAGCGAATCGAAGAACTAGCAGACTGCGTAACATCTGGCGACACTTTACAGATGCAGAAATGAGACCATGGAACGAATTGATACCGCTAACACATAACCGTGTTCGTTGGCGCAGAGGAGTATTTGATGTCCTATGCTTCAGATTGGCGGAAATACAATAGGGGGTGCGCCAGTGCAAAGTGGGCGACTGTTATTTGAAAATTATTTTTCTATCCTACTGTAGTGGACTCCGAGCCCGAAATAGCCGAATGGCTCTCATGGAAAACACGTGGCGAAATGATTTTCCAACACCTTCTGGCATTGGAAATCTAATCTCTTCCGTCATAAAAGCACAGGCAAACTCCCACCTATTTTGAGTGATTGCACTTGGTTTGGCCGAGAGGTACTGCTGCTCTTACGAAGAGGCCGAACATTGCACGAATTCGAGCATTTCCGCAAAAGGCGAGGAATTTATTTGACACAGAATCTATAGGCTACCAAAAAGATGGAAAATTGTCTACCTCGCAACAGGCAATATTTTCAAAAACAAACTTCATAAACCAACCAACGATTTTTTATTTCTCTATAACTTTTTTAAAAGTTAAATTTCCGCAATAGACATTAAAATTCAACGTCCCATTCAATTTAAAAAAAAATAGTGTGGCAACTCAGACACCAATTAAATTGGGTCAGCTATTAGCTCACCTACATTCTAGCAGATATCCGTAAAAAGCGGCTTAAAATATTTGATACTTTAAATGCTTATTGACATTTTTTTCCGCCGAAATCCTTTAACATCTGATGAACCAGCAGTATAACAAGAATGAATAGTTCCTTTAATGCTTCTGTATTTAGCTTCACTTTAGAAAGGGAGAGTGGTTTAATACTAAATCACTGTCTATCCTCACACAGTTGAAATAGGACTGAATAAGTCAGAACTAATTAGTTTTCATTCACCTATGGCGATTTCAATACAAACTGATTATCGATCAATTCTTAAGCCACGTTCACTTAGTTATCCCTACAAATACTTCCAGCTAAGACTAGTCGAACTTATTGAACTTATGATTATCGCCAGGCCATACCTTCTAAGTAGTTCCGTATGTATGCAAACTCTGATACAAATTAGTTATGAAATGATGGTGATGAAACTTATCTTTCCCTGCTTGAATATACATTTATTGCCTGCGATCTGCTTACTGACTTTTCTCTTAACCTTTGAATGGTGCTACTAATTTTTAGCTTTTTGAGCTATTCTTGATTGAATGAAAGTGCAATTTTGCATGTGAAAATAACAAAGAAAAAACCAATGAAACATACACCTCGCGATAAAACGATAGCAATAACAACACTTCCACTAGTTTTGACTATTTTGACTATTTTTCAAATGTTCATTATTTTTGTGTAAGTGTTAATTGTTGCATGAAAGAAAAACCATGTAAATCCTATTTTAAAGTTTTATACGAAAATTTAAAAAACTTGGCAACCCAATTTCATGGTTTTTAATTATGATTTTTAGAAAGATATTTTGCAAAACGTTTTATAGCTTATAACGTTTTAAAATAATAACAAGAATTATATAAATCCAATTTTGAAATTTCATACAAAAATCAGAAAAATCTACGAACTATTCATCCCAATTCCACGGGTTTTCACTAGAATCTTTGGAAAGATTTTTGGTATGCAGTTTTATTTCTTGTGAAATTTTAGTCCAACAAAGTGCAACTTAGAAGCCGCTAAAAAATTTCGTTGATTTTTTATAATTTTTTTTCCTTGAAGGTGTTGCGCATTTTTTCATATAAGAAATTCATGAAATGTTTTTATATGGAGAACTTCGTCAGGAAAAAAATTATAAAAAATCAACGCGACTTTGCAGCAATTTCACACTTGAACTTTATTATACTAAAATTTCACAACAAATAAAATTGCATACCAAAAACCTTTCTAAAATATAATTTGGAATTTTATATAATTGAATTATATATTATATTATATTTCCCAATTTTTGTATACAATTTTAAAATTTGATTAACACGGTTTTTATTAGGCAATAAGTACCTAATATTTTCAAATGAAAGTAATCAATACCCGGTTTTTATTGGACAATGCGCTAAACTTTTATACACAAATTATGAATACTCAAAAGCAAACAAAATATTAAAAAAAAATTAAAACTGACCAAAATATCGATGTGCTATCGTTTGCCTTGGGCTGTATAGATTTAAATACTTTTCATGGAAATACACAAAAACTTAGAATAGTCTAACTCTTTTTGTAGAATTTCCTCGGTATTATTTCTTGAGAGGCCGAGCCCGTTCTGGCCATGAACCACTTCACTTTCATGCTCAACCAAATAATCTAGCTGTATCTGGTAGAACGGATAATGAATGGAGTCGTGGCGGTATTCAATCGATGCTCCCACCGAAAGTAGACGTTATAACGAAAATTCGAAAAGATTTTGCTGAAGCATGGATTTTTGATAGTTTTTCAACTGGCGAAAGCGAAAAGTTAGTTAAAATGTAGAGCATAAATACAATCACAAACATGCATACATGCATTTGTATATCCATGTGGATGGAAAATCAGTAGTTTAAATTTAGTAAATTTGAACAACATGCCAAACCTCCTCCTGTAACAGAATAACAGTATTTTGCACAAACCTAATAAATATGTACAAATGTAAAGCGCACAAGTAATATGTAACAGTAACAATAACGGATGCATAACATTTGAAAGTTTTTCTTTTCATTTTATTTTTTTAGGAAACTAATACCACAATATTTTTTTAAAGCGTAAAACCACATTGAAATTAAAAAAAATATTGATTTTTTTTCTTAAATCTATAGTTCATAATTTTAGCAAGTACAAGGTGGCGTAAAATTAGTCACCCTGTCTGAAGAGTTATAATTTTTGCAAATAGCGTCGTACGACAATTATATTTGACTTCACAAATGTCAGACTGCTGCTGTATACAAACAGGCTTCACTGCCCGTAAAAGTCAAAATAAATATTTCCATCTCTCAAAATCATTTTTTTTATTTAATAAACGAGTTATTCAAAACAAAATTGTTTAAAATTTAGCTAATTTTGATCGCAATTAATTCCTAAAAATAAAGAAGACCTTCGGGGGTTAAAATTTAATATTGATGATGGAATCACGTCGACTATCTGCCGCTTTTGAAGGTCTTTTTTTATTCAACTCAAAAGTAATTCAAAAACAAAACTGGATAATTAATTTTGCACCACCTTGTAGCTTGGATTGTTTCTCTAGTCATTTCTTGATTATTTTTTAAATGAAAATTGTCTCAGTCTCTTATGAAGTTACGACTTGTGCAAACTCTATGCTAATATACAGGGCTACCCATTTTAAGTTGATTGATTACAATTATTTTTTTCCAAATTTGGGCACTTTTTGAACTTTTCCAACAAATTTTGGTAGAAACAATTTTTTTTGTTTTTGAAATTTCTTTATTCAATTGTTTTTTGTTTTAGAGCTTAAATAGCAATAAAATTGTTAAATAAAAAAGGAAACGCGGCACTAGGAACGGATGCTCACAGCTGATTTATTCGAATTAACATATTGGTTTGAATTTTCTGCGTTGTAAAATCAATCAATTTTCCTTTTTTATTTTGCGATTAGAATCGACCAGCATAAATCCGTATATATAATATAAACCCAATTAATTCAAAGTCAATGGGCTATGAGTGTGAGTGTGGCTCATAGTGGACAACCGCTTCAACCTAACCTAACCTTACCTCCCAGGGAGAGGATCTTAAAATCTCAAGTTAAAACATTACGCCAGTTTCCTCTGTTACTGTGGATAATTGCTTGAGAGAGTATGCAAACTTAAAATTGAAATCATTTCACAAAATTATCTGAACCAGAAAAACGATACGCTGATCTCTAATCTACGGCTCAAAGAGAAGTTTAGCTGCCTCGGCGTTTTTTGTGTAATTTCAAGACTTGATATAATATTTTACCAATGTTCATGAAACTTTAATTCTTTGAAGACAACGCTGCAGGAGGGCGCAGTGCGCTGTTTATTTGTATATATATTTTTCCCTGTTTCATGAAATCACATTTTGTAGGAAAACGGTAGGTTTTCATGCCACAGTTTTCCGCCGATTGAAAGTTTGTATATACAAGGTGAAGTCTAAAATCAGTCTTGTTGATGTCATAAAAATGTTTTTGATGACGTCATCTTTTTAATGAGTTAGTGCGTTGAAAGTTACATCCCTAGCTGACTTCCCGTGAAGGCTTGGTGATATGAGGGCTCAGTGGAAGCGAAGTTATTGTGTTTATTAAAGTGTCAGTATGTTTGTGTCATCCGTACAAAAATGAGTTTCGCACAAAGAGCTAATATCAAATTTTGTTTTAAAATTGGTAAAACGTTTACCGAAACATTTGAATTGATGAAAAAAGTTTATGGCGATGATTGTCTGTCTCATGGCAGAGTTCATGAGTGGTTTACACGTTTCATAGATGGTTGTGAGGACATAAATGACAATGAATATACAGGCCGCCGAAAATCGGTAATCAAATCGCATTTTAACTGATCATTTGGGCTTACGAAAGCTCTGTGCACGTTCAATTCCGCACAAGTTAACTGAGGGCCAAAAATTGCTCAGACCTTCGAAAGACCTCATTGAAGAGGCGAGAAAAGACGAGAACTTCCTTTACAACATTGTAACTGGTGATAAAACGTGGTATTTCCAACATGAGCCTGAAACTAAGCGTCAAAGTGCCGAATGGAAGGAATTGTTCACAAGGAGTTTGTGCCAATGGGCGAAACCGTCAATGCATTTTTCTATCTTAGCGTTTTGAAGCGTTTGTTGCATCGCATTCGTTGAATTCGCAATGAATACCGCGGAGGAGGAGGCTGGCGCTTATTGCATTACAATACACAATCTCATCGATCCACTCTTGTGACTGATTTTTTGGCTAGAAATCGTATTTCAACCATCAATCATTCACTTCTACCTATTCGGAAAATTGCATTTGGCCATGAAAGGAAAACGTTTTGCGTCCTCACTCTTTTGAAAAGCTTTTAGATCGCGCAAAATAGTGTATCGAGGCCAGAGGGGACTATTTCGAATAAATAAACTCGATGTTATGTTTCTATTGTAACTCAGTCTTGTTTATTTTGGACTTCACCTTGTATACCTTCTTAGATTCATTTTGCGAAGAGCGATTAAATACTTTCTATCGGTTAACTTATATTATATTCTGTAAAGATTTTTAACTAACTTTTTTGGCAAAAATAAAGTTTTTAATTTAAAGTGCCCCTATTTGCGTAATATTTTTCAGTCATTTCGTAGAGAATTTGTCAAACTTTAAAAACAGTATTAATGTATTTGATTGAAGTTAAATTTGTGGTATCTAAAGGGTGTTTTTTTTAGAGGTTAGGTTTTCAAGTTGGCACAACTTTTTTGTAGATGGTCTTTTTGACAGCTGTCACTTAATTTATGCTCAGTTTGGTTTGCCATTTCATAATGAATAGACTTACACCTGAACAACGTTTGCTAATCGTGCAAATTTATTACGAAAATAATGGTTCGGTTCGCGCGACGCATCGAAGAAAATTTTGTTCAGCGATGAAGTTCACTTTTGGTTGAATGGGTATGTCAATAAGCAAAATTGTCGCATTTGGAGTGAACATAATCCACAAGCCATTGCTGAGACGCCGTTACATCCACAAAAAGTCACTGTTTGGTGTGCTCTATGGGCAGAGGGAATCATTGGTCCATATTTCTTTAAAAATGAAGCCGGTCATAATGTTACAGTCAATGGAGAGCGCTATAGAGCCATGATTAATGACTTTTTCGTGCCTGAATTGGACGATGTTGATGTGGACGACCTTTGGTTCCAACAAGACGGCGCTACATGCCATACAGCCAACGCAACAATTGATTTATTGAAGGAAACTTTTGGTGAGCGCATTATCTCACGCCGTGGACCTGTGGCGTGGCCTCCAAGATCGTGCGATATAACACCGCTAGACTATTTCTTGTGGGGCTATGTGAAGTCGCTTGTCTACGCAGATAAGCCCGAGACGATTGACGTCTTGGAAGAGAATATTCGGCGCGTTATTGCTGACATACGGCCCCAATTGCTGCAAAAAGTGGTCGAAAATTGGGCCTCTCGGCTGGAATTTATTCGAGCCAGCCGCGGCGGCCACTTGCCCGAAATCATTTTTAAAACATAATGGCAAACCCTTATCTTTATAATAAAGCTAAATTCTTGGCCATAACATTAAATTATATACGTTTTATTTCATCTTGAAAACCTAACCTCTAAAAAAAACACCCTTTACCATGAAGGAGTGTTCTCGACAAACTGCCTCGAGCGGAGCCATGTACATATCTCCGCTATAAAAAAAATTCGTTTTATAGCGTTTATTCCCATGGGTATTATAAATTTGATCACAAAACGAAATCGAGATAGATCTAGTCATGTAGTATATACTAAAGTGCTCGGAATGCAGAGTGCTCGGAGAACAGTTGATTTAGCAATGTCAGTCTATCCATTCGTGTGCATTATAACTCGAGCAATATTTAATATATTTTAATGAAACTATAAGTACATACATAGGAACACATATTACCCTTTATCCAAGGCAATGAGCGAAATCGATGAAAACCACGCTCAGCTGTATATAACGGTAATCTCCGAAAAAAGAACGGAGCAAAATTAATCCAGTTTGGTTCAAATAAATAGCCCAAGAAAATATACAAACATATATGCAAGTAAAATGTTGAAAAGTGAAATGTGCCACGCCCACTGTTGAGTAAATGCATGTATCTTGATGCCATGAAACTTGCCTAAACTTTTTGCACATAGTATTGCACCCCACATCAAGACATAAATTGTGTAGGAATCGGATAAAAACCACGTCCACTTTTTATATGTTGAAACTAAATATCCGTCCCTCCGTCTAATATAGTATTAAAGAAATATTTCTAACCACCTAATAACGACGCCTATAATCTTATGTCTTAAAATCGGACGGCTTTTCTACATTTTTATAAAAAAAAAACCCGTTTTAGCTCACATAAAGCCAACTGTTCCTATATTACTTCCTTTTATTTACGAAAAAAATACTAAGTTCAAATCAGTTATATTAATTTGTGTTATTATGATTTGTAAGCGGCTAGTTTTTAACAAAAAAAACAAAACATATGCAGTTTATGATATCTATGTGCAATAGGGGACCTCGTTAAGAATTTTCATTTATTTCATTGTCCCCCTGAAAACATTTCCGAACTATGCTTAATTTCCTGGCTTTACAGTGGCTTACACGATAAACAGACGACGGCGTTAATTTGCGTTGAAATTTTTACGTGACAGACGAAAATTTTGTGCCTTTAGCAAACAGCTGATTTAGTTGTCTGTCACATAAAATCTCAATGCGCATTAAAGTTGCCATCTGGCTACCCTATTAATCCCCTTAAGTGATTTGTTTAGTTCGAAATGTTTCTTGTTTTTTGTACAAATCTTCAACTCAACCAACTCCTTTGTATAGGAAGTGTTACTAAAAGGTTGGAACTGTATCTATGTTGTCAACTAAGTGTGTGTTTTATGTTCAACGTAGAGAGATATAGTAATTAATCGAAATTGTCTGTACATTCGGATCTACCACCTTACAAAACAAAAGATTCGTTCACTCTCGAATCTTGTTAATTATTTTTGCAAGGCAATTTCAAAAACTAAAAAATGTTTGCCGCTCGCAGGGATCGCCCTTTTAAATTTGTTTGCCTTTCTTCGGTATTCACAGTGGAAACTTACAGTTTGAAATTAAGATTGTTTTGCCTTATGAAAAATTATTTTCACGAGACAAGAAGATCGGGTGGTAATATCACGTTGTGAATGTCGAAAATATGATGAGAAATATAAAAAGCTACCACTACATTCTACCAAAAAATATTTTTATTTTTTTTCGAATTTTATTTGTAAAAATACTTTAGACTTAGGGCTGTACGTAAACTTTTTCTCCGTACTGTCTGTCTACTGTACGTACAACAAATCACAAAAAAAAAAAAATTGCTAGTAAAAGTAATTTCTATATTTTTTTTCATTTTTTTATTTACTTTTTTATATGACAATTTTTAATGGAGTCCATCATAAAATACCTAGCTCTGCAAATAATTGATAAAGAATTAATAAAATGTTTTGAGCATACGAATATTATGTACATTTTTTTTAAATTCATTGGGTATCGTAAAAGTATACACTGATATTATTTTTTTTTTATAAAACAGCACCACTGCTGTACTTACGTCATTTTGGTGGCCCCTATATTCTACAAGACAGAGTGGCAGTCCCTGGAGTAATGGGTGTAGGAGCCGCTGTAGCTTATGCTGCATCACCTCATCCAGGACCCTTAGGTCCTGGGCCTACAATAATACCACCGACTTTGAGAAAAAATTTTATCGAGAATTGGATATTCTTGAATCAAGAAAAGTAAATAATCATTTCACATGATTTTAGCTACGCTTTTTCTTTCTTTTTTTTTTGCTTTAACTAATCAGTTTACATTGAGGGTCATTAAAGTCATCTGTGTTGTCATACGTGCGTAAAATTTTAAACTTTTATGTTAAAAGTCTTTGTCAGAACATCACTTTTCGGCTAAAAATCCAGTACGCCCAGTTTTTCTCTGTTTGTTTGTGTTTTTTGGAAATTACGTCAATTGTTGATTTGTACGTACCTATACTGCCTTTTCATGGAAGGTGCGTGCATCTGTAAGAAAAAAAGTCGTACAATTTTATCAGAATCCCTCCCCGTGTACGACGAGTATTTGCCGAATATTGGATTTTTAGCATCAGAACCATGAAATCAGAATTTTGCATTAGGGCAAAGAAATCAAAAATTTCCATTATATTTTGTGTTCATATGGCTTTCTTTCATGCGGCCGCTTGCTACTAAAAAATACATATGTACTTCGAATAACTAAATCTGGACAAAATTCGACTACTAATAAAATTTATAAATTGTAAATGCATTCGAATATCATTTCATTGCCCAATATCAGAAATTAAAATAAGTTACTCATTTACAATTCCGAGCTGGTACATTCAGCGAATGCAGAAATTTTCCAAAATAAGGCGTCATAATTTATTGTTATATATAAAAAGTTCCGTTTTTCGTGAAATTGAGGGTATATACATATTCATACATATTTACACGTACAGTGGTGAATATTACTGAGTACATGATGACCTTTTTTTTAAATTTACAATGTTTTTCGAGCAAAAACTTTTTTGTTATTATCAAATCTTATCAAAGTAAAACAAACTTTTTAACTTTATACAAAATCAAAAGAAATTCTTGAATTTTCATCTATATATTTAATTTTATAGTTTGAATTTTTAGAAACATTTTGTGTATGTAGTTTATAGTCCGTTGAAATTTGGTATAATAAAATGCAATTTTTAACCGGCAAAACGCTTGCCTTGTTTCCAGAAAATTGTTTTTTTTTTTTGGTGATAGCTCGTTTTTTGTTTTTGTTCATGTAACAATTTCAATTTATAGAAACTGGATTTCATTTCTAAAGCTTTTTTTTTTTTGCAATTAGTCTTTGCATTTTTTCTTTCACAACACATTTATTTTTCTATAGAATGCAGCCAAAAAGCCCTCAGAGAAAAGGTATTGGGAGTCCAAGCGATTTTTAGTATCTTAAAACTTGCACTTATTTTACTAAAATTTTTAAAGAAGTGTTACCGGAATTTTTTCTAAATATTCAGATTAAAAAGTTCAAAATTGAAATACAATTTTTGTAATTTTTCTAAGTTTTGTGTAAAGCATAGCACTAAGTTCGCGTCACGTGAAAGGGCTGCCAAAATACATGCAAATTGCGTTGTCGTGAAATGTGCGTGAAATGTCATAAGCTTCTCACGGCAAAGTTTTAACTACAACTGTCGTGAAAGCACTCCGAAACATGATTCCAGCAACATTTATTCACATATATTTAAAAATTGAGCGGAAACTGGCAGTTCGTTTTGAGTGAAGTGCCTGAGATCGAATACTCCGAAGATATGGCATTCTTAAGCGAAACGTCTTCTCAAACCGTAACGCAAACGTAAATAAATCTGCTTCATATTTTTTTGTGTATTTATTTCTTTAGAAACGCTTATCTCACCAAAATTTGTCAATTGCTCCTGAAGCGATGCTCACAAATTTGACGTTTCTTCTCATTTGACAATCAATGTTGCTAGCAAGAAAGCCCCAATGTTGCGGCAAAGCTGGCAATGCATGTCGCTGGCGAAATTTCACGGCTGTGAAGTTAGTACTAGTTTTAAAGTTTGGGAATGAACACTTCTTTTTTTTCGAAAATTAAGAAAAGGTTCTAACTCGAAAGACATGGTAAATATAAAACAAATCATCAGGCGCTTAGTTATACCTGTCACTTTATTTCAGAAATTATTATTATTGGTTTTTTTTTATGCCCGCCACTTTATTTCAGAAGTTATTATTATTGGTTTTTTTTCGTTTTGAAGCTACTTTATTATTATTATGAGGGGATTTTGTAGTATGATCATTAAGATCTAATGCACCCCCATCGAAGTTCCTACAATAATATTAAATATAACTAACATAACCTTTTTTAGGGCACAAAAGATCTTAAGATCGCAATGATAACCTAGCTTTCATTCATTCAACATTCCTTTGCTTACGTTAATTTCGAAAACACAGCTGAATGTCCCAAATACTGGTGGCTCAGGCCATCTTCTACGCACACAGTGACAAGCTTTTATGAGCCAATACGTACTTCTATAACATCCATGAATCGACCTATACTTCAAACCTTTTATTTCTATATTGCCCACGCAGATTCAGTTTTCATACTGTTGGACAATGATCGGATAATTACTCCACTCGCTTTTAAAGAGGAGGAATTCGTTGTGAAGGCCATGACAATTACCAATTCACCCACATTACGTAAAAATTTTGGAGAAATTTGGATCTTCAGCGAAAAACCATAGTAAATAATATTGCTATGCCTGTGTATTCTTGCGCTTATTGCATGTATGGGTGGGATTATTTTTACTTATTTATTTTATATAATTAATAAGTTCTATATTTACGGTGGAAAAGTAGTTTACAACTAATAAAGCTATCGCTACAATGGCCTTACGCTTGAAGTTATAATATTTAGTAATGCACGAATAACTTTTGAAATAAATACATATATTTCTTTAGAAATATCACAATACTTTAAATAAGTAGCTGATTAATCTAATTATATTACGAGGGTTTCTAAATAGTTTGCGCTCAGTAATGAAAGCACAGTAAAATTATAATGAACATGATTTTATTAATTTTTAAAAATATTCTCCTTGGAAGTCAATGCACTCTTCTACACTCGCTCGAACTAATTTTCACACTTTTACGACTCAGAAGTAGATACCCTTCAAAATGAACTGTTTAAAGACTCCAACAGCTTCTGCAGGTGTTGAAAAATGTTGACCTCGAATTTTATTTTTGATGTTCGGGAATGAAAAGCAATCATTAGGTGCCAAATCAGGCCTGTAAGGCGAATGATTCGTCTTCGGCGGTTGGTTTTCATCAAGTCTCCAAAAACTTTTGTCAAACAAGTGGGTGTACACCACTCAGAATTTACTGGTTTAAGTTTCTCTAGTGATGACCAGAAAGAAACAGGCGACCATTCAACTATTTGCTTTGAGATGTTTCCGCGGCGAACACCATTTGTTGGATTTAACTAATCTTAGAACACCCATACTGTTGATTACTGTTTTGTTTCTGATTCATCCAAGTATGCATAGACCCAAGATTTGTCACCTGTTCTGATATCATAGACGTGCTTTGAACCACCATGGCTGAATTTCTTCAACATTTTTATACATCAATCGACACGAGTCCGTTTTTGAGCAATTCTCATACTATGCGGTATCCAATGAAAACAAATCTACTTGGCAATCAAATATTCATTTAACCTTCCTACGGTCTTCGGGTCATTTTTGACCCATTTCAGGGAAAAAATTAAGTTTTTTCAAGAACCAAATTTTTTCAGGACTTGATGTTTCGTGACTTTTTCTAATTTATTATATTTTATATAATAAGCGTAAAATTAAAAAAAAATTATTTGGGCTCTGTCGCGTAGAAATTTTTATACATCTACGACCCTCGGGTCAAATTTGACCCAACGTATAAATCAGACGTTATTTGAGTTAAATTTATTTGCTAATTGCAAATTTTCGGCTCAGCGGTTGCATTGTATTATTTAATCTGCTTTTATTGAGTTCACAGTAAACATAAATTTAAAAAGCACGTGCTTTGTTTGGTTATTCGACTATTTATTTCGTAACAATGAGTGATAGTGAAATCTCTTTGGACGCGTTTTCGGATGATGAGGAATCATGTTCTGAATTCGAAGATCATGTTCAGGTTGCAGATTCTTCCGACAGTGATTTTAGTGATGACGAAAATTATCTTGTGCATTCTGAAATCATGTGCTCAAAAAATGGTCAAATAAACTTTTCAAAAATCCCTCTTGTAACAAGTGCCGGGAGAGCTTCAAGAGAAAATATTATCAGCCTGATTCCTGGACTAACGCGCTACTCGTGCGCACGAATTATCGAAAAAGAAATTTCTAGCTTTGAACTATTTTTTCCACCTCCTTTGATACGTACGATATTGACCTACACAAGCATTGAGGGAAAACGAATATGCGGTGAAGAATGGGTGGATATTGAAAACATCGAACTATTTGCATTTATTGGATTGCTAATATAAGCTGGCGTTTTTCGATCAAATAACGAAAGCTGTGAAAGTCTTTGGAACCCTGAAACCGGAAGACCAATATTCGCTGCAACTATGCCTTTGAAGACTTTCACAAAAATATGGAGAGTGATTAGGTTCGACAACAGGGAAACTCGAAGTGAACGAAGATCGTTGGCTAAATTTGCTCCTATACGTGATTTGTGGAATCAATGGGTTGAGATATTACCTAAGCTTTACAATTCAACGGAAAACGTGACCATCGATGAACAATTAGTAGCTTTCTGAGGAAGATGTCCATGCCAGCAAAGCCTGCAAAGTATGGAATCAAATTTTGGGTACTTTGTAATCCAACAAAGAGCTATGTTTGGAACATCCAACCTTACACTGGCAAGGCAATCGGAAGAGCCCCCGAAAAAAAATCAAGGCATGCGTGTTGTTCTTGATTTCATTGAAGGGCTAAAAGGACATAACCTCACAACGGACAATTTTTTTCACGTCTTATCAATTGGCACAAAAATTATTGGAGAAACGTATTACGATAGTAGGAACAATACGCAAAAACAAGCCCGAACTACCACCAGACTTAGTGAACATAAAAAGAAGACCACTAAATTCATCAATCTTCGCTTTTACCGAACAAACAACTCTCGTTTCGTACATACCTAAGAATAATAGAGCTGTGATTCTACTTAGCACTCTACACCATGATTCAAAAATTAGTAATTGTCGGGATAAAAAGCCAGAAATAATACTGGACTACAATAAATGTAAAGGTGGTGTAGACACATTGGACAAAGCTGTAAGCGGTTACACTTGCAAACGAATGACAAAACGGTGGCCTCAAGTAGTGTTTAGTTACATAATCGACATTTCAGCTTATAACGCTTTCGTTTTATTCAAATCCGCCAACCACACCTGGAAAGAGGGCTGTCTTACAAAGCGCCGTTTTTACTTGGAAAACCTTGGTATGCAGCTCGTAACACCCTATATAAAAAAGCTACAAACTTTACCACGAGCACATTTTTCACTTGAAATTGCCAAAAAAATACGAAAGGATTCTCAACGGATGCACAACCATCATCATCAGGTCAATTTGGAAACACGGCGGAAAAGAAAATAACTAAAAGAAGTCGATGTCAACTATGCCCAAAAACTGATAACAAAACAGGATTAGTTTGCGACATTTGTAATAAATATATATGTAAACAACATTCTAAAACTCTTACTTTGTGTACAAACTGTCTGAAATAATTTATTTCTTTTTTCTTTCATTATTAAATACACTTTTTATTTAAAGTTTTCGTTATTCATGATTATTTTTTTGTTATTGAATAAACGTTTTTGTTAAAGTTTGTATTATTCACATAAAAATAAAATAAAAATTTTCATAAATATATTAATAAAAAAATATGATAATGGAATAAATATATTTCGATTTTCATTTTATTTAAGATACCCATTTAATGGAAAAAAACTTAACAGTAAAAATAATCAAAAACCAAGTATAAACCTTGAAAATATTGTATTGGGTCAAATTTGACCCGAAGTCCGTCCGCGTCAGTTAATTTGAAGACCGTAGGAAGGTTAATATTAAAAGTATGGTGGTCCCACTAATGCCCAATAATCCCTCTATCGCACGATATGTCACATAACGACTTTGCTTTATCAATCGACGCACAGCATGGATTGCTTCTGGCGCAACAGCCGTTTTCGTACGGCCTTCATGAAATTCATTCTGCAAGGATCGACAGCCATGTCGAAACTATTGTTTCATAATAGATCAATGTGGTGTTTCAATGCCAAAAGTTGAAGCAAGTTGATCAATGTACTCCTGTCTCGATAATTTACTTTCGCCGAAAATCGTAATAAATCACATAAATTTTCACAAGTTATTCAATCTTTTGAGCGAGATGAAGTTTTCAACTCACTGAATAAAGAACAAACTAAGCTATATAAGTGGAAACATTTACGTAAGTTTATGCTAAAAAATAGCAAACTTTTCGATAAAATGATCGAATTACAGCTCATCACACACAACTCTTGTAGTAGCGCTTTAGGTTGATGAGTTGGTCGATTAGTTTATTGAAAAATAGTTAAAGTTTAAGTTGCTTAAAGACTGGACAGTTTTATAAAATTTATTCTATGCTTGTAATGGAATTGTTGTAATACAACGAATTTTCTGGCTATTGAGGTGATTGAAAATCTGGACTATCCGATCCGTGGTCTTGTTATTTATATGGTCTATCCTTGTTATTTATCAGAGAAGTTCAGCCAAAACATCCAAACTATATATGTACTCATATATATACATTAGGGCGGGTCGATTTAAAAATCGCTTATTGCTCTGTGAAAATCGTATTCTAGGGATCGAAATAAGAAACTTTGCCGAAGGAACCATACCTCTAAAACGAATTCTGATGTTCCCCAATTTGGGTCGAACGAAAAATCCCACTTTGACCCATTTAGAGTGCTCCAATCGAGTCCAAATGTATGACCGACCCCCACTAACTTTGGACGGCCGATTCACCCATGCCAATGGCACACCCCCTGCAACTCCCCTGGGGGGTTCCCCATACAATCATTTCAAAATATCACCATTTTTGGCCTTTACATGAGAAAAGAAATTAAGAAGTTCGACCCAAATTGGGGGACATCAGAATTCGTTTTAGAGGTATGGTTCCTTCGGCAAAGTTTCTTATTTTGATCCCTAGAATATGATTTTCACAGAGCAATGGGCGATTTTTTTGCCTCCCCACAAATCGACCCGGCCTAATATACATATATATAACCCTTTTTGGTGTTTGGCCGAGCTCCTCCTCCTATTTGTGGCGTGCGCCTTGATGTTGTTTCCCAAATGGGGGGACCTACAGTTTCAAGCCGACTCCAAACGGCAAATATTCTTAATGAAGAGCTTTTTCTTGGCAGAAATAAACTCGGAGGTTTGCCATTGCCTGCCGAGGCGCGATCGCTATTAGAAAAATCTTTTTTCTTATTGTAATTTTGGTGTTTCACCGAGATTCGAACCCGCGCTCTCTCTGAATTCCTAATGGTAGTCATGCACCAGCCCATTCGACTAGGGCGGCCGCCCTATATACCAATCCAGTAATAAAACACTCAGTGGATTTCCAAGCGTTAGCGAGAAATTTTGTGGCCTACTAAAGTTATCATGTCCCATGTTTTTAAAAAAGTGGAAAAAATGATTAAAATATTTGTCCGAGCGAAATCAGTGGTTAAGATATATATAATAAATTTTCATTGAAGATATTTTTGTAGAGCGTTTTAAACCATTAGCTCCCAATTAAAAGGATTATTTCGACATTTACTTCAAGACAATTACCACAAAACTTAATTTGGAATGAAAGTTGACGATTAAATTGTTCTAAACATTATTCTTCGAACAGTTTAAAAAGCCCTAGAAAAGCTAAATTAGCATTATTTTCAATACCTTCAAATGGCAGCATTTATAAACCTAAACTTTAGTAAACTCCAGGTCATTATAGAGCACATCACATACAGTCCGTTTCACTTGATTAGAGGCACTCAGTTTGACTACATTATTTGCGCATTAAAGCTGTAAAAAGGCATAGTTTTTTTAAGCATTCACTGTGTTTGGTCGAAAATTTCTTAATTCTATTGTAATAAAATGGGAAAGCTGAAAGGTGTAACAAATCGTGAAAAAGGACAAATCGGTATCCTGACCTCAGAGGGACTTTTAAATCACCAAAATTGCCGAAAAGATAGGTCGATGTCCAAACCTTATGGATCTTTACGTGTAACAAGGTGCCTCCTATGGTAAGAACTACGAAGGTAAAACTGCGATGGGATTAACACCTAATGCAACGCGCAAATTCTTTAGGATTGCATCAAATTTCGGCCATTCAACAGCAAAAATTAAAGGAATGGCAAATGGTGCAGCCAACAGCCAAATCCACTGTTCGAAGGGCTATTCAAAAAGTGCCACATCTGAAGCTTAAAAATTACAAAAAGAAACTTCTTTAAATAAATTTCTCAAAGAACGCCGCCTCGATTAGCTTGGAATTCTGTTACAAATAACAATCCCAGTGAATAAAAAAAAAAAAATTGTATTTAGTGACGTTAAGAAGTTCAATCTGGATGGGTCGGATGAATGCAATTACTATTTCAATGACTTAAGGAAGGAGTAAAGGTACTTGAGTCGCCATCATAGAGTAAAGATGCGTCGGTGATGTTATGATAAGGGGATAAATTGAAAATTATAGACTACGAAATAACGGGAAACAGCCATAAACCTCTGTGGGAATCATTTTTTCCCGAGATGCGTGCAACATTTGGACCTATTAATTTAAACTTTAGCATGACCTCCATATTCCGCAGATCTGAAAATGATTGAGAATGTTTATGAGAGTTGGCAACAATTTGAATACAAAAAAACGTTAATTCGAATCATTAAAACCAGCAAAAACATCACACAAACTATTAAGCTTTAAATAACAAATGTAAGAAAAGAAAATTGTCTATCTTTGTTATTATTTTTCCTTATTTGGTTAGTGCCCCGAATAAATCAAATAATATTAAAGCTGTTGGAGTTTTACTGCTGCCAAATAGCGTTAGATGAAATAATATTTTGTTGCACGTTTATTTTCGAGCAAAGTCAATCTCCTCACTTGAATTTTTCCTCACTTTGGATTACCAGATCACAGTTGCTTTAATAACTATTTTTTCCATTAAAATTATTGCCTCTAATCAAGTGAACCGGACTGTACATACTTATATATATTATATATCGTAGTACATACATATATTACACTACACTCATTTGCGTCTCTTTACTCGTTTTTTTTTAATTTACTGTTATTTTAAACTCAAAAGCGGCGACACTTATATATTGGACTCCGGCTCCAATCCCTGAAGAAGAGCTAGTTTTTCACGATACCGATCTCATTGACGCAAAAGTCGCAATGAGAGAGGATATTCTAGATGACATAGCATACTTTGCTGCACATTTGCATGAACGACGCGTGAGACCACCTATACGTACATACAAAGAGCGCACATGGATGTGTACAGATTTTGAAATGCCAACTCTTGTCAAGTAATTGAATTTCGTATAATGCTAAAAAATGCTGCAAAATTTCCATTCTATTTTATGTTCTTTATATCTTGCATTTTCTACAGCCTTAACTAATGGTTCTCACAAAGAGAATGTCATTCTCCAAGAGAATAATTACTTGTATTCTCTGCAAATATAGCATTTCACAGGGTTCGTGCCATCTGCTCATTGAATACACCGTTGAGATGTTCAGTCTACGCTATTTACATACATACATACATATGTCAAATTTTGATATCACCACTTTGACTTTCAAATTGATCATTGCAGTTAAAGTCTTTCATGAGAGCCTTTACTTACGTGGACCTAACATAGGAATGGGAATTGCTCGTCGCAGGGTAGACCACGTTCGAGATTGCACAAAATAAGCGGAGATAAAACTAAAAATCTCCCAGTAATACCAGCCATACGTAAAACGTTTTCGGAAATTTGGATCTTCGAATTACTTGGGTAATAGCCTCTTGATTTTGTTAAGTGCAATTCGCCCAAGAATAAGTTCTGTGTACTTTATTTGGAAATTACATTTCATCAGATAGGTATGCATGTATATGTTAGCAAGTTTTGGACATGCCAGTCAAAACAAAAGAACCTATATACTATTTACATATATACATACATATGCGTACGTGCACGTACATATGTATATTTATACAGAACTCATACAGAACACGAAAAGTGAATTCGTCTGGTTTATGTATATTAAATTACTACTTTGTTTTTCAAAGAACCGACGTTTTGCAAAATTTATAGTGATTTGCATCTTATCGAGGTTAAATTGTATCTGAAATTTAGTACAGCTCTTAGTTGGAGTTAAATAAGTTCCTATATACAGTTATATTAAAAACTAATGCATTTCATAATGAGGGATTTCATATTTCCTGTTGCTCCTTTACATGTCTTTCGACTAGGCCATAGAAGAAAACGTCCTGTTGCGGGTGGCGCCAGTGGTGGGAGCGTGCCAATTAAAGGTGCTTCTGGCAACCGTGCAAAATCGACTACAGAAACGTGGATGACAACCAGCTCCACCACCGTTGGGCCGTTAGATGATGTCAGCAATGATAGCACGACTGATTTGAGCTTACAAGCGCGACAAAATTTTATTGAAAATTGGATATTTTTGACATTGAATGTGGCCACCATTATATCGTATGAAATTCATATGTATTAAAATTTCTGTTGATAAAATTTTGAGCGCTACGTGATGCCTCTTGTGTGTGGATAATCTTTCTTATTTAAGCTTAGTTCACAAATTTCCTAAGATTGTCTACAGCTCGTAAGAAATTAACTCTTTTTTAACTATTTTTTTTTTAATTTTTATAAAAGAGAGTGAATAAAAAAACTCTCAACTAATATGAAAAAAATGGGTGCTCCTTTATTTTAGTAAGAAATTGTTAGAGCTATGTACGTATAAATAATTACAAATTTGTACTACGTTTTCTTGAGAAGTGTAGACTAATCTTTAAGCATTTTTGTGAGTGAATCTTACTCGTTCTGTTTGACACTTCCATTGTTCCAACTGTTTTTGTAATTAACACAATGAATGTTTATGCCAGTTTTTTATACCATTTCTATACTAATTTTTATATAATTTAGTTAATTTTTTTTATTGAGAATTGAATTGGATTTACTCGAGACGTAAACTTAACTCAATTTACGTAAGCACTTAAAGTTATTTACTTAAACTGCCAAATCAGCTTACGTGTACACAGCCTCACGCCAAATAGGTCAGAGTACTACATTTTCTCATTTTCGCTGAGCCCGATAGATACTCCTAACAAAAAGCAATATCAACCCGCTGTAACTCCATCCTAACTCTAAATCTAGTATCAGGTTCTCCCCCAGCTAATGAAATTTCTACCAAAATACGATGCGATATTGTAAAAAGTATTCGATACGGTACCAGCTGGGGTTAGCAGAGGAAGAGGAAGGCCTCCTCTGCTTTGAAAAGATCAGGTGCAGAAGGACTTGGCTTCACTTGGTGTTTCCAATTGGCGCCGATTAGCACAAGAAAGAAGCGACTGGCGGGGTTAAACTCGGCAAAAATCGCGCAAGCGGTTATCGCACGAATTTAGAGGAAGAAGTCTTATTTCAAATCATAAACTTATATATTACATTATATTTCCTGAATTTTTTAAGACCTTCTAAGGACTTTTTATCAATCTAATTATAGTAAAATATGCATAAAAGATACACATGCATCTACATGCGCACATACAAGATGGATTTGCGAATATACACCAAAAATCCATATCAATACTTGGTGCAAGTTCCTACGTACAAAAATATTTTTGTAGAAAGCTTGGATTCTTTCCTTAAACGACTATTTATTTATTTTGTGTCATGCTTGTGGTTGCCATATGTATGGTGTATATGTGGGTGCAATGGGTTCAATGAGAACTGAGGAGTTCTAACGTAAAATTTTGTTCTCCCGACGAATATTCCAAGGACTGAATAAAATTTTTTTCTTTCATACTAAGCTAGCCTGCGAAACAGTTTTTGTAAATTTAAAAATTTTTTTAATTATATTTAAGTTCACAAATTTAAAAACTAAATTTTTTTTTTAATATAAAATTTAAATTTGAAACATGTAATTTACTTTTTTTTAATTTAAATTTAAAAATTTAAGAATTTTTTTTTTTTTTATTCAATAATTTAAATTTAAGAATTTGTCTATTCTTTAGGCAGAATCTAAGACTTTCATCGAAACTAAGCTCTTCAATGACCTATTCAAGCACTTCTTTATACAAAAGCACAAGACACACACGTTTTAACAGAGTCGAATGAACAGAAAATCACATTGCTTAACTCTTCCAGGCATGGCATTTTTTTGAAGAGTCTTCTTCTTTGTGTTCTACTATTACAAAGAAGATTAATTTTTAACCCGACATTGTTCCTAAAAAGTTGAATTATCTAAATAGTTAGCTTGAATATCGTTGAATTTCGTAAGTTCCATTTCCTGGAAATCCCGCATTTCGACTACTGCTGCAAAAATATTTTGATGCCTATTTACAACTTTAAAATTTAATTAAATCCCGCTTGATCGGCCCTTTTGGCCATTGAGCAACGATAATCATCGGCAAGTAATCAAAAACCGTTGGCTGATTTCCGGCAGAATAAAACTTCTATAGTATTTGCTATTCGGAGGTGCCAACTGACTGAAGGTTCCTCCATTTATGGAACAAACTCAAGTAGCTCATCGTAAATTAAAGGAGCAGCTTTTTCTTGAAGGGCTGATTTTATCAAATCCTACTCTTATACTATGGTGTATTTTTATTTATTTTTTCTTCTTTGTACAAGTAGTATATTTCGTATCGCAGTGAAGTCCTGTTTGTTTGTGGTCTCTAAAATATTCTTCTCAAATTCCTTTATATTTGCTGTGTATATAAAAATTTTCACTCTCGCCTAATGCTTTGGAACTTCCCTAATTAATTTTTTAGCCATCCCTTATTATATTGGACCTTTACCACTTGGTCCGGCTATACCAGCGCCGGCTTTTAATGGTTTTATACCTAGTACATCTCCTCCAATATTTTATACGACTACCTCAGCAAGGCCTACAGACGCTAATATGAGTCCACAGATTCGTAAAGAGTTTGCAGAATTGTGGATTTTCGATAACAATGAAAAGTAAATAATTGAGTTTATTTAAAATAGTGCTATTACTTACGTGACAAAACCCACTTTTAAATAATACATACGAAATAATATCAGCTTAGCCTTATAAGCAGTAGTTCACACAAGCACACACCTAGTACATACAATTTTGGAGTGACTAATGAAAGCAGAATATTCATTTTGTGCAGGCCTGTGGTATCCTTCATACATTTTTTCAAACATCCTTCATTATCGTAAATTGGTTAAAATTTCTGGAGTCGCCTAAAACTATGTTACTACAAAATTTTACTATTTTCTAACATTTTGAGCTAATCCAAATATTGTATAAATATTTGTTTTAATATGATGCTTCACAAATTTGTTTTTCTACTTGTTATTAGAAAATACAGTGCCGTTCAAAATACTAGCAGCGCGACATAATGTCAAGATTTAACAACTATTTTTTTTTAATTTTTGTTTTTATAGAAATAAATTTTGTACTACAACAAAAATCACACGACTTAAGGGTTCACGAATCGTACTGTTTCTTATTTAGTTAAATTAATTTTATTTATTTTTTCCAAAACTTTTTTTTTGTATAAATTTGCAAAAAATGGCAAAAACAAATTTTGTATTTCATTGCCAAAAAAATAGGCTTAATAGTTATCAGGCAATTCAAACTGTCACACCTTATTATTTTAATTTTTTTAAATTAGTTTTAATAAAAAAATTCAATTCAAGGTTTCACACTTTGCAATTTTTTTTATTTTTTATTAAAAACAATATTCTTAATACTTATCTTGCAGTTCAAGATTATCATTTATTTACATCAAAATACTTCAAATTCGTGTTGATTTTTTGAATCTGTACTGTTTTTTTGTTACCTTTTTGAATTTCCTCCAATTATGGAACAAACTCAAGTAGCTCATCACAAATTAAAGGAGCAGCTTTTTCGTGAAGGGTTGATTTTATCATATCCTACTCTTATACTATGGTGTATTTCTATTTTTTGCTTTATATTTTTAATTGCTTTTACAAGTATGTGCCGCGCCGTAATGAAGTCCTGTTTGTTTGTGGTCTCTCTAATTAATTTTTTAGCCATCCGCTATTATATCAGACCTTTTGCACTTGGTCAGGCTATACCAGCGCCGGCTTTTAATGGTTTTATACCTAGTACATCTCCTCCAATCTTTTATGCAACTACCTCAGCAAGCCCTACAGACGCTAATATGAGTCCGCAGATTCGTAAAGAGTTTGCAGAGTTGTGGATTTTCGATAACAATGAAAAGTAAATAATTTAATTTATTCAAGATAGTACTTTTCCTTTCGTGACTAAACGCACTTTTATATAGTACAATACATATATACGAAAAACAGTAGTTGACACAAACACGCACCTAGCACATTTTTGGAGGGACTAACTTTATAAGAAACTCTTTTTTTTATAAAATCCTACATAATTCTGTGATTTCATTTATTTCCAATTTGAAAGCAGGACGTTAAAGCACAAAAGGCTTTTGGTATATTTCATACATTTTTCTAAACATCCTTCATTATCGTAACATGGTTAAAAATTTTGGAGTCGCCTAAAAATATGTTACTACAAAATTTTACTATTTTCTAACATTTTGAGCATATGCAAATATTGTATAAATATTTGTTTTAATATGATCTTTCAATAATTTATTATTCTGTTTTTTATTGAAAATACAGTGCCGTTCAAAATACCCGCAGCGCAAAAGTTTTGTTTTATAAAAATAAATTTTGTACTACAAAAAAATCATACAATTTAAGGTTTCTGCTTTGTAATTTTTTTTTTAATTAAAAAAATAGTCTACTCTATACTACAAAAAAGAAAAAAAAAATAACAAAAAATGTTTCACTTTGCTAAAAATGTTAAATAAAATTGAAATTCCTTAAGGGGGGCCTCTTATCAGTGGCTTCAAGAAAAGGTGTTTTTTCTCAATCTTTTTTCGAGGCGAAAAAAGCGACACACAGGAATAGTCTTTTGCATTTATTTAAAAGCACGATTGAAGAGTAATAAGCAATTTTTTAACATAAATAAAAAAACAAACGGCGGACATATGAGGGATCTCGCACAGCTTCTCGTTGCGCGCCAGCAAAACGGCGTGTAAGATTGCGACCGTAGTTTTCACCCGAAACACAAAAGAAAAATATTGTCTTATTCAGAAGGCATTCCCGCATATAATAGACTACTCTTGTATAGAAATATGAAAAAATTAACACACAATTAATTATTGAAAGAAGTGCATTTTTTCGCTATTTTTTAAAAAAATGTGTTAAATAACATTAAAAAATTAAATTTTTTTTTTTGTATTTTGTTAGTTAATTAGTTTGTTAGTTATATAGATTATCGGTTTGCAACGATAACTTTCGTCGTTTTTTTTAATCTTACACACCATTTTTAAAAACATGGTCTTGAGAAAAGGTGTTTCAAAGTTTTCAGAAGGTAGACAGTATACTCACACGAGGGACGGTACACAGGCATGTAACTCCGAAATCACTTTGAATTCCGCTATACAATTTTGAGGGCATATTCTCCTATAATAGCTGTATATCTGTCGATTGCAGTAAAAAAAAAAACAATCGATTTTTTGAAGCCGACTGATAAGAGGAAAGAAAAGAAAAACTAAACTGCAGCAAATAAATAAAATAAATATCACGCATTTCAAGATTTCAAACTTTGCAAAAAACAAATTTTATTAAAATTGCAAAACAAATATTTTATTTCATTATTAAATTTTTTTTTCATGCTTTTTCAAGCTTTAACACTTTATTTATTAAATTTATTTACATATTTTTTATTGAAAAAAACAAAAATATACTTAATATTTATCATGCAATTCAAGGTTTCACATGAAAAAAAAAATTATTTCATTATTAAATTTTTTTATTAAAAAAATACACTTATACTTAACATGCAATTCAAGATTTTACCAAATTTTTCATAAATTTTTTTATTTATTTTTT
The DNA here is from genome assembly GCA_037575425.1 of Anastrepha fraterculus. Taxonomy (NCBI): domain Eukaryota; kingdom Metazoa; phylum Arthropoda; class Insecta; order Diptera; family Tephritidae; genus Anastrepha; species Anastrepha fraterculus. Next base: position 888,442 of record JAYXIM010014999.1, on the reverse strand, counting down.
TTTTCGTGCAATGCAAGGTTTCACTCTTTATAAAACGAAATGTTTTAATTTTTTTATTAAAAACAATATTCTTAATGCTCATTATGCAATTCAAGTTTCATGCCTAATATAAAATGTTAAAAAATTTAGCAAATTTTCATTAAAGTACTTCAAATTCGCGTTGATTTTTTATATCTGTATTGTGTTTTTTTTTTGTTTTTATTCTTTCTTTTTTTGTAAATCAAATGCAGCTTTAAGTTATACGGTTGTTGTTTTAGTATGAACTCAGTTTTATAAAAACATAAATAAATAGTCAAAACGCAGCAGTTACTCTATTATTATTTTCACAGATGATTATTGGAACAAAATTGCATTACCAGTAAACTTTTACTGAATACTGAAAAAAAAGTTGGAGTAAACATTATTTTTTTACTGATCACTGGAAACAATTTCAATAAAAATATTGATGATTCAGCCTGATGCTTGAGATCCGCCGCTATTTCTGTGCCTGACATTAAAACATAAAAGACATAAAAACCCTTTTTAAATGTCAGCCTGGAGATCAAGCGGACAATACCTTTTGCCAACAGGTGTTACTTTGGGCTCAGTAGCTTAGGCAATTGAGAAGTAGAGCTCTCTCTTGAAGGACCAAATTGATACTCCACAAAACGTTCATTGCCCTCTTTCTATATGGGGCAGAAGCACTGATGATGTCAACAGCAAATGCGAAAGTTTTGGGAGCTTTCGAGAGAAAAGTTCTCCGTAAAATCGTTGGTCGCCTCCATGTTTGTGAGGAGCTGTATGGGCTATATAGGAACATGGATATAGTTAAACGTGTAAAAATACAGCACCTACGCTGGTTTGTCAATGTCATCCGTATAACGAAGACGCTCCAACAAAGCGAACCTACAAAACGTTACCCCAAAAAGGAAAGAGAAGACTGCATCATTGTTGGAAGGGCCAAGCGCTGCAGAACCTGTCAGCGCTCGGGATTTCTAACTGGCACCAGCGGGCGCAGGGCAGAAAGAGCTGGCAGGCTATATTGATTTCGCCCAGTAATCATAATAAAGACCAAATATTTTACGTATAGTGCAAATCAAATTACATTACCAGTATTTTTACTGCAATTTTTTAAACTGAATTTTATTTTTTCTGTAATCAGTAAAAAAATATTTGTACTGCAATTTTTCCAGTAATCATTTAAAAAGAATTTTAATATGGTAATGCAAATTAAATTTCAGTGGCAGTCAGATTTTGATTTTTAGGCAGATTACTGCTTTTTGTAATGCAGTAAATATATAATGCAGTGTGCCCATCTATGATTATTTTGACCGCTACTGTATCAAAATTTTTTCATCTCTCTGAATTTTTAAATTTTTTGGTTTTTGCAAACAACCCTTTTTAATATTTTTTTATACTTTTCCCTTTAACTAAATATTGCTTTTTGTTTTTATTCTAATTATTTTCTCCATACTTTACCTGAAATCGCTGAAACTCATTTACATATGTATAAGTATGTATGTATTCATAGACATACTCACGTACACATTTTGCTAATCTGCAGGAAATAGACAAATATATTTGCAGAAGAAAGGACACAATCGATCATCGAATCGCATTACTGGTGGTCCGTTTAGGAAGCACATACAAGATTCGTTAGGCGAAGAATCATCTCATATTGAAAGTCGCATTGTTAGTCTGCGTAGAAATTTCCAGGAAGTCTGGATTTCGTTCAATCAAGAATTGCCCAAGTAAAGATAGAAACCAGAGAACTTTCTCTGACAGAAATAACTTTTCAGAGAACAAATTTTACTACCAACTAATGCTTTACCGTTCGTACTCACCTGCTAATGAGCTTTGTAGTATTATGGAAGAGAGAGCTTTCAAGTTTTCCCGTTAAGTTTTTGATTTAATAAGCAGCTATTTCATATTTGTGAGAGACCAAAATAACAGTTATCTCGAATTGGCCAATTGAAAACGTTCCCCGAATTCTGAAATTGTTTCATAACAATTATTAGATGAGAAATATTTTTTCCTTTGCCGATAAAAGTTATTTCCTCCGTTGCCTGATAATGAAATGCAGTAGAAATATCTATTCCGTTGCCAATCTGTATCTACTTACATATATAGAATACGCGAGGACACTTTTAGTATCGTTCATTCGATTTTCAAAAATGAGAAATCGAAATAAATGAGACAAACTGGGCCAACGAGTGGTAGATTGAGTACGATGAGAAGCTAGCACTGAGGCTCCATGAAATTGTTACTTAATGGCTCAACTCAGAGATAAGATTAAATGAGTTCGAGTAAAGGTCACATTAGAAGTGCTATAATCCTTACCATATAAATCAGCTGTTCCAGTGAACCTTATGGGCGACAATGGGTTCAATTAGTGGCATATTTTTGGGGGCGTTTGCTAATGCCACTTTTGACAGTATGCGCAGCTCTACCAGTAGGCATGGCGCAGACCGGGTGCTAGTGAATAGGATTCTTTCGATGCTAGCCAAAAGAATCGTCACAGTGTGAGCAGACGAAGATCTGCTGGTGTCCTCCGAGGTTAATAGGTGGTGTGCTGCCTCAATTGGTCTGGTGCTGGAGTCTACACACAACCATATGCGGACGATGTTGCCTGTTTGTTAACAGGCCCTTCGCTTATGAATATCTGTAGAAAAGTGCAGAAAACTCTGAATATGATTGACACGTGGTGCAGAGACAGATCTGTATGTGTCTGCAGCGAACAGCAAAGCTGCGCTCGTGGCCTTAGACAGCTCTCCACCAACTTCAAGGGTAGTTGAGTCCTGTATTGTACTATGTCGGTAATCATAATATCCTGATGCTAATATGGATCCCGGGACACACGTGTGTATTGCAGGTAACGAGACCTCTGACTCTTTAGCTAGAATGGGCTCTGAGGACAACACTCTCTTCTGCAGCCATCAAGCCACAGTTACTTCAATCTACAAGTAAGTTTGACAGGCTGAGAGAGGCTGCAGATGAACAAAATTGATGTTACCTGTTATATCCGACTGACTGTCGTAGATCCTCCTGTCATTAAAATGAAGGGACTGTAGGCACCTAGACCGCTTTCTATGGGCGAAGCACCTCTAATTTAACTTTAAGCCATCACTCCACTATTTCTAAGTTTCCTCTTTTCTTCTCGCTACTGCTCTGCTGTTAAACATATGACTAGTAGAGCAGGAAGCGCTAAGCCCCCGATCAACTGTTGTGCTCCGCTCCAAACTACGTTTCGTTATTGCTAGTAGCTCAGAGCAATAGTCAAATACAATTTACGTGCTCTCTGAAGTTGATGTAGTAGCAAGGAACATGGAGTCGACCGGAGCGTTATTTGTGAAATTATTCATGTATGCTTTTCCTCCCATAGCTGCTATTTGGGTACTGTTCGTTTTTGTCCTGTTGGATGCATTTTTTGTGCGTTTTTGCGGTGCTACATGAAAAACATAACTGATAAATTATGTAGCGCAGGTTGTTGGTTTGGTTGAATACAACTCAAAATTATAATTATTATTACAATATATCTTTTGTTATATAAAGTTATTAAGAAATAGCAAAAACAAACGTTCATATATAACTTTTATCGCCGAAAGAAAAATATTTCTCATCTATTATGGAGCGAAGTTTTTGCGCTAAATCTTATAAATGATATTTTTCACATTAATGAAATTTTTATTTTCTACGTTTTCCTTAGTTTACTTTTTAGTTTCGTATTCGTAAAGTTGAGCTTTCACTGAACTTTGGAAACTTTCGCCAAACTTGAAAGCTCTCGCTCATAGCATGCTTTCATAGCGTAAATGACTTACTTTTATTGAACCTTTTAAGTCAATCCCTTTACAATTTGCCGGTAATGCTAACGCTTTTAGCAAATTCTTGTCACATTGGATTGCCTAGAATTGTAGACGTTTGTTAAAAACCGTTATTACAAATGTAGATTTCATAATTTGCACATAGGGTAGATATATATTTGCAACCATCAAATACACTTAACATAACTCGCACATGCACTCATTCATACATAAACCTCTGTAAGTCCGCATTTAACTAGTCCGCATGTGTTGAATTTGGTCAAACTAATATTTTTGCCTTGCATGCGCTTCTTGTTTGTTGCTTGCTGTTGTTATTGCTTTTTGTATGTATGCCTTGTTTTGTGCCCTAAATTAACAAACTTATCCGCAATTAATTTTTTCACATTACTAATTCGAATTTTGTTACGTTCTCCAGCACTGAAGGCGAAAGTTTCAGCTTAACCAAAAAGATCCCTGACACCATTACTTCTTGGGTCATTACCGGTTTCTCCTTGAATCCGAAAAGTGGTTTTGCTCTAACAACAAATCCCACTAAAATACAAGTCTTTCAACCATTCTTCGTCTCGACTAATTTGCCATATTCGGTGAAGCGCGGTAAGTAGCAGCTCAGTCGCACTTAATTTACAGTTATACATTTGCTTATATTGTTCCTTATCTTTTGGATTTTAAGGCGAGGTCATAGCTATTCCCGTTATTATATTCAACTACATGCCTAAGCCATTGGACGCGGAAGTGACCATGGATAACTCAGATAAGGAGTACGACTTCACCGAGGCCACCAATGAGATTGAGGATAGTCCGCTGGATGAGATTAAACGCACGAAACGTATCTCTATTCCATCCAACACCGGCAAGAGTGTATCCTTCATGATACGTCCCAAAAAAGTGGGAGAGATTACATTGAAAATAGCTGCCGTTACACCGTTAGCAGGTGATGCCATTCACCAAATGCTCAAAGTCGAACCCGAAGGTGTGACACAATACGAAAATCGTGCTGTATTCATTAATCTCAAGGACAAATCTGAACATAGCGAGAAAATAAATATTGATGTGCCAGCCGAAGCAGTGCCCGATTCTGAGTACATAGAATTCTCGGTTGTAGGCGACTTACTCGGACCAACTGTAAAAAATCTGGACAAATTGGTGCGCATGCCCTATGGTTGTGGCGAACAAAATATGGTCAATTTCGTGCCCAACATTCTGGTCTTGCGTTATTTGGAGGCCGTCCAACAGAATGTGCCTGCAATTACAGAGAAGGCAAAGAAATTCCTCGAGATTGGTTATCAACGCGAGCTAACTTATAAGCATGACGACGGTTCATACAGCGCTTTCGGAAAATCCGACAAATTTGGCAGTACTTGGCTGACCGCATATGTGATGCGTTCATTCCATCAGGCAGCAAAATACACAGACATTGATCCTAAAATTATTGTGATGGGCTTGGATTTCTTGGCTTCAAAACAAGCGCCAAATGGTAGCTTCCCGGAATATGGCAAACTGTTCGATTCTGCGCATCAGAACGAACTGGGTCTGACGGCTTTCGTATTGTTGGCGTTCCTAGAGAATGTGGTGAGTCAAAAGAAAAAGTGTAACTGATTATTATTGTTGGACCACAGTGGAATTTGAGAACTTTCTTTAGTAAACAGAAAAAAATATATATATTATAGAATTTCTCAAAAGACTAGTTGATAGGCAAATCTATTATAATATCCTCCTGAATTTCTGACCTAAAAGAGTTGTTTATAAAACCTACCCGAAGTCGGCAAAATTTCAGGATACCTCAATTTCTGTTTCAACGTCAAGACTCACGTCCCAAAGTGGTAGAGAAGCTCAATCAAATTATTAAATAACGATCCCGCGTCATTTCTTCATTTCCCGTGAGCCATTTCTTCATCTTAGGGTGCAAGAAAAAATGGCAGGTAGCCAGATCGGGGGAATACGGGAAGTGCGATTACTCCGGATGAATGTACTGGAGCGTTATCGTGGTGCATCTTTTTTCGCCAAATGCGACCGTATATCCTCCAATAACTCACTGTAGTATTGTGCAGTGATCGTTCTTCCTTTTTCTAAAAAATCCATGAGGATGACACCGTGCGCATCCCAAAAAATCGTCGCCATTACCTTTCCGGCCGATAGATGGGACTGTCTTCGTCTTCTTTGGTACAGATTCAGCGGGAGATATCTATTGCTTTGATTGTTGTTTAGTTTCTGGTGAGTAATGATGAATCCAGGTTTCATCAACGGTGACAACTCGACGCAAAAATTCCTTCGGACCTCGGACACGGTTGTCGGGTCGATAAGTGAACAGTTGATTTCTTTATTGAGTATTTTTTCAGTAAAAGATGCAAGTTGCCCTTATACTAAGAAATAAATATTTATTTAAAAAAATCTTAAATTCCAATTTTTCAAACTGCTCCGAAATATCAAAATAACACAGGCCGACAAAATTTAACCAACATTCAGACCCAGAAACCAGACTATATATTTCCGAAGGTTTATGATGCGCTGAATCCAAATCTGGCCTCAGAATTGCTCTATCAGCTCTGGTTTTCGAGATATCCTAACCTAAAAGTGCAAAAAACACCATTTTTGCCCATATTTGAGGTTATGTAGCCTTGCAGATGTTTTCTTTCACCAAAATTAAAGGATGGCATCTTTAAATACAATCCTTCTTTTTTCAAATGACGCTTTGTTTGCTCAAATATCATTTTTTTTCGCAGAGATATCGCATAACCTCAAATATGGGCAAAAATGCTGTTTTTTGCACTTTTAGGTTAGGATATCTCGAAAACCAGAGCTGATAGAGCAATTCTGAGGCCAGATTTGGATTCAGCGCATCATAAACCTTCGGAAATATATAGTCTGGTTTCTGGGTCTGAATGTTGGTTAAATTTTGTCGGCCTAGTTCCATTAAACACGAAAGATACGATTATCGTAAAAACTCAAACTAATAAATTAATTTTAGTTATCAATCCGAATTTTGCATGGACAGAGAAGCAGATATTAGTTTAAATTATTTCGGATACTTTTCCTTGTAGACTAGTGTAATTAATGTAATTTCGAACGTATGTATTAGTGCATACTAGCATTGCATCCAGTCTTTCTTGTTCTTCTTGTCTAAAATTTGATTATTTTCAATTCACAATAGGTATTAACTCTCGATCTTCGGCACTGTTGCCATCGAAAATTCCCCTAATCCTCTTAAATTGAGTCCAGTAGTTGAAGCGGATCGTTTCTTTCTCGTGCTAACTGGCGCCAGTTGGACACACCAAATAAAGTCCTTCTCCACCTGATCTTTCCAACGCAGAGGAGGCCTTCTTCTTTTCTTATTTGTTGAATTCTGGTATAGGGTTTTTTCAAGGGAAATATCTTCGATTCTTTTTAAAATGTTTATAAAATGTTTATAAATATATTTTTTTTAATTTTTAAATTCAAATATACTTCTTGAAAAAATTTTGAACTTGCACTATACCGTTGATTTCTCTCCGACTTCTCTACTTTTTTTCATCTTCAATTCTTTCTTTTCTCTTTCTCAGGAGTACACACCAAAGTATCAATCGCAAATCGACAATGGCCTTAAATTCGTATTGGACAACGTGGATCAGTCGGATGATCAATACTCGCTTTCTATTGCTGTCTTGGCTCTGCAATTGGCTAAGAACCCTACCGCCGACAAAGTTCTCACCAAACTACAAGGTCTTGCCAAACAGGACAACGATCGCAAATGGTGGTCGAAGGAAGATACGCCCAAAGAAGCAGATCCCATTTGGCGTTGGCGTCCAAGGAGCAATGACGTGGAGATCACATCTTATGTACTGCTGGCGGTGCTGGATAAAGGCGATGCCGCAAATGCTTTGCCAATTATCAAATGGCTGATCTCCCAGCGTAACAGCAATGGTGGTTTTGCTTCGACACAGGATACGGTGGTAGGATTGCAGGCGCTCATAAAGTTTGCAGAGAAGGCTGGCTATGGCAGTGGCGAAATGGATATCGATTTTGTTTCAAGCGGTGCCGAAGAGGGTAAGGGCTCTATTAAAGTGAATCCGGAAAATTCGCTTGTGATGCAAACTCACGTGGTAAGTAAATAAATGGAATACTGATTGTGGATTGCGAACTTCAAAAAAATGACACCATTTTATTTCCTATACCAACAGTTACCCAAGAGCACACGTCAAGTCGATTTCACCGCTAAGGGCAACGGCTCCGCTATGGTACAAATGTCATACCGCTATAATTTGGCGGAAAAAGACAAGAAACCTAGTTTCCAAATAAAGACAGACATCAAAAATGAGAAACTGTCAATAGCTGTTGATGTATGTGTCGAATATGTGCCGAGTGCTAACGCCGAACAAAGCGAATCCAATATGGCTGTATTGGAAGTGTCCCTACCATCCGGCTACACTGCTGATTCAGAAAGTTTCGAAGCTATCGAAGCGGTGGATACTGTGAAGCGTACCGAAACAAAGAATTCCGATTCGACAGTGGTCGTGTACTTCGATAGCTTGACGGCTGGCGACGTTAAGTGCGTGCCAGTCAAGGCTACCAAGACGCATGCGGTGGCCAAGCAAAAGCCCGCTGCCGTCAGCATCTATGACTACTACGATACGAATCGTCGCGCCACCGAATACTATCAAGTACAATCGTCGCTTTGTGATATTTGTGAGGGCGAAGATTGTGGCGAGAATTGCAAAAAAGTAAAAGACTCCGAAAAACAGCAATAAATATATTTTAGTATGTTCAAACATGGATACTTATGCTTTATCGAGTAAAATATTATAAATAAAAATAAAATAATAAATAATAAAATATAAAATATACCGAAGGTTACTTGCTTTTACGTGCATGTACAGATATTGTTTTGAGACGTCAATGTAAGTATAAAACCAACAATTGAATCGGTATTGGAATTTTTTCATATGTAGCCGCGTCTCTGCAGCGCCCATCCAATATTAGTCTACTAATATTCTTTGGTTTCTCATCCGAGGCCTTGTATATGTTTTCAGGGGGGGGTGGTTTTTAAGTGGCGGGTCCCAAACGCAGCGCACCACCAGCTATCCTGGAATGTTTCGCCTTCTCACTTTAGCTCACTCCCGAACGGGTGTTCGGAAGCTACCCAGAGGATACTTGGGCTAATCCCGGGAGTTGTGAGCTGCTTGAACCTTATGCAAAAGAATCGTCCTGGCCACTCCCATGTGAATGGCGATCAGTAACTTTCCCTCACTTGCGCGGACTTCTACATATGGAACCATCCTCCAACGTTGGAAAATACCCATGAAAGGAGAATCGACACGCACCATCTTTTCGTCGACTTCAAAGCTGCATTCGACAGTAGGAAAAGGAGTTTCCTGTATGCCCGGATGTCTGAATTTGCTATCCCCGCAAAACTAATACGGCTATGCAAGATGACGTTGCTTAACACTAGCAGCGCCGTCAGAATTGGAAAGGACCTCTCCGAGCCATTTGTTACCAAACGAGGTTTCAGACAGGGTGACTCGCTGTCGTGTGAATTCTTTAACCTGATGTTGGAGAGGATCGTACGAGCCGCAGAACTTAATCGCTCAGGCACAATATTTTATAAGAGCGTACAATTGCTGGCGTATGCCGATGATATCGACATCATCGGCGCTTTGCTAAACTCAACCAAAATCGCGTAAGCGGCTATCGCGCCAATTAAAAAGAAGAAGAAGATAATCCGCCAAGCTGATATCGCAGAAAGATTAGCTCTTAAGCATTGCGACGAATGGAGTTGTTTGTTTAGCACACTGTATCGAGCGGCAACATTATCCTTCAACGATCTTGCTTTTCGCTCACGTACAGGCACTGCTTAGTGGACCACCGATCCGGTTGCATTAAATAACGAATTGGACGAAGCGCTCGGAGTGTTTGGAGAACTGCGCACTGATTTTGATAACGACATTTTGAAGCGTTGTTGAACCACACACACCATCACACTCTACAGCTGTAGCTTAACTAATACGGCTGCCGTATATTGTCAAATGTTGAGCTATTCAAAAACCCTTTATACATACAATTTTAACCTAAAAAATTCCAGTTTTCGGTTTTCCATACTTTTTTTTAATTTTATTCCTTCGTGTATATCTATTACTAAAATTGGTCACATATGTGGTGCCAACGAGGATTCGGGATATTGAATTGCCCAAAAACAATACTAGCGTCTTAAATATTCTTGTAATAAAATCCATGTTACATAATAGTTCTAAATCCATAACAGTTCTAAATCCTTAGCAGTTCTAAGCCACGAAAGTGGTTAGTTCCTGAGCTGTATTTGTATAAAGTATTCTCTTAAAAGCAGTATACAATTTGATCTTTATATTAATATATTAGTTCTCTGGTTAGAACAAATATTCTTGCAGAAAATGCGTCCGATATATGGCGATGTGGTTGAGTAACTACGAAAACCCCTAGTTTTAGTCAGTTTTTTTTAACACAAAAATTGTCTGTTGAAAAAGGCTTCGACAGTTTACGAGCTTGTGTCATTAAAAAAAAAAGAATTAAAAATGTCCTTAAATAAATAGGAATACTACATAGTACTGCATTTAGAATAACAATTACCCAGTGCCCGGTCCATATAGCTTATGCAATACAATCATTGAGCGTCTCAGGAGTCCATTTATAACCTCCTTGTTATTTTACGCCATAAGCCGTCATGAATGTTACATTTCTAAGTTGGTAACCACTGTAGCCGAAAAGGTTTGTATGTGATTACCATTCTGTGAGGCAGAGGCCATGAAACACCAAATAATAGAAAATGATATTTTCTAACAGCAATTACCCCCTGGCGGCCGCCGTAGCCGAATGGGTAGGTGCGTGATTACCATTCGGAATTCACAGAGAGGTCGTTGGTTCGAATCTCGGTGAAAGCAAAATTAATAAAAAAAAAAAACATTTTTCTAATAGCGGTCGCCCCTCGGCAGGCAATGGCAAACCTCCGAGTGTATTTCTGCCATGAAAAAGCTCCTCATAAAAATATCTTCCGTTCGGAGTCGGCTTGAACACGCACACCACAAATAGGAGGAGGAGCTCGGCCAAACACCTAACAGAAGTGTACGCGCCAATTATTTATTTTTTTTATTTTAATTACCCCCTGGCAGATAATGGCAAACCACCGAGTGTATTTCTGTCATGGAAAAATCTGTTTATAAAAACTATATCTCATTCGGAGGCGGTACAAGACTGTAAGTATCTCCTTTCAAAAAGGATAAATCCAATAATTGCGCAAAGGAATCTCGTTCCAGCCCACCAATTTGGTTTTCGTAAGTATCACTATACCATAGAGCAAGTTAATTGTGTGTATGATTTCGCTGGACAGGCACTTGAGAAGAAGCAATACTGTACAGAGACATTTTTAGATGTAACGCAAGCCTTCGATAAAATCTGGCATGAAAGCCTGCTATACAAGCTTATGAAGGGTTTACCGCACAACTGTTATATGCTCATAAAATCATACTTGCTTACGAGACATTTTCTTGTTAAAGTAAAAAACGAAACCACTAAACTTCACGCAATTAGAGCAGGTGTATCACAAGGAAGTGTTCTAGGCCCCGTCGTGTACACTTTGTTCACGGCAGATCTGCCACTATCAAAGAACACATATACAGCCACATATGCAGATGATACTGTCGTCAGCTTGGACTGAAACTGCGATCACTACACTGGATAATAGGTTACAATTCAGCACTTACGCTAGACAATAAGGTGCTTATCTACAAATCCATTCTGAAACCGATATGTACGCACGGAGTTCAATTATGGAGCTCAGCTGCAAAATCAAATCTAGAAATTATGCAAAGATTTCAGCCAAAGGTGCTCCGCATGTGTGCCAATGCACCATGATTTGTACGAAACGAGATATTGCACCGTGACCTGAAAGTTACGATAGTTTTCGAAGAAATAATTGGGGCGCAACCCCAGCCAGAGATACAACAACCGACTTGCCACTCGTCCGAATAACCGAGCAAATAACTTTTCTAAGATAAACTACTCTTCGAGATTAAAGAAATGTCAGCCTAACTATTTAATGCAAAGAATTAAAGCGAAAAAACCGTAAATACAAAAGTTATAAAATTGTATAATATATACTTACATATGTATGTTATATGATATTCATTAATAAGTAACGAACTCCACTGGGAGTTCTTACTCCAAGTTATCCTTTTTTAAATTGTAGGTAAAAATAGTACTTATTGTTATTGTTATGACAGATTGTATGAAATAAATGGAGATCTAAAAAAGAAAAACAAAACTTGTGCACGAGATCGGCCAAGCGCGCAACAGTGGACAGCCAAATATAATAAAGTACATAATATCTATGTAAAAGGTGATATATTTGGGGGTATCGGATTTTAAATTGAAATAAAACAACGAAAATTCAAATTGATTTGTGTACAACTATTAATGGCATTTATATTTTAAAGATAATCCCTTTATAATGTTGGCCGTAACTACGCCGTAATTCAGCCATTCGCAAGAAACCATTTTGAATGACTTGCTGGAGGACTTCGGTCGGTATCGCGTGAATAACTTTAGTAATATTGGCTTACAGTGCCTCAATCGAAACTGGTTTATCCACAAAGCATTTACGCTTTACATTTTTGGTTTTTTTGTTTTCATTGTTCACTCCTGTCGGCAGCATAGAGGCTTGAGAAGACACAGCCTTGCGTTGGTTTCATTAATCTATTTTGATTTCTGACAGGGTAGGTGATTAGCCTAGTTCTAAATAGTCGGAATGCCCACCTTTCGTCGCTTAGGAACAACGCCTTCTTTGCTGCTTGGAGCGCTATTTGTGTTTCACATTTTTCTGCCAGAAGAAGGATCGCACAGATGGTTGAGGACTTCGCTAAATTTGGTCTGTCTGCGCTATCACCGCGGTTGCCCGCTTTCTCTTGCTGGCGCCACTGATGCAATGTGTAGCTGCGTGTTTTTTCTTTGTTTTTTTAGCAGCCATAATGCAAATAATGCGCTGACTATTGTGCGGGAGTAAAGATGGAAAGGATACGTTTTTGGGGTTGAGGAATGAGATGTTTTTTTTTTAGAAACAGGGAAAGTAGGTAAATTTGGGAAAGTGACCAAGAAGACCGTAGACTTTACATACTCCCTCAAATATAATTCTAAATTGATGATATTACACGATCGTCGTGGCCAATCCACTGCTCCGAGACGAGAGATAGATTGCTCACCCAAACAAATATGTATGTTGAAATCAAATATTGTGGAGATCACGGACTTAAATTTCCGGCATCAAAAAGTCGTTTATCATGGCGTGACAATGTTCTCCATTCACTATTACATTGGTACCAGCCTCGTCTTTGAAAAAATATGGGCCGATGATTCCTCCAACTCATATACCGCACCAAACGGTTGTTTTCAATGGATGCAATGGTTGTTCTTGAATGGCTTCGGGTTGCTCTTCAGCTCAATATGGCAAATTTGCTTATTGACGTAGCCATTAAAGCAAAAATGAGCCTCGGCGTTGAACACCATAAGTTGGCCTAAGCGCGCGATGCACACTTTTCTCAGAACGTCGATTTCCGTAATACCATTGCACGATTTGTAAACGTTGTTGAGGCGTTAATCTTTCCACGTCGAAATGCCAATGAATACTGAAAAAAATTATGAATTTAGTTTGACAGTAATCACGTGTAATCTCTATTGGAATCCCTATTGGAAAAAGTACCTTCAATCTGATCGCCCTTCATGTATAGTGTATAAAATATTGCTGGTATAAAATTACCACCGTATTTCTTATATGTAAGTAATCTTTAACTACTGGAACAAATCCCTGGCTAAACATATTTTACCAAAAGACGAAATAAAACTCAATAAAATAGAACAAATATTAATATAGGTATACTGATGTGGGCTCAGAGAGATACCCTGAATCTATGAAGGGGCACCATAGATCTTTCAGGACGCCGTGCTAAATCCTCTTATATTGTACTAATAATAATGATAATATACAGTTCTAATACGGAATGAATGGGCGATTGAATGGCTATTCAACTATCAGCTGGCTTATTAAACCTCACAAAGAGATAAAATCGAAGGCAGGCTACATTTTATGGCATTTATCAGCTTCGACCACTTAAAACAAAATTAGTTAGTGTAAAATACGCCACTTGTGCAAAACGATAAGCCTTACTTTATTTTTTATACATCTCCCTAATTTACTCATTTTTATGATCGTTGGAAGTGCGTCAAATTTCAGAATGAAGTATTAAAAATTAGGAAAAGTAATGTGGAATAACAAAAAGTGATCGAGAAATTAGGTATCAGTGCGAATACAGGTATCAGTGGTTCCAATGGAGCTGAATGTGAAATTCAAGTGAAATCTTTTTCTTATTTTAGAGAAAAATAGACATTTAAAGGTTTGTGGTAAGTTGAAAGCTGATAACATTTTACAAATTTAGTTCATATTTTGTAAATTTCAGTATAAGTGTAATATTATATATGCCTCAGTAGCATTGGAGAGGGGCATATACATATATTGTGGCCATAAATATTTTCGCATACATATAGAAAAATATACATCTGTGCTTACAACTTACCTTTAGAATTATCGGTATGTAATACGCAGAGATAAATATAGTAAGTGCCATTATTACCGCATAGTTAGAAATGTGACAGTTCCGCGAAGTTTATTTGAATTTTCAATATTGCCATAAGTATTTTTTGATCTTCCGGAGCGCATCTTCACATTAACGTCGAAGCCACTGCTTTTGAATCGTTTAAAGCAATCTTTGTACCTTTTCAGGCAAATAGCGTTCTTTATCTAATTTTTTTTCAAAAGGTAATATGGTATATGGAAAACAATCGAAGCCATATTTAGTGAAATGTTTTATTTTTTTTTTAATTTCGCCATTTTTTTAATTTTTAAGTAAATTTCTTGGATGTCATCTGTAAAAACTCAGCGGCAAAGCCAGCCTGCATTGGGCCAGCACCTTTACCAGCTTCATTGCTGACTTCTATATGTTTTTATACTAGAATTGTCTAGGTCACAAGTGTCAAATATGATTGACGCACGATGCCACTTGCATAAATTATAAATCTTCCAATTCATTTTGCACCACCTTTTCGCTTCTCTATTTAAATTTGGTAACACAGATTCCAAGCTTTTGAACCATATTCCTGTATTGGCCTTATTAATGTTGTAAAATATGCTTTAGTAACATATGGAGCATTCAATTTTGTGAACTTTTCTTTAAAAACATTCAATCTATCTTCTCAATGGTACACATATACATATAGAATTCGAAACCAACCAAATATTCGTACCATTTTATCTACAAGTACATTCTCATTCATTATAAATCGGTTGCTGATAAACTTAAAGAATGCCAATTTTCAAAGCAATTACATCTATTTCGATTGATAGTTTACCGATAATATAGCACTTTCAAAAGCTTATCTGCAGATTATCTACGATTAAAAATTTGATAAAATTGAACGTGCGACTACGCCAAGTACTTAAATGCTTCGACCACTTCAACTAAATTTAGTTTCATTCAAACTGTTGGCTGTACAAAATGAAACTTCTAACATTGGTTTTAGCCATTTTCCTGGCCATTGCAAGCGCATCCAAAGTCACTAGATACGATAATTTCAAAGTATTCAAGATTAGAACGGAAAATGTGGAACAACTACGAATGATTGAGAAATTGGCTGCCGATTCGGCGAATGTAAGTTCAAAGTGTGGTGAAAAGAGTTGGAAAGTGAAATATTTGTAAGAAATGAAAGGAGGAATTATCACATGTAAAAACCTCGCATCATGATAAATTTTCAAAACTTAAAATAATAATACTAAGTTGCAGTTTAAAGTGAACTTCAGCTCAATTTTATTTATTTTTTTTAATTTTTTTTTTTTTATAAGGAATGGCAGGGTCCGATTGAAGAAAATCATTTAAATTTACGACTGTAAATTGCACTTTTCCTTGCCTCTTTTAAAACTGATAACCAACTATAAATTTCAGTTCAATTTATGGCACAGCAGCAAAAAAGAAGTGCATATTATGGTCAGTCCTCAAAAGCTCATACATCTACAAAGCTATACGCGCTCCCATAATCTGCCTTTGGAAGTAATGGTTTCAAATGTGCAGAGGTAAATATAAACAGCTGTTGTGAAAAAATTTAAGCACTGAAAGCAAATTCTCGTTCCGCAGTCGTATCGATGCAGAAAAATCTACTAAATCCACGGATGACCTCTCATTTGGTTGGACACGCTATTATCCCTTATCAGCAATTGAAGAATTTTTAGATGACATATTGGCGACGCATCCACTTGTTACGAGTGAAATAAATATTGGCACATCCTATGAGGGACGTAAAATACGTGGCATTAAAATATCTTATAAATCGGGCAATCCCGGCATATTCATCGAATCCAACATACATGCACGAGAATGGATCACCTCAGCAACCGCGACTTGGTTAATCAATGAATTACTCACTTCGGAAGATGAAGATGTGGTGAACTTGGCCCAAAACTATGATTGGTATATTGTGCCAGTTTTGAATGTAGATGGTTTTGTCTATACACATGAAACGGTATGTAGGCTTCAGATGTAATTTTTATTTGTGAAAGCCGCCTTCACTTATGTTCTTCCTATTTTTCTTTACAGGATCGCATGTGGCGCAAAACTCGCCAACCAGTGGAGGGTTCGTCCTGCATTGGTGCAGATCCGAATCGCAACTACAATTCACATTGGATGGAGAGTAATGGCGCTTCTTCGAATCCCTGCGATGAGACATATGCCGGTCCGGTAGCTTTCTCAGAGCCGGAGGTTAAGGCCCTTGCCGATTATGTCACTAGCATTAAGGATCGTATCAATATTATGCTCGCCTTTCATTCCTACAGTCAAGTGTTACTTTCTCCTTATGGCTGGACGCAAGTGCCTCCTACAAATCACAATGATTTGATCGCAGTGGCGAAGGCTTATTCAGATGCGGTCAAAGCGCTGCCTTATAACACGACTTATACTTATGGTTCTACAGCGGATGTAATGTGTAAGTCAATTAAAGTGGCACAGGATGTTTTTCTAGAACTCTATTCAAATCATTTGTTACAATCCTTGTAGATTACGCCTCTGGTGCCACTAATGATTGGGCTTACAGTGAACAGGGTATTGAACTCTCATACACCATCGAATTCCGCGATACGGGACGTTATGGTTTTATACTACCTCCGGTGCAGATAATACCACATTGTGAAGATACACTTGCCGGATTAGTGGCTCTGGTAAAAAGCGCTGACGAATTGGGTTATCTCAAGATTAAATACGAAGATTAAACGTGAAATGAAATGGGCAGGTGTTGTTTATTATGATTTGAAAAAAAAAAAAATCGGAAATATACCTACTGCCTGCATAGGCAGCAAACCGTAATATATAACGATTGTGTAAGAATCGTTGCATTTTATTTAATATCAAGTACTAATTTCTTTGAAATGGTATCAAATATATGTCATAAATCGTCATATTCATCAGTGTAGATGTGGCCTGAACTCAGCGGCCAACGACGCTCCCGAATACGATGTATATACATTAGGCCGGGTCGATTTGTGGGGAGGCAAAAAAATCGCCCATTGCTCTGTGAAAATCATATTCTAGGGATCAAAATAAGAAACTTTGCCGAAGGAACCATACCTCTAAAACGAATTCTGATGTCCCCCAATTTGGGTCGAACTTTTTAACTTTTCTCATGTAAAGGCCAAAAATGGTGGTATTTTGAAATGATTGTATGGGGAACGCCCCAGGGGAATTCCAGGGGGCGTGCCACTGGCATGGGTGGATCGGCCGTCCAAAGTTAGTGGGGGTCGGTCATACATTTGGACTCGATTGGAGCACTTTAAATGGGTCAAAGTGGGATTTTTCGTTCGACCCAAATTGGGGGACATCAGAATTCGTTTTAAAAGTATGGTTCCTTCGAGAAGGTTTCTTATTTTGATCCCTAGAATACGATTTTCACAGAGCAGTGAGCGATTTTTAAATTGACCCGCCCTAATATACATACATATTAGGTTGTGCAATAAGTTTTCCGGTTCGATAGGAAAACCCAATTTAATAATTTGAAATACACCTAGAGTATCCCTGAACATCAATACATGTTTTTTAACGAGATTCCAATTTATAAATTTCTTCTCTGAAGTGAGAATCAAGAAGGGCTGGAAAATGCGCTTCCATAGCTATCATGACCTCATCATTTGATGAAAAGCGCTTTTTACGCATGCATTTTTTCGGCCAAATCTACTGATTACGGTGAATGCTCCAACAATTCGAGCTGTACTTCATGGATTTTAGCCAAGTCAAAATACTCTTGAGAAACGATGCATTGTCCTGATGAAAAATAATTTTTAGCTTATGCAAACTGGGAATTTGTTAACGTATTTTTCCTTTAATCCACAAACAAAACCTCTTTCTCATCCCAAAAAACTGACGCTAACAAGTTCTTGGACGTTTTTTGGA
The DNA here is from genome assembly GCA_037575425.1 of Anastrepha fraterculus. Classification (NCBI taxonomy): domain Eukaryota; kingdom Metazoa; phylum Arthropoda; class Insecta; order Diptera; family Tephritidae; genus Anastrepha; species Anastrepha fraterculus. Next base: position 870,165 of record JAYXIM010014999.1, on the reverse strand, counting down.
CACGAACTCGTTTCGGAGCCGAAGAATCAGGCCCATACCACTCTTTAGCCTCCTGTTTTGAATCCACTAATCGACACCTTAAATGTTGCTGAGGAAGTCGCATTCGAAAATGTTTTTGCTCCATTGTTAGAGCACGCGGCACCCATTGTGCACACAGCTTTCTGAAACCCAATACTTCAGTCACATTATTGCTTACACTGTCCAATGAGATGCCTATGGCTGCTAGTAAATCTCTTTCAGTCACTTGACGATTTTCCAGTACAATACCCGTATTTTTTCCCACGATTTCAGGTGTTGTTGTTGTTTTTGGCTTTAAGGCTTCTCCGACCACGCTTAAATTCAGCAACCCATCTTTCTATCGTGCTAATTGATGACGAAAAGTCCTTATACACTTTCAAAATTTGTTCATAAATTTCCTTTGGTTTTAAACCTTCCAAAAATAAAAATAGATATTCAATCATTGCATGATACTTGATTTTTTCCATTGTAGAAAATACTGTAACACGTCGTATAAATGGCTGGTAAAAAAAGCATGAATTGACAGATTAAAATGAATCTTCACATACATTCATATGAAGAGTTTACCAAAAAAGTGTACGCTAGTAGGAACGTCCTCTCTGATCGAACCGCAAAACTTATTGAACAACCTAGTATGTACCTATAATATGTGTCTCGCAATTTGTTATGCTTGTTGAATATTAAGCTCATTCGTATTCGCTTAGTCCATTGAGCTTTCGTGTAGCACTTGGATTATCTTCAGTTTAATTGGCCGACGCGTCACTATTTTCTCTTGCTATTCAATGGGAAGCAATATTATTTTTTAACCAGTATTTCCAATATAGAGGAGAGTCATCTTTTTCTCCACCACCTCTATTGAACACTTTCAGGGTTAAGGTGTTTGTTTATCTCTGCGTATGATATGACTTAGGAGGCTTAGATCTTCATTTACTGCGCTATGTCCATTATACTCGTATTCTTATAAAACTTAGGTAGCTCTTAGGCACATTGAACAGGTGTCAGTAGTATAGCAACAGCAACAGTAGTATTTTGTGTTTGCTTTTAGTCCCTGCAGTGTCAAAATCTGTGGCAAAGATTGACAGATAGAGACAAAATAATTAGCTAAAATGGAATCAGCTGTGCGTAGCTCATCATTCTCCTTCAATTTATGGTGCCCGTCTTTTTGTCATTCCACAAAAGAAGGCCGCCACGCCTGCTATGGGCAAATGGTATTTTTTTATTAGAAGGTTTTTTTTATAAAATGTTTATATTTCCTGTTTTAGCAAAGCGCATTTTCATTTCGGAGGCTATAATAACAAGCAAAAACTCCGCAACTGCAGTTATCGGAAAAACTGTACGTAAACGTAAAAGTGCCAATGACAGCATAGTTCTCAGTCCAGCATGGGGTATTCCTCTTACCTCGTGTCCTTTTTGTGGCACCGTGTACATGCGCCTTGCTGAAACGTCTTCGTTCAAAAGCGTAACATGACACAGCGAGTGCAGTCGCTGTAGTTTTACACGATTAACTATGCCCATGCTCCTGTAATGCTCATGCAGCTTGCTGTTCCAACATACACAATACTCCTTACCAACGCGGAAGGAACCAAAGATCTTACGGAGAATTTTTCTCTGGAATACTTCCCGATTTTTTCATCTGCTGTTGGTATCGACCATGCTTCTGCGCCATATAGAAGGACGGCAATGAGCGTATAAGTTTGATCCTTCAAGAAAACACTCTACTTTTCAATTGCCTACTGAGCCCAAATTTACACGTGTCGGCAAGAATTATTCTCCGTTTGATCTACTGCACCCAAGATGCGAAAACCCCTTATGCGTCGGCAGCAGGTACTGGACAGGACTTTATATGCAATGCTAAGCCAGCCTATAGTGCGGTAGTTTACGCAGATTGCAGGATCGCCCTTCTTATGTATTGGGCTAAGCACACTCGGGTTTCAGTCGCTTGGCATGCTCTCAATCGATAATCAATTTTTTGAGTCCCAAAATTGAAGACACAGACTTGCGCGAACTTTGGTTTAAGCAGAACGGCGCATCATAGCACACAGCCCATGCCACAATCGATCTGTTGCGCGCCAAGTTTAGTGTCGTATTGTCAGCCGTTTTGCGTTTTCAATTTTCCACCTCGGCGCTGCGATTTGGCGCCGTTAGGTATCGTGAAGAAACGTTATAATGCGTTCAACCATTAACGATACAGAGGCCCTTACGACGAGTATCGAGCAAGCCATTCGAGAGATAGTGCCAGGAATTCTCGCCAAGGTCTGGAAAAACTGGATTAACAGATGGGTACTGCGATGCTAACTGAGGAAACCGTATTCCATAAATACTGGGAATGTTTGCTCTTCTGAATAAACTAATTTTCGTCTTCTTATTGATAAACCAATAGATAATATACTGCAAAAATTGGCTTTTGTTAATTTTTTAGTATTTTCAAAAGTAAACCACTAGCTGATTGCCCTCTTTAGTGGACGCACTAATAATGGAAATGTTTCCAAAATAATGTACCTTAACATATAAAAAAATGTTGCTAGCAATATGTTGCAAGATACTTTTTTTAACAACATTGTTGCTAGATCCGAAATTCCAATTCAGTACATTGGGCACACATCATTTTTTCCGCACCATCTTTATCACCTAAAGAGGCTTATCGTTAATAAAACGCAATTAAATTAGGTAGAACCATATCATAAATCTATTGATTTTAGACTTCTTTGGTTATTTAACAACACCCAAAGTTTAATCGGTTCAATCCTCCCTTGGCAGTTGCACGAAATGAAAGGCTTAATACTTGTTTTCGGATTTTTAGCCATATTCGCGGCTGTTGGATGTGCGTCAAAAGTGCGTTATGATAATTTTAAAGTGTTCAAAATCCAAACCAAAAATGCAGAACAGCGACAGATGATCGAGAAATTGGCTGAAAATGCGGAAAGTGTAAGTTCAAATGGAACTAAAAGAAATAAAAAAAATAAATTATTGCAAAAAAACGAAAATCCTGATGCTTGCTTGTTTCTCTAGTATGAAAGCGCATAGGATATGTGAAAATTTTTCATGTTTGATGTACTTTGTTCAAAACTTATATGATGTAAGAGATTAATTGTGAGTGGAAAGATTTTAGTAAGTCTGAAGGTAATAGGTTCGTTACAATAATTTTTTTCTTTCAGTCGTAAATGCTCTTCGATAGGCAAAGGCAAACCTTCGAGTGCTTTCTATCATGAAAAAAGTTAAGTTAGGTTAGGTTGAAGCGGTTGTCCTGTGGGATACACTCAGGCTCATAACCCATTGTGATGCCGGGGGGGGAGCTTTTCCTATCTCTCCTAAAACCAGTGTGTGATATTCAAAAATCTTAGAATATCTACGATTTCTGAACTGAGATCTTCCAATTCGTTAAGAAATTGTCTGCCTAGAATGGTAAATCTGCGTCAAAATAGAGCAGGACAGTGGCACAGAAGGTGCAAGATTGTCTCTTCCTCATCAAGAGAACTTCTACAGAAGTCATGTGCTGGCCGCGTTATGACTAAAATCGGTGTGCTAATTCTTTTTTTATATGGACTTATCAGCGATTCTGTGCGTTTAGCACTGAGAGTCGGGCGGTCGATTTTGCAGGTGGTTCCATTACGCAATCTTTCGTTCGCTTTCCTTACGATTGCTTGTAAGGGTATGCCTATTTCATCTCATCGGTCAATTTGGTACAGAGTCTCGCTGGTTCATCGGCTCTGCAGTTATCCTCAGTGTCGCAAAAAGAAATCAACTGCCATTCGTAGAGTGACTACATTTTTGGCAACAAATTATTCACTCATCAATCATCCGTTACGCCTATATTTAAGGGAGGAAATAAAAACGATGTTAGCAATTACAGACCGATTTCGAAGCTTTAGTCTGTCTCAAAACTTTTTGAGATAACAGTGAATGATAAGTTATATTTTGCTGGCAAAGGCCTAATATCTACCAACCAACATGGTTTCGTTGCAAGTCGCTCCACTGTCCCTAATTTGTCTATTTTCAATGGTTACTGCATTTCAGCCTTCCAGAACAGATCTCAAGATGATACAATTTATACAGACTTCTCTAAAGCATTTGACAAAGTATCGCACCGAATACTCTTGTCGAAGCTTGCGTCATTGGGTATACACTCCACGTTTTTGTCGTGAATCAAATCATATTTTTCCCACAAGCACTGCGTTGTAGCCGTTGATAATACGACATCCCGTGCATTTATTGGGTCCTCTGGTGTCCTACAGTAAAGTATTCTAGGACCACTTCTCTTTATACTCTTTATTAACGATATTGGTTCTTGCTTTTCTTTTGCTGAACACTTGTTGTATGCTGATGATTTTAAAATATTTGCGGTGATAAACAGTGTTAGTCACTCTGAAACTGTCCGAAACTGGTGCTACTTAAACCGTTTGTCACTAAATATAATATAAGCAAATGCTTTCACGTAAAATATGCTAAATCAAACAATACTTTGCATACTTCGTATAGTATTGCTGGCTTACCTTTGCAATCCGTTGAGGAAATTAAAGGCTTAGGCGTTATTTTCGACTCTAAGCTGAATTTCACTAGCCATGTTAACCACGTCATAAGACGATCATATGCGATGCTAGCATTCGTACGCCGAAATTGTTCTGCATTTACCAACCCACACACTCTCAAAACATTGTATTGTGCTCTTGTTCGATCAAGATTAGAGTATGCCGCTGTTATTTGGAGACCGTACCAAATAGGTCTGTCTAATCGCATTGAGAGTTCAGAAAGCCTTTCTTCGTTTCGCAATACTACCAGTCTTCTAATAATGAATTTACTCTATTAGTAATTAATTTAATAAAGTAACTAACAGGGATACATACCTTCCATAACAATAGGCATAAAGCATTGATTAGCATTTTAAATTTCAGAATATTAATCATTAAATAATCCTGATAGATTTATTAAACAGTTAACTTGATTTAGTCATCCTGACTGGTTGTTTTGTTCTAATATAGATTGAATCTATATTTTTCGGTTTATTTTTTAATTTTTTATTACATTACTAACTGCTACTTTGCGTACTTTTTCACTACCTTTAGGCAAGAAGGGGAAAACTTGTTTCCCTCTTCCTCAATCCTTCGTAAATGCAACCCAATATAAGGGAGTTGTCATTACTTACCTAAACTTCTATAATTGAATCATATTCGCCACACACGCGTGGATTTGTTGACGATTTTAGTTTCCCATTGTTCGTTGCTTAGTGACCGTGGAACGCGGGAAAAAATGATTGCCTGCATAAAAAGAAAAGAGGAAAGGTAGTTCACACTGTCTATATATAATATATATATATATAGATATATATATATAAATATTTCTTTTTTTGCGCGTAGGTTTAAAATTCCTCATGCATCTTCAAAGCTGACATAGCAGCAATGGTATGTCCGGGGACGAAAAAGCTCCCCTTCGTTTGGAACATCCGCCTACTCTGGAACCGATTTCGCATTACTTCAGATCGTTCTCATTACAAAGGTCTATACCTATGTGCCCCCGTCCGGGTCCCGCTTTTTCATACGGAGATTTCTTTCCGCGATACTACTGATGATCTCCAACGTTTCCTCGCTAATTGTCGATTACATTTTCAGTGGTTATGTGACCGACTGCATTCTCCAGCGTTCGACGGTTTTGTGCCCATCGCATGCATTGGAAGAATGTGTGTTCAGCGTTATCTTCGGCGGCATCCCTGTATATGCATGTGGAGTGTTCGCATTTCCCTATTTTGAACAGGTATTTCTGGAAATACTCGTGCCTCGAGAGCATTTGAGCTGTATAAAAATTGACTTCGCCGAAGTCCCTGCTGTTCCATGTGGTGACGCCTTTTATAAATCTAGCCGCCCATCTGCCCCGTGTTGCGTTAATCCAGCAGTCTTGCCATAGCCTTAGCATTTCATCGCTTATTTCGCGTGCTGCAGATTTGCCCTGATAATGTGCGGTAGGCAGACACAACTCTCAGGGCTGCCGTTCGTTGTATCGAAGCTAAGAGCTTGGATCGATGCTTTACCTTTAGCGCATTTGCCCACAGTTCAGCTCCGTATACGAGAACGGAGAGCGCGGTAGCCATCATTATTTCCCGTCGGACACCCTATATTTGGCATCAGTATACTGAGTAAGGATGTCATCTTAGCGGCTTTCTCCGCTGCGTGCTGTATTTGGGCCTAGAAGGGTTCAATCTTATTCCTAGGTACTTTGAAGCCGTTCCTTACTTCTAAGGCGGCAAGGAGGACTATACTTCTGGATTGTATACTGCCCTGTTGCGCTGCCCACACTGTCTATATTAGCTTTTTTGTGTACATATATATATATAAATATATTTTTTAAATCCTTTTTATTTAATTATACACATTTTTTTTTAACTTACAATTTTGGTAGCTTCAATTAAAAAAGAAATAAGCACCAAACTGAAAAAATTCGCATTGTCCATGTATTGATAAGCAAGCAAGCCAGCGTAAGCCGACGTATCGTTTTTTGTTTTTGCATTTTAAACTAAACTCCGCTAATTCATTGCTCTACACATATTTGCGATAATAAACTCTTTACTATTTAGTTTAATTTATGGCACAGCGATGACAAAGAAGTCCATGTTATGGTAAACCCACAGAAGCTCATACATCTACAAAACTATACGCGCTCCCATAATCTGCCTTTGGAAGTAATGGTCTCAAACGTGCAAAGGTGAGAACACAAATAAAACACTTTATGTTTGTATGAAATGCATTTGCAGCTCACAAAAGTCATAAAAATATTTCAAAAGCGAGAATTTTACATACAAACCTGCATATCTCAAAAGAGAAAAAAACAAATTGTGTGCAGGGTCTCTAAAACTTCAATGTCTTTAATATTTTTTAGTCCATAATTATTTTTATTAAATAAAAGAATTTGTTGTGGTTGAACTCTACAGCCTCATCGATGATGAACAGCCCTCTAAATCCACGGATGATCTCTCATTTGGTTGGACGCGCTATTATCCCTTATCAGCAATCGAAGAATTTTTAGATGACATATTAGCGAAGCATCCGCTTGTTACGAGTGAAATAAATATTGGCACATCCTATGAGGGCCGTAAAATACGTGGCGTTAAAATCTCTTATAAATCGGGCAATCCCGGCATATTCATCGAATCAAATATACATGCACGAGAATGGATCACCTCGGCTACCGCGACTTGGTTCATCAACGAATTACTCACTTCCGAAGATGAAGATGTAGTGAACTTGGCCCAAAACTATGATTGGTATATTGTACCAGTTTTGAATGTAGATGGTTTTGTCTATACACATGAAACGGTATGCGAGCTAGAGATGAATCTACTATAATTTTTTTGTAATTTTTGCTGCTCTCACTTATTTTCTTACTACTTATTTTTACAGGATCGCATGTGGCGCAAAACTCGCCAACCTGTGGAGGGCTCGGCATGCATTGGCGCAGATCCGAATCGTAATTGTGATTCGCATTGGATGGAGAATGGTGGTGCCTCATCAGATCCATGCTCTGAGACATTTGCCGGCACGCACCCTTTTTCCGAGCCTGAAATTAAAGCTCTTGCTGATTATATAGCTAGCATTAAAGACCGTCTCAATATTATGCTCGCTTTTCACTCGTATAGCCAAGTGTTGCTTTCACCATATGGACATACAAGCGAGCTTACCGATAATCACGATGATTTGATGGCAGTGGCAAAGGCTTATTCAGATGCGGTGAAAGAATTGCCCTACGGCACGGAATACACATATGGCACATCAGCTACGTCCATGTGTAAGTAAAGAAGTTTTGAAAGGGGAACAGGAAAAGGGGGAATTAAAATACATACGTGCTCGATTTCCTAAATTACATCATAAACAATTTTTGAGAATTCAAACTGTATATGTACGCCTAGGAATATTCAAAAAGTATGAAACATTTTTTTTGTTTGTTTTTTGTATCGAGTCAAAGCTTTACACTTCTAGAAATAGTTGAAAGTACTTATTGAATTTTTTTATGTTTCTATGTAGATTTTACTTCCGGTTCGACAAGAGACTGGGTCTACAATACACAGGGTATTCGTCTCTCATACACCATCGAATTCCGTGATACTGGGCGTTTTGGTTTCATCTTGCCGCCGTTACAGATATTACCACATTGTGAGGATACATTCGCCGGCATATTGGCAATAGTGGAGAAGGCCAAGGAATTGGGTTACCTGGAACCAAAGTACACTATTTGAAATAGAAATCCATATGTATTTTGCACATATAAGTACTAATGAAAGGAAGCACATATGTAAATACTGTACACACATATATATACTTATGTATATAAATAAATATATTCATGCCAATGCTTTTGAAATGCATAGAATAATTTTTATATTGCATATCAAGTTTGTGGTAAAATGTAATATTTAAATTTAGTCTAATTAAAATCCAGCTCCTTAGTGGATGCATTTAACTGAAACACTTCTCACGAACGTGGTACTGATGTTCCGCATAACATTTTCATACTATATATAGATTTTCTTGTAAAATATGGCGTACTCGTTCACTAGAGATGCCTATGGTATTTCCAATTTTTAGTTTAACTTGGTTCTTCACAAGCCGTATCATGCAATTGCTTAATAAATTCTGGTGTTTTTGAACGTTCACCAGGTGGTTCATCTTTAAAGTTTGTACTCGTGGGACCAAGACACCCACATAGCATAAGGCCCATAAACCCACAATTGGGAATGTAGCAGCAGATTCCTTTAACACTTTCACCACCCTCGTATGAATTTCACTTGCTGACAAATCTTCCGAAACAATGAATTTTATCATTGCACTGTTCTTTCCATTACAAAAAATTTATTGATTAGTCAACTTTAAATGACTCGTAATAAAAGTATATATATTATCTAGGATCATTTAACTCCTAGTTGGCGCATAGGGCGAAAAATCTCGCAATCATATTGTTTGCGATGTTGTCGTTATCTCCCAGTAAAATTCTATAGTCTGATCTTAATCATTGTACGTTAGCCAAATGCCTTTGATGATTGATTGATTTGTTATCCGAGTCTGATTGTAGGAAAGTAGGTTGATAGCCCTCCGACCCTAGCATGGTAATAGTTGAATTATCCGCACCTTCAAGTAGGTGTTTGTCTGTTTTGGTACGCGTGTGGTATATTATTCCCTATTTACCGATGAGATAGACAACTCCACTCGTAAATAAACAATGAATTGTCAGATCGAAAAATTCTAAATACAATCTGGCAAAACCTCACAACATGCGAACTAAGCAGACAGACATGGCCGAACTGGAACAGCGGTCGATCGAAGATCTTGCTAAGATTCAACAGGGAATCTATAAGAAAAATGATAGGTGTTTTAACAGGTCATTGTTTAATAGGCAGCCACGCTAGAAGGTTAGGACTACCTTACTTCGATTTCTGTAGAAGCTGTCTAAATACAGAAGAAGAGGAAACAGTCAGACACCTTTTATGTGAGTGTGAAAGCCTAGCTAGGAGAAGGCTGCGCACCCTCGATACAGCATTTCTAACCGATGTAGCGGATATAGCCCATCTAAAGCTAACGAAGCTCTGCTCGTTTATTAAAGCAACCGGATGGTTTGAAAGGGAACACGTAGAGTAAGGATAAGCTCCAATAGCATCACAATGGACCTGCCGAAGGTCTAAGTGTGTCTTACGACAACCACCCTACCTACCTACCTACCTACCATGGTACGTTGGTCTAAGTTACGTAAAATTATGTCTAAGTCTTGGCTAAAAGAGGTCTTACTGTTGTTAGCTAATTTTCCAAGGTTGTAGGACTCAACCTTCCATTATAAGTCAATCATTTTGAAGTCATGAAAATAAAATGTCTTAGGAATTTTATCGAGTGTTTTTTAAGAGCTTGGGAATTTAAAATGATGATACAAAATTGAAATATTGTGAGAATAAATTCTTTGTCGTCTTGGAAACAAATGCCGTCGATGCAGACATCGAGACATCGAGTTTTGGACAAAAATTCAGTCAGCTCGGCTCGTTAGTGTTCGCCATTCACCGTAACAGCAGCTCCTTTCTTAAGAAATAAGGAACCCCTGCAAGTAAACCGTACGTAAAATGGACGAAGTGATCTATAAACTTCCCGAACAGATGTTTTGTTTTTTTTTTTCAACGTAATGTCCACAATTTCAAGTAAACTTTCACAAGGTCGAACGAGTTTGACATAAAAAGGTTTCGTTTTTTATATTTAAATATTAGAATATTTAATTCAATTCGATATTTTTCATACCTGTTTATGTACTCATTTTTTAAAAACTTTGTAGCCCGACGGGTTATTTTCAAGGAAGAAGAGGTTGTCTGTAAAGTCGGTTTACTGACGATAGTTTAACGTGATAACGTCATAAGAAAATACTGATTGAATGGTTGCATTTTTCAAAAGAAAATTTTAATTTTATTTGTTTGATAGATATTTTGTATGGATATAGAGAATGAGTTAACATTAACATAACATAACATAACATAACATAACATAACATAACATAACATAACATAACATAACATAACATAACATAACATAACATAACATAACATAACATAACATAACATAACATAACATAACATAACATAACATAACATAACATAACATAACATAACATAACATAACATAACATAACATAACATAACATAACATAACATAACATAACATAACATAACATAACATAACATAACATAACATAACATAACATAACATAACATAACATAACATAACATCACATAACATAACATAACATAACATAACATAACATAACATAACATAACATAACATAACATAACATAACATAACATAACATAACATAACATAACATAACATAACATAACAACATAACATAACATAACATAACATAACATAACATAACATAACATAACATAACATAACATAACATAACATAACATAACATAACATAACATAACATAACATAACATAACATAACATAACATAACATAACATAACATAACATAACATAACATAACATAACATAACATAACATAACATAACATAACATAACATAACATAACATAACATAACATAACATAACATAACATAACATAACATAACATAACATAACATAACATAACATAACATAACATAACATAACATAACATAACATAACATAACATAACATAACATAACATAACATAACATAACATCACATCACATAACATAACATAACATAACATAACATAACATAACATAACAAATTACCCCGTATTAAAGCACTTATCAACAGCTTTCGTTTGATACCCATATTGTACATACACGTCCGAAGGTTACCCGGGTCCACGTTTTGACCTATATCTTGAGACCCTATCTACCAATAGGTATTCAAACTATACGGAAATCATCTTCAATACCTACTTAACAATGTGTGTAAGTTTGGTTTAATTCGGTTCAAAGACACGGCGGGTCCACGTTTTGGCATATATTTCGAGACCCTAGTCATCAATAGGTATGAAAATTACCCCGTATTAAAGCACTTATCAACAGCTTTCATTTGATAACCATATTGTACAAACACGTTCTAGGGTCTACGTTTTGGTCTCTATCTCGAGATCCTAGTCACGGAGCGGATGGAAATACTCTGAACTAAAGCATTCACCAACAGCTTCCATTTGATACCCATATCGTACATACACATCCGAAGGTTACCCGGGTCCACGTTTTGACCTATATCTCGAGACCATATCTACCAATAGGTACCCAAACTATACGGAAATCATCTTCAATACTTACTTAACAATGTGTGTAAGTTTGGTTTAATTCGGTGCAAAGACACGGCGGGTCCACGTTTTGGCATATATTTCGAGACCCTAGTCATCAATAGGTATGAAAATTACCCCGTATTAAAGCACTTATCAACAGCTTTCATTTGATACCCATATTGTACATACACATCCGAAGGTTACCCGGGTCCACGTTTTGACCTATATCTCGAGCCCTATTTCCAAAATAAAATATAATCCATGTTACTCGTGATGTAGCTTTCGAATGGTGAAAGAATTTTTAAAATCGGTCCAGTAGTTTTTGAGCCTATTCATTACAACCAAACAAACAAAGTTTTCCTCTTTATAATATTAGTATAGATATGGTAAATATTACCATACATTTTTTCCTTCATATATAATAAAAAAACAATAATAATAACATTAAAACAACAGGTATAATTAACAAACTTGGTTTTATTTTAAATTCTTCAAGTAAATCAAATTAATAATAATCAATAAGAAGGCATATGCCAATACAAATACGTGAATTTATATATGTATGTACATATGCGCATATACATACATATGTATATACGCTCACTTAAGTAGGGGAGAGCAAAATGCCGAACGTTGCCGTTCGTTTGCTTTGTCGTTCCTTCCGCGCTTTCGCTTGCAGTTCATTCAATGCAATGAGCAAGGTAACTACATATGAGCAAGGTAACACTAATATGAGCAAGGTAACACTAATGAGCAAGGTAACACTAATATGAGCAAGGTAACACTAATATGAGCAAGGTAACACTAATATGAGCAAGGTAACACTAATGAGCAAGGTAACGACACATTTTTTCGTGCGTGCAGCCTGTTAAATCGAATTATAAGACGTTATCACGTCAAAAAACACGAATCCAGTTCTATTGCAATACAAAAAGCATTATTGAGCTTGCAGGCGAGTTCGGATAGCCCATGCGGCTATAACGACAAAAAAACAAATAGTATTGTCGTGCCTTATAGTACGGAATCTTTACTTAAGATGGAGTTTCTGCAAAGAAATTATATGCAATTAATGAGACAGAGCGATTGATGGGTACTAACAAGTATTATAGTATTATTGTTAAATTTTGTTCTTATTACTGTGTAGAGCAATTTGCAATAAGTAGGTGGAGGTTCTCTGGAGTAGGGTAATCTGTTAGTTGTACATATTTGGTCTGCACAAACAAACAAAAGCATTAAATCTTTTTTGAAAATAAGAACAAATAAGTATTACTTCGATTAATTTTCAAAGTTAATTTTTACTGTCTTACAGAGGTGTTCTGCTACACTGAAATGTTTGTAAAAGAATAACGACTACATATCAATCGCTTGCTGGAAGAAGTTTGACTGGGGTTTAATTTAAAGGGTTTATTTTGAACTAAAACTATATATGACGAAAACAGAGAAAAGGATTTAAAGGCTTTTTCTTTACTGTCGCTTCTTAAGAAAACTAACATCGTTTTTTCAATGTGTTTATTTTAATATATCTCGCTTTGCTTTCTTCCATAGCACAAAAGAAGAGCTGGAGGTAATTTCTGCATACTTATCTAAAAAAATCGCTTTGAATTAAAAAAACCCTTGGCATGATTATTACTTACGTAATTTACTTATAAAACAATATTTATTTTTGGCAATAACAAATTATTATTATTGGAATACAAGCATGCCGATGCAAATAGCTACAATTATAATACAAACGTTTCTATTTTTATTACATACAAAATTGTTTACAAATGTGTTGAAATCATGCATCCATATATAATATTTACTAGCACAAATCAATTTTTTGTACTTACTTGTTTCACATTACAATAGTCTTAAAATATATAGGTATAAATACATTTGCAATAAGTTAAAGCATTGAAAAATATTTGGTGGAAGTTTTTTGAGTGGTTGCTAACACTGATGTCGGTTATGTCCATTAGTATCAACTGGAGGCGGGTTCAAGAAAATGACTCAGAAAATACGAAAGATTCTCAAGAATGGTGGAATACAAGATTATGTAGATGGAAGTAAAATTTCGATAATAGTTTTGAAGTGTTTCGATTTTAGATGAACTGTGAGAGCGGTCGAGGCGAAGGTGTTAGAATAGGGAACTTTTGTCAATAAAAACGGAAATTTAGATTAGGCAGTGTACCATACCAAAAAATATAAACCATAGGTGCCTTGTAAGCAAAAAAAAAAAGAAGAAAAAGCAAGCAAACCTATAAATAAGCGAAACTCAACAACTGATTATTTAAATTTATTAAGAATCGATATGTACAATTTTTGGATTTTCTCTTAACCATGTGGACTTCATATTGCCTAGCTAGCGCCAAAAGCATAAAGCTCCACTGTTTAATCGTAATAATCTACAATTAGGTTTCTTTCTAGGAAAAGTGGCTGCATTATTTGAAGTTCATCAAACAAAAAGAAAAAAAAAACTAACTCTCGCTGTTCGGTAGGCCACCGAAAAAGTTGGCACTATAACAACTGAATAGCTGTAGACTGACTTCCATTGGTAAATTGAGTTGTATAAGATTTACGACGGCATAGACATAGCGCAGCGAATAATGATCCAACGGCTACGTTGGCTGGGTCATGTCGTCCAAATGTATACAAACGCTCCCGCTCTGAAAGTATTCGACGCAGTTCCAGGTGGTGGTAGCAGAGGCTAAGGAAGGCCTCTTTTGCGTTGGAAAGACCAGGTCTTGACTTGTGTCCAACTGGCCCCGGTTAGCACAAGAAAGAAACGACTGACGCGCTTTGGTAAACACGACCTTATCGCGCCAATAAAGAAGAAGAAGACTTCCATTATACAGATTAACAGATACAGGAAAAATTAGAGCGCAGTAATCAGAGCTATTAACCGGAATTAAGAACGACTCAACTTTTCGCCATACCGTCAGCGCATATATTTCCCTATAGACCGTTAAAAACCTAATGGAACTAAAGCAACAAAATTTGTAGCATCAACTGTATGCCAAGACCGTTTCACCTACAGACCTTTTAACGAAAAGATCTCTTTACCCTTTACAGAGTTTCGGTAATACTATCAATAACCAGTGCTTCCGCAAATATAAGAAAATTTAGTAAATAAAGCAAAGGTCTTCTCCAAAAATTGTACACTCTAATAAGCTGACTATTGGCCAAAGAAAATCGATGTGAATGGAGTTTGGAATAGAATGGAATTGGGGATGGGCACCATCTGAGTAATATTGCACATTGTAGGTCTAGAGAGAGGATTTTAAATGTAGAAAGAAACAGCTTGGCCGGGAATTCCTTGCTTCTCTGCAAACTGCACAGATTTTTTTCACTTAGAAGTTTGTCGAGTATAAGAAAATACATCCGACTCAAAACTGATCCATCTATGTAAGTCGAGCGAAAGACGAACCGTGGCAGATAAAATGCTTTATACGATCCTCATCATCCAAGCAAAATACATACAGTGGATTGTAAAAGATGCCAGTGGTGTCCAATAAAGCTTACTATAATAACTTTTTTTTTTGGTGCTTTTTTTTTTTAACGCACTCAAATCGTACAATTTATAATAATTTACCGAATAGCATTATGTATAATACATATTTTCTATTTTAGTTATTTTATTAGCTACAATGGCATATTTTTTGCAACTTGAAGTTTCTTAAAACAAAACATTTCTGATAATTT
The DNA here is from genome assembly GCA_037575425.1 of Anastrepha fraterculus. Lineage (NCBI taxonomy): Eukaryota > Metazoa > Arthropoda > Insecta > Diptera > Tephritidae > Anastrepha > Anastrepha fraterculus. The sequence goes on along the minus strand of JAYXIM010014999.1, from coordinate 854,735 downwards.
TTAATCATAGACTCTTTCTTGCTATCCACTTCCATTGCACCACTCGCTCTTTTAGTCTCTATTTGCTTTGTGTGGCCTATTTAAAGCCCCATTTAGTACATACTTTGCGGGTCATAATACCGCACCGGTCGCGATAGTAATTTAGCAGGTATATCTTTCTTGAGTCGCGATTCGCGCTCGAACATCAATGATTTCTCTCTAACATTCGATATTACGGGGCCATTCACATCTGCATCGTCGAGAAAACCAAAAACATCATCTACTATCTGTTTCGAGGATTCCACATCGATGTAGTTGTCGCTGGACGTCGGCGCTTCTTTCACCTGTTTTTGCTTCGCCAATATTACGCCGCCCACAGGTACAGTCGCCGCGCCATTCATATAACTTACACCATTCGTACCATTTACGGTATTCTTCATATTCATAGAAGTCACATCAATGCCATTTACAGCGCCCTGTCCATTCGTTACACCATTCATTGGCGTTCGTGCTGAAGTGGGTGGTGGTGCAGTTGTGCGTGTGGCAGGCGCCACTGCTTTTGCCGCCGCTGTCTGGGTTACCACATTTGCGCTTAGACGCGCCTGTCGCTCCTTTTCCAATTGCTGATGCTCTCTTGCCTGCCGCACTAATAATTCTTCTGCTAAACGGAATGCTTGCAATTCTTTCCGACGTCGCTGTCGCTCCATCTGGCGCAGCTTGTATGCCTGACGCGCCAAATAACCGCGACAGTGAGCCTGCAAATGTATGATGCGACTGCGCAGCATTGTAAAAGCAGACGTTAGCCCTTTTTGAGCAATGCAAGCGCCTAGTCGATGGAAACCTTGGCGCATGATGAGAAAATCTCGTCGCTCTTTGTGACTGCGCCACACTTTCTGTATGATGAGCGCCGCTTCGCGATAGCGTTGCAGCTGACGACGGAAGAGCACTTTTCGGAAACCACGTTGTATGGCTATGATCGATTGTAATACCTTATGGGCGCGTTCCTTCTCCAAGAACGTATCATCTACATCTTTCAGAAAAACCTTATGTCGTCCAAATTGATAATCAGCTGATGCAGGCAGCAAATTTTTGCAGATCTGTTCGGTTACTTGGCGACAGTTGAGTGTGTGGGTGGGTCCGAGTCCACGATGCAGCAAGCGGTAACGTTCGACGAAATCTTTGTAGGTGTGACGTATGGGATAGCCAGCGTGACGTATACGTGCTGTCTCCATCATGCCGGAATAGCGCAACTGACGCACGCAGAGCTCGCGGTCGAGAAGCTGTGAAATCGGTAAAAAAAAATTAATATTTATCAAATTTATATAGACATACATATGTAAATATGTATTTACTAAGGTAAATGTGCTTGCTGTTATCCACTAAATTTGTTCTGTGATCAAAAACATTGAATTCCTATGGCACAATTGCAATTTTCCGAAAATTTGTTTAAAATGCTTATGAATATTATTTTCAATTAGGCAAATTTTCTTGACTATATAATAAATTTACGGGCAGCATTAAGAAAAAAAGCGGCTGCCGTAGCCGAATGGGTTGGTGCGTGACTACCATTCGGAATTCACAGAGAGAAAAACATTTTTCTAATAGCGGTCGCCCCTCGGCAGTCAATGGCAAACCTCCGAGTGTATTTCTGACATGTAAAAGGTCCTCATTAAAATATCTGCCGTTCGGAGTCGGCTTGAAACTGTAGGTCCCTCCATTTGTGGGATAACATCAAGACGCACGCCCCAAATAGGAGGAGGAGCTCGGCCAAACACCCAAAAAGGGTGTACGTGCCAATTATATATATATATATATTAAGAAAAAAAATTAGTAAAAATCGTAATATTTAAATTGATCTCTGCAACAGTGAGAAACATAAACTAGAAATCATGGCGTCTCATAAGTGATCCTCTTATTATGAATATCTCTGATGACGAAAGTATTTGACTATTACGAACGTTGGGGTTTCCAGTGGCATATACCTCAGTTCAAAAATTTATTTACATGAAAAAATTTAATAATTATAATTATACATTTTACTGGTTTTAACAAGGAACGGTAATGGCACTAATTGCCGCTAAGTCTCTTGTAGGTATATCCCAAAATATTTTGCTTTTGCCAGATATATTTCAAAACCGAATTAAAAGCATCAGAATAAGTAATGAGACTCCAGGTATTTTTATTTATTAAAATTATGAAGCAATAAGTACTCACATTTGGTTTCTTATCCTCATTCGGCTTGATGCATCTAATAAAGAAGGGATGCGCAGCGGCGAGTGTGCGCATGAGCAGGTCCAATGAATTGCGGAATTTCACCGACAACGTGAACTGTTTCTTCATTGTATCATATGGTAGTTCCATTGGAAATATGTCGACGAGAAATTTATTTTTAGATTTTCCAATCATTTCACGCAAATCCATGCTGAACGAATCACGATTTTTCTCCAGAAATCCATTCGGGTTGTACATCACCACGCCGGCATAGTGACGTATGCCAAAGAGTACAGATTGATTGGATTTGGGTTTTACATAAATCGAGCGATTGCCATGTTGTACGTGAAGTTTCTCCAGCAGTGTGTAATCGGTGCCTGTGGAGAGGTAATGAAATCGGTTAAAACTATTAAGTATAGAACAAATTCGAATATTTTAATATACCTATATAGTAAGCATTACACAGGTCGACATAATTCTTTTTCATTTGATGTTTTTGTGGGTGCTGAGAAATTTAAAGGCCTAATAATGCAAAAAAGTCATCGGTGCCACAACCAGCGACCCAATTTTTTTTGTTTTCAGCCAGCTTGCACCAGCTTCAACATCAAAACTAACATCAGAATCTTCATTAGTGACCCCAAAAACCTTAGAGTAGTAATTTTTAGTTTAGCTCAAGGTAATATTGTATAATAATTGAATTGTATTAACTGGGTTAAACTACATTTTATTTATTGTTATTGTTATTAAATGATTAGTTTCTGGAACTTGCATATATGTATGGTTACTATAGTGCAAGGTTCAAGATTTCATTTGAGGATAGGTTGAGGGCTCTAGCACGTTTCTTGGAAATTGTATCTCCAATCATCTCAAAACCATGACATGAGTTGCACTTTTAAACCCCAAAGTCGTGTTTAACGCACAAAAATCTATTAAAGACCGGCCTCATATAAAAAAGTGAGTTTATTAAGTCTCTGTTATTTCATAATTCATAGCCCATGCCATCTTTATTCACAACAATTGAGAGATAATTATGTGTAGAGAATTACCCAACTTCGGCATCGACCCCAAAATTGCAGTTCAGTTTTGGTTCGACTTCGGGCAAAAAAAAACACCTAATTTAAGCCGAAAACTAGTTTAAATTTTGTTTGCTCTAAAATTGTATACAACTTTTGTAAAATTTTTTGAAAAAAAAAGTAAAAACCAAACATCAAACTGCTTCTCCATAAAGTGGAGCTAATGATCATAAATGATGCAAGTCGGCTTTATTTCGGTAGGTAGGTAGGATGGACAAAATACAGAAAAGCTACCATTTTGTTATTTTTTATTATAACCTACCAAAACTATTAAACTATGACTAGAAAAAATAGTAACATTTTTGTGTGTTTCTGTTAGAAATATAAGCATACCACCTTGATCGAAAAATTCACGGAATATGTTCAGGAAATTCAAAATACAAGTTTATTCCTCAAAAGTGATATTATTGCTTCCCCATCAACTACAACGCACATATGACAGCCTTTAATACAGATCTAGAAACATTTTTGGAACTTTATTTCGGTAGAGCCATCAGAGATGCCTCCGATTTTTCCATTACTTTCTTTCGGCTTTGTGAACTTCCTTTCCTTTCGTTTCCTTCCAGAACTTTTGATCAAGGTGGTATGTCATGAGCTGAAACTAATCTGATTGAAACTTGTCCATCTTCTTTTGCTTTTTTATCAATAAAAATACTGGATTTTTAAAAACTCATGGCTGTTTATTACTTAGCACCATTAAAATGTTCGATTTGGTTTCAGTTCGTCTTCGGCCGAAATTGGCCGAAGTTCTATTCGATTAAATCATAAAAAAGCTTTGTAGGTTCAAATAATTTTCTTATCAGCTCATGGAATGCTGGTCCTTCGAGAAGAAATATATTTATAAGTATCCAATTTATAATCTTGTGAAAAAAAAACTGGAACTCTGGAAAAGGAATGAGTATTAAAAATGAGAATTTAGCCAAAAGTTCGCTAAGAAAAATTAAAAAAAAATTATGATACCATTTTCCTTTACACAGAAGCTAATCAATTTACTGGAACCTAGGCTAGACTACAATTATTCGTAGTTGAATAAAAGTTCACACTTAAGGAAAACTGATAGCCAAAATTTCGATAAAAACACATCCCATACTCTAAGTTTAAGTTCATTGTAATCTCTCGGTTCATTGCAAAACCTGCAGCTATCGTTGTGTGTAATTCCTATCTTGTATGCGTGCGCCGCTAATAAATTGTGGCCTATCAGTGTTCAAAAAGTATCGCGAATTTTGTGTTTTTTTTTTATTATTTATTTATTCATTGATATCTATTTTGACCCCTCAATGTAGTCCCTATGAGATATTATGCACTTGTGCAGACGTTTCTTCCAATATTCGAAGCACTTCAAGAAATCCTTTTTTTTATCTTGTTCAGCTCCTCCTTCGATGACGTCTTTATCTCGTCAATCGTAGCGGAGCGACGTCCTTTCATGGGCCTCTTCAGTTTCAGGAACAAGAAAAAGTCACAGGGGGCCAGATCTGGGGAATACGGTGGCTATGGCATCATTAGTGTGTTGTTTTTGGCCAAAAAGTCGCGCACAAGCAACAATGTATGAGCAGGGGCGTTATCGTGATGCGAGAGCCAATTTTTGTTCTTCCACAAATCCGGGTGTCTGGCGGATTGCTTCGCGCAAATTGCGCACAACTTGCAGGTAAAATTTCTCATTAACGGTTTTATCCTGTGGCAAGAACTCATGATGCACAACGCGCCTGCAATCGAAGAAAACGGTAAGAAACACTTTTACATTCGACCGAACTTGGCGCGCTTTTTCCTTGGTCTTCGTTCGTGTGGCAGCTTCCATTGAGATGATTGAGCTTTGGTTTCCACGACATAACATTGCTAATGGTTCATGCGATTCTGCTTTTGGTCGAAATTGAGTAGTTTTGGTACGAATTTTGCCGCGACCCGTCTCATGCCCAAATCATTGAAAAAAATCGAATGGCACGAGCCAATCGACATGCCTAGGTCCTCAGCAACTTCTCTACTGGTGATTCTACGATTGGCCAATGCCATTTTCTACACTTCATAAATTTTTTCGTTTGTTGTTGTTGTGATCGGGCGTCGGGCGCGCTTTTCACCGTTCACATCTTCTAGGCCTTGTGAGAACATTTTGTACCACCGATAAACGTTGCTTTGGTCCAAAGTAACTTCTCCGTATGGCACAGTCAACATTCGAAATGCATCCGCACACTTAATTTTGTTTTTCACACAAAATTTCATACAGGTTCTTTAATCCATCTTTTTGAATCGAAGATGAGGCGAAACACGTGCAAGCAAAGCAGCTGTCAATAATTAACTGAACATTCAAAATGGCCGAACTCGTCGGCATGAGTGAGAGACATGAGGACCAACATATCGCCAAAAAAAAATCGAAATTCGAATATACGTAACCTGCGAAAATTCAAAATTCGCGATACTTTTTGAACACACCTCGTACCTACGATAGCTCTGCTTTCTTTTCTAGACAGAGCTAGTACGAATCGGACGTATTTATATGCATTCTGTGTACACAGGATTTTCGCGGTTTTGCAAGTGGCTAGATTATTCCACCTCCTGTCTAAGCGTATTTTCATGTCCGCAGCGATGTCATTGTATACCGTATTGAATGGTTTAAGTAACATATCGCACCCTAATACAAAAGGGTCACAACTCAAAATGTATGTTCTGCTCAAATATGAACGAGACGTTATCAATAAAACGGTCCGCGGATGACATATGGCAAAAATAATTTTTTTGTTTTTTGGTAGGACTGTTATAAGCTTACAAGGCAAATTTCAGTGTGATATGTCACATAGTTTATTTTCTGTGCTACTGTAAACAAGTCAAGCTCGAGTGTGGAAAATTTTGAGTTGTGACCCTTTTGTATTTAGGGTGCGATATGTATGTAGTTTTCTAGTTCCAATGGCATGTAAACAGCGCTCTTGGCAATCTGATCTGGAATTTCGTTTCCTACAATGCCCTTATGTCTGTCTCCAGCTAGTCTCCCTATGACTTCCCTGCTTTTTAGAACATTTTTAGATGAAGTGGAATAAGTTTGAAGAAAATTTCATATTACCTCAAAAGACGGAGTTTAAGCCTACACAGCTTTCAGGGCTTGATATGGGCACTTACAAAATTTTGTAAACAAATTCAAAGAAATAAATGGAAACCATTAATCCATTTATAACGGAATATTTTTGCTGCCTAAAAGACGATGAAATGTTTATTTTTCCTATCCTGATACAGTCAAATACACTTAGCGATAGGTGTTGTCCATGATTCCAAGTTTAGAAATGCACAATCGCGCATTTTTGTTTATATCAGAAATAATGAGAGCTCTTTGCCCAACCAAGCACAATTTTTAGTCTTCCAAGTTTATTTGCTGGCTTAGATTTAAGTGCTTTAAGTATTTGACTTATTTTTTAATTCGGTTAATAGTAAATAGAAATATGACGAAATTTCTAAAAAAGCTCATGGAATTTTATTTTTTACCCGCAATCATCAAATCGCATACTTTCTTATCTATACAAAAATTTAAAAATTTTAATTTACTAAAAAAAGGCTTCAAATTTATATATCTGCATATCTAACAGCTGGAATTAAAATATACTAGTTGCAAAGTACTTAAAGAGGTATTATTATGTACTATACTTTGTACATACCAAAATCAACTAATCAGACGCAATTTTTTTAATTAATTATAAACTAAAGGCAATTCATTATTGTCGTTTTAGATAAAACAAAAACTATATTGGAAGTAATGTTAAATTTTCTTTATCACTGTAATATTTTTTCGAAGCACTAAAGCAGCATTTAGGTAATAATTTTTTGTCTATTTATTTTTAAAATTGATTCAAATTATCTTTCTAAATCGCAATTATGCCATTTATTATTGAGTTTCTGAAGTATTTTGAAAGCATTTTTACTTCTTCATATTTTTTGCAGTTTAGACCAATGAACTATGAAAGAAAAGAAATTTTCTCCTCGAGATAAGAACATCGAAATTAAATTTAAGTAAAACCAATTTTAAAAATACTTATACTGGAATAATCGAAACACTTAACAAAAATCAAAACACTTAACAAAATTTTAATAATTTTTGACGAGCTTTAATTACTGACATTAAAGTGGTACATTAGTGCAGTAGGAACACTTGATCTGATACGGTTTGATATACAGATTTATACGTTTGAACTGAAGATCAAGGAATAGAACACAAAAGGATTTGATTTAACCGTAGATCGTTCTTTGTATCAAAAATGATACATTTCATATTTTAGAAGCCAATAAATTCGTCCACGTTGGCAACACTTACCTCAACTTTTATGACTTTGTTTGTCCCTTTGATATAAGCATTTTAAACTGAATTTCAAATTTTAAAATCAAGTAGGCCGCCAGAAAAACGAAAACTTCATTATTCTACTCATTGTATCATATTTGATACATATGAAATTTTTAATGATTTTTCGTGCGAACAGTTTTAGTTTCATCCTTGTTTTGACATTATTCGGACGTTTTTTTGTGAATAAGTGATTGTTAGTGAAGTTTGGTTCAAAAATGTCGCGTCCGCAATATTTAACTTTAGAGGAGCTGGTGAATGAAGTTCTGGATAACAGTTCAAACGATGAATCTGAAAATGGAAAATTTTCCAATTCAGAAACTGAGGCGGAGGACTATGTGTTTGAAAATGACTCAAATGAAAGTTTTTTATCAGATATTTCTGAGAATATTGGTCTCAACTTTGATATTGACCCGTTATATACTGCAAAAGATGGTACCATATGGAATCCAGAGCCATACACCATCGGTCGTTCAAGGGCGGAAAACGTCATTAGTTTGAAACCAGGTTACTAACTGTGCTTTTTTTTACTATTTTTCAATTTACATACTGACTTACTTCTTTTAGGAGCCAAGTTGGAAACATCCGAGATTCCCTGCTATTATTTTCCCCTACATCGATTACGAAAATAATAATTGAAAATTCGAATAAGTATGGGAAAGAATTGCATGGAGATAAACATTTAGAAATTGATGAAGATCTACTTCTGGATTTTCTGGCTGTTTTGATATTGGCTGGTGTATATAAGTACGTTAATACATATATTCAAAAACTAAAATATCATAAATAAAAAATTGTTTTTTTGGAATACTTATATAGATCTAAAAATGAAACATTGCATGATTTTTCGATACTACATATGGGTGACCTATATTTCGCACAATTATGACCGAAAAAACATTTTTATATGTATTGAAAGTTATACGCTTTGATGACGTACTTAGTCGACGAGAGAGAAGAAGTGAAGATAAATTTGCACCAATTCGCGGTCTTTGGGAACGGTGGATAAAACTACTCCCTACGTTCTATAATCCTCATGATTGCATCACAGTAGACGAACAATTATTGGGTTTTCACGGCCGCAGTAAGTTTCGTCAGTACATTCCGTCGAAACCCGAGAAGTACGGTATAAAGTTTTGGTTGGCCGTTGATTCCGAAACATGTTATGTTTGGAAAATACAGCCTTATTTGGGAAAAGGAATTACTGGAGTTCCAAAGCGCAACCAAGGCGAGCGGGTCGTACTTGATTTAGTGGAAGGATTGAAAGGTCACAACGTTACCATGGACAACTTTTTCTCGTCGCATACTTTGGGTCAAAAACTTTTAAAACGAAATCTAACAATGGTTGGAACAATGCGCAAAAATAAGAGATCCATTCCTCCAAAGTTACTTCAGTGCAAAAACATTCCTAGATTTAAATGGCATGCTTTCGTCGATTTTCTTTACTGGCGTCGTCAACAGTGCAGACGAGAACGAAGCTGGATCATCAAAAAAGGCTAAAATGGAAAGTTTGGAAAAAAAGAATCGAGCAAGATGTTGTATGTCTTATAGTTCCGGAGAAAATAAAAACAAATGGACCTCTTTATATTGGAGCAAATGCAAAAAACCTTATTGTAAAGACAAATATATGGAAAATATTTGTACAAAATGCGTCAATAAAGCTTAATTTTATAACTATCTCAAAATCTAGTTAAAAACACATTGGTTTGTTGCATTTTTAATAATAATTCAGTATGTATCAAAAAAGATACACGGTATAGAATTGTGAAGTTTTTTGTAGGGCTGATCTACGGTTAAGCACCCCTGAACCGAATTTCACTAAAGTGATACAACTTAGACTTGGGTGGGAAGTGCATTTGCGAATGGATTTGGCAATTCCAGCTTTTTGGCACTTTTTTTGACGTTTCACTTCAGGATTTCCATATAATATCTCTTATCCATAATGCCGTCAATGAATTTCAACTCACCGACGCCTGCAGCGGACATGCAGCCCCACACAATGGCTCTTCCACCCTAATGTTTTACAGTCGCAGTAGGGTTCTGTTTTTGCAGTTTGGTGTTCGGCTTTTTCCACACAGTTTGCAGGCCACAGATGGAAAGATGTTGCATTTGCTTTCATGCGAGAATAGTACCTTGTCCTCAAACTCACTTGGCTCGTTTAGATACTCCTTAGCACAGGCTAAACGCTTCTTTTGGCTCACTTTTAAAATGAGAGGTTTGCGTCTAGTCACGCGAGAATTGTAGTTCTCCTCATGCTATGCTATCCTTTTCCAACACTTCCTTAACATCCGCTGCAATTTGTGTGGAATATATTCTTGTTTTTTTTTTACCTCCTAACTATTTGTCAGCATTCGTTTCATTTAAAGGTAATTTAAAGCCTTAGGCCTGTCCTCCTCAAAAAATTCGTCACCAAACGACGAGTAGTATTGTCACACGGTGCCCGTTTGCCGCAATACGTTTTGCGATATGCGCGTTGAGTTAGAACAAGAGAACGACTATTTTCGATGTATAGCGTCACTATTTCAGCGCGTTGTTTCGGTGTAAAGCGATCCATGGTTGAAATTGTACTGAATTGATGTATCGAAAACATGTATGTTGAAGTCGATCGGTTGGCAAATGACAAAGTTATTCAGCGTTTACATACCGACATAAAATATGGCGCACCCTGTAACGAATTTTCAATTCCTGGCAATTACCTAGGCTGTATGACTGACAATTGAACTGTGTATTGTATGCCGCGCTATTCAAAACACGCTTAAAATATCTGGGGGCGCCACACTTTGATGGATTGGAAGATATCTCAGCAGTAGTTAGGAAATGTCTCCTTAAATTAAATGGAAACAGGCACTATGCAGGTAAACTATTTCAAAACACTAATGAATTCCCTTTGGTATTGCTATGGACTAAACCGGTTTATGCGTGACTGCAAGTCAACCAGTTCAACCTAACCTATCTCTAAGAGTAAGTGACTTTTTACAGTTTGAGCATCTCTTATAAAAAACACTCTGTAAATAGCGATTTCAGGATTCAAAATGTCGGCATTACATCACTTTTATATTTATATATAATATAATTTCTTAAACTCACTTCTACAATCACTTAATAATATATACTATTTAAGTAACTACCATATTCACCTTTAGGAAATTTTGACTCTTCATCTATGAGTGACATAATATTCACCGACTTCATGCCGATCAAGTCCAATATCTCTTGATTATCCTGGAAGTCGATGTGTTGCCATTTGATATTTTCTTGTTCATATTCTGCTTGTTCCATCTGAAAGTATAAAGTTTTACGAAATGTAAAAATTTCATTTATTCTTCTGTACAAAGAGTGACTAGATAGCAGCGATAATTTTTCCAACTCTTATGTTTCAGCAGCTGTCAAAATTACCGATGTATCTAACTGTCAAATTATTCACTACAATTTTCATTACGCATCGTTACACGCATGCCGAAAGTGTGAAAATTATTAAAAAAAATTATCGAAATTCTGGCTCAGTTGTAAAAACGCAATGTGAATTTCGTCATGAGGTTGGCCGTCATTATAGTTTTAGCGCGCAAGCAATTCATCGCGCCGCGAAAAAGTTTGTGCATGAATACACTCGCTTGAATCTTAAGCCAGCAACCAGAAAGAGATTGGTGTGAAGTGAAGAAAGTAGAACTACTTAGTGGACGATATCCAAGAAGACCCAGAAATGTCTTTTTCTGCGTCGATGAGCTGAATCGCTCGTCGCCAGAGAGTTAGCCTGACTTATTCTTCGGCTAGACTTGGACCTACTATATTGTGTCAACTTATTAATCTAAGCCGGCGATTTTTTCGTAAAATAATTATCTTCTCGAACACTGCGCACTTGTGGCTCAGCGACCATGTCAGCAAGCAGAATTGCTATTATTGAAGAGAACAGAAACCACAAAGGCTTCAGCAAACATCTATGAAATTACAAAGATTCAGAGTTTCGTGCAGTTTATGGCATGGCGGCATCTTCAGATCCTATTTCTTTCAAAATGAAGAAGGAAATATCTTTGTCGTCGATGGTCCTCTATATAGAGAGATCTTCTATAGAGTCCTTGACAAAACCGACTGTGGTTCAAAGAAGGCAGCGCCACATGGAATACAAGTGGCACAACGCTCGTTGTGAAGGAGATATTTTACGGTTGAGTCATCTCACACCGAGCATTCATCAATTAGTCGCCGCGATCATCCAACTTGACATCCCGCGATTATTTTCCCTAGGGCTATGCCAGGTTCTTAGTCTACGCTAACAAACTAACTGCTTTAGACGAGCTCGAGGCCAAGGTTCGAGACGCTATCGGACCGCCAGTGAAGACGAGGCGGTCACTTTGATGAAGTGCCATACCAGTATAAGTTAATGCGTGTAGCTTCAAAATAAAGCCAGAATCCATGTGAAAACTCACACCGTTATTGTGTTCTTTAATTTATAATGAATGCATAAATAATATAAAACACTCCAAATAAAAATACAAAATTCAATCAAACTCACCTTGAAAATATGCCGTACAAAGAATTGTTGCAGATTCTCATTTGCATAGTTAATGCATAGCTGCTCAAAGCTGTTATTCGCGAAATTTTCGAAACCGAATATGTCCAGCACTCCTATAGTGTTCAGCGTTTTGGACACCCTATCCTTCGTATCGATTGTCGCGTTTATGCGCTGAACAATGCGTACGAAGATCGCGCCATACAGTGACTTCACAAATGCATCTCTGCCCTCGATGGTCATTTCGCGCGATAGAGAAGTCTCCACACGCTCACCGTGCACGAAAATCGTTTTACGTGTCAATGCAGCGGCCAGCGCTTGCTTTGTGACACCTAACAGCGCGGCCACACGTTGCAAATTCACCACATCGGTTGCCTCAGTGGCGTCCATATTTTGTACCATCGTCGCTTTAAAATACATATTCCCCAGATGCAAAATGGCAGCCAATAGACTGTAGATACTCCACACTTCCTCTGGTCTGAAGGAGAGCACTTTCATAGCTGCGCGTATGTCAGCAAAATTCTTGGCATCATTTCTGCCATCCAACTCATAGCAGCCACCCTGTGCCAAATAGTGGTATTTGAGAGGAGATTGCTCCAATAACTCCAAGCGTGTCAGTTCGGCTTTACTCAAGCCCGCCAACATGCAATAGAAAATGTGATAATTGCGCTCATCACGCGATTGCGCTACAATGCGCGATTTTTCCAACAGATATTGTTCGATCTTTGCACCCTGTATTTTACCAGCGTCCGTGAATCGTATCTCTATGTATTTGCCGAAACGTGATGAGTTGTCATTGCGCACTGTCTTCGCATTGCCGAAGGCTTCCATAATTGGATTTGCTTCAATGATCTGCTGTTCGATCCAGGACTGTTTGCCGCTGTTAGCGGCCAAATACTGCAGTATGAGCTTAGTGCTCTCAGTCTTGCCAGCACCCGACTCGCCGCTTATCACAATGCACTGATTCATGCGATCACGCTTCAGCTGCTGGAAGGCATTGTCGCTGATGGCGAAAATATGAGGCGGGAGTTCGCTAATTTTCTTGCCGCGATACTGGGCAATCTCGCGATTCGTGTATATCGGCAGCGCTTGGTAAGGATTGATAGCGATCAGCATGGAGCCAGTGTAGGTCTATAAAAAGAGCATTGAAAAGAATACAAGCATTTATTGATTACCGAAATATTTTCTTCTTTTGAATTGTCAACATTTATTTTTACTTTTACTCACATAAATAAGCTTTTTCGCATATCGCATCTCTAGGTTTCTTAAAATCGCATACTCCTGCAAATCGCCCAATGTAATCATATCATCGACGCCTTGTTGCGAGGTGATGTGCATCGCTTTCAATACATCCTCAGCCGGCACCCAAAATTGTTTACCCTCATCATTGGCGACAAGGGTGCGTGTCTTCTCTGTGCGTATGACTCGCGCACCGAAGGGCACTGCAAACTCATTGCCGCCAGCATTTTGTGGCTTCACCCACACACATTCGCCCTAGACGAGTGGGATAAAAGAGAAATAAAGTATGAAAGCAAACACTTCATTATTGATTGAATTGCACAAAGGTGAGCGCGTATGATTATTTTTAAAATAGTCTATGATGGCAACGGATTTTCATGCGCACTCATGAACATTGGCACATACTTGTGTACATTCTTACATACAGGTATGTTGATATATTAATAGTATTTTTAAACTTTTCAGACAGATTTATCAGTTGACATAGTCGAGTTAATCATACCAATAGACCTCAAAAGGCACTTCAAGAGCAGAAGTGGTTACTTACACACGATGGGAGCTTATGTGCGCTTATATGTTTGTAATTTGCCATATGTGTGTACCCATTTAAATCTGCCTATACTTTTACGCACAGACAAGAATGTATGCTAATATTTAAAATTTTAATTTATATGTTAATAGATGAAAAACAGGTTTCTGAGTGAAGACAGAATTTTCTGCATTCAAACATATTTTTGTTATGAATTATTGCCCATGCAGTTGAAGGGATACCGCTCATATTTGGTGTATTCATACGTTTACATATAAAGGGTGATCAGATTGGAGTGTTTTTTTTACAGATCAAGCGTGACTACTCTCAAACTAAATACAAATTTTGTTTCAGTATTCATTGACATTTCATCGTGGAAAAACTTGCGACTCAACAATGTTCACAAATCGTGCTCAGGCCAATTCATCGTGCACATAACCGTCCCACCGAATGCACTATTCGGCAAACCATCGGCAAAATTGAGAATAATTTTACATTATTGGATGATACTCTACCGATTGGACCACGTACAGCCCGATGTGAAGAAAATATTGCGGCTTTAAATAAGAGTTTTGCCGAAGATCCGGACCGATTCGACGTCGGTCTCACAACTTGGCCTATCTTACTACATGGGCGTTTTTACGCAAAGATTTTGGTTTTAAAGCATATAAAATACAGCTAGTCTAAAATTTGAAGCAGCACAATCTTTCAAATCGTCATAATTTCATTCGTTGGACTCTTGAAAACTCGCCGAAGATCCGCATTTCAGAACCCGAATTTTATTCAGCGATGAGGCCCATTTTTGGCGTAATGGCTACATCAATAAGCATGTTGCCATAGTTGGGCTGAAGAGCAACCCGAAGTCATGCAAGAACTGCCCGTATTTCTTCAAAGACGAGGCTGACGTAAAAAAACGTGAATGTAACACTGCATGGCGAACGCTATCGCAATGAATCCAAAAAGGGATTATCTTAAAAAAATATATATGAATGGTTCTACACAAAAATAATAAATATTGTTCCATCTATTTTAATTTCGTTGTTTTATTTCAATTTAAAATCCGATACCCTTCAATTTATCACCCTCTATATACATACTTTAAAACGAGGGTTGCCTTTTATATTTAGCATCCAATAATGAAAACACTGTAAAATTATAATGAAAATGGTTTTATTGTATTCCAAATATTCATTGGAAGTCATTACACTTCTGCATTCAATTGAACTAATTTTCAAAGCACTTTTGCCACTCAGAAGTGCATACCTCCAAAAGGAGCTGTATAAAAGCTTCAATTGTTTCTTCAGACAAATAAAGGTGCTAATTCAGGACTGTCCATCTTTTGAGTGCTCAAAAATTCCCCTTTATTCGGGCAATTGCGTCTTGAATTTAGCCTCAAACTCGCATGAAGTCTAGCCTATTTGCCTAGAGTAATGGAACCTTACATAGCCCTAGAGACTATGATCGCGACCACCAATTGATGAATGATTGCTCTTTAATTAGAACCATACACTGTAGCGGTTTCTCTTCCCTCATTGTGGAATAAATAAAGTCCAATTCTGCATCGTACCAAGCACTCAATCTTTATGGATGCATTCATGCAGTCGAACACTTGTGGATTGTATTCGCTCCATTGGTGGCAATTTTGCTTGCTTATATAGCTGCTGAACCAAAAATGGTCCTTGCCGAGAAGGTGGCCAAAATCTTGACCTCCATATTTACAACTGGAATTGGAATTCCGATAGTATTTTTTTTTTAATTTTCATACGTTTAATAAGCTTGAATAAAACATGATAAAATGGCAAAACTTACTGAATATCTGGCAGCTGTATGTCATTGGTAACTTGGCACCATAACAAGTGCAGAAACAATCATTTTTATCAAACCCGTTAAATGTACCTGTATATTAGTTAAGCGACAAAAAATTGTTTAGCCCAAATTTATTCCATAGAAGATACTGGAGTCGAGATATTTCTAAAAATATGAAGAAGATTCTGTGTAATTTTATGCAAATCAAGTTACGAGCAATTTTTTGTTATTGCTCTTCACAATGTCTTCTTCTAACGACTCCAACGTTGCTCCCACGATTGGACTTGGCAATCTTACGAAGTCAATTTGTTCGGTATCGGGGTTAAAGCTTTCTTTACTTATTGTACATTGGGAAGAAAAAGAAGTCCGGGGCTGTATCATGGGTACGATAATGTTGGAGTGTATTTTTTCGCCAAAAAATCTAAAACCATGAACAAGAAATAGGCCGACGTGCAAAATAATGCAAGATCCAGTCGTTCTCAATCACCTCGAGTTTGACGTAAAAAAAGTTCTTCAGGACACCGACATAAAACTGTCTGCCCAGGAGGAATACTTTCGTGATAAAAAGAACAGTGAACTTTAGGCTATGACGCAACTTAGACTTTCATGCGTTCTCCCACTGAAGTTTGCTACCTAAAAGTTGGGGGAAATAAGTGACTGAACTAAGACTTCTGTAAATGAGATATTGTCTTTTGCAGTTTTATATCATATTTTGAAAAAAAGTTATAAATTAAATTCATCAAAAACTGCATGCAATCATTTCTATAACTATAAATCAAGTCGGATCAGACAGCCGCCCTTAATATTAACCACTTAGGCTCTTGTATTTCCCACGACCTTCTATATAGCAATGTACCAAAACCCAAAGTTTCAGATTGGCAGCATTTCGCAATTATTTTTCAAGAGAGGTTACCAAAATATATTACCTATAAAATTGTAACAATTTTTAGTGTTTTGCTTGAAACGCCCGTCTACGAAAAAATAAATTAGGTAATGCCATACTTAGAAATCTAAGAGAATAAGTGTTTGGTCGAGCTCCTCCTCCTATTTGTATTGAACACTACCAAATGAAAATGATTATTCTAGCAGTATGGTTAGATAAGAAGAGCTTAAACTGTCATTAAAGAGAGCTTCAATTAATTGACATTTATTGAAAGGGGCTCAAACGGCTATTAGGAATTCTTTTCAAATATTTGCGCACGAAAGAAAGGAGCAGAATTTTTGAACGCTCCACAAAGCATACGCTGGTTAAAATGAAAATTAACAGGCATGCTTGGTATTTACATAGAATAAAGCATCTAAAGCCGCAGCCAAGCAATTAAGTTACAAACCACATGAACATCACGAGGGTGTGTAAATATTATTAATACTTCCATAAGTATATTTATTTGCACACTCAACGAACGCATGAATTTCATAAATATTTTCGCAATTGTTATTCGATACCAGTGAGTGTGTGTGTATTTGCATACAACTACATTTGAAATATTTAACAAAGCAAATTGCCACAGCAATGAAACCCGGCACGCCGCATGTTGAATAAAATACGATCGATTGAATTATTATATGGTAAATCAATACCAGCACAAATAATTGTCAAGTAATAAAAAATCGAATAATAATAAATAGAAAAAAGACAAAAGACAAAAACAAGACAAACAGATACAAGAACAATTGCGAGCGAAAGTAAGGCATGACTGATAGTGGGCTGAGATTTGGTCGCTGTGATAAGACTGGCTAGTTGCTCGATATGGCGACGCAGACAAACTAATTAAACGCTTTAGCGGTAACGAAAATATTAAAGCTATGAGAGAAAAGTGTGATTTTGCTGTTTTAAACTAGACATTGTTTTTTTTCCATTATCAAATTTTATATAATTATTTTTATCTGTTGGCAATAATCAAGTAGATCAAAAAGCACACTGATTTTCGAAAAAAAAACTTTTTATCGCGGTCTTGTGCAGTTTCTACATTTAACACCTACTGAACTTTTTTTTATATGGAAGAAAACATCCAACGCCGTCAGCAAAAAAATATATGAACAAAAATCAACGCAATCTTTGAACCACTTGAAATTTGCACTTTATTTATTATACCAAAATTCTACAAAGCTACATACCCGAACCAAATTACAAATTCTAACTAAAAAAAAAATTTGACATTTTGAAGAAAATTTGCCGAATTTTTACAAGTTTTATAAACAGTTCGAAACTTTCCATTATATGGGTCTTATTGTAGTATGAACTATATTTTTATAAGAACGTAATGAAATTACAAAATAAATAAATAAATAAAAATCGAAAATTATCAATGTTTATTTTTTTTAATCATCTACAGTACAAATTACCTTACAAACAAGACCAGAATGTAAAGAAAAACAAGCCAAATTTGGCAACTAAAATATTAGCGGTCAATGAAATACAATATTAAGCAACTAAATTTAATATTTTACAAAATTTCATCTACAAGTAGATAGAAATCAAGCAGTCTAGAATTGGACAATGACATAAAGTGTCGACGTATGCGAGCAATAAGTACATTACTCGCAAATTTAGTCTTACGGAGACTTCTTTGTGGAACATTGAAGCTTATCTGCTCAAATGGAACTGGACAGTCGACGATACCATTAACAACACTGAAAATAAATGAAAGTGAAAGAACTACCATTCCTTTTTTCGAGAAATTCTAGATTAATTAGCTTTAGCCGAGAGTTTTAGAACGGAACAGGGCCCCAAATCGTAGGGAACGTAATACCTGCCCAAGGATTATTTTTGAACGCGAAAGTTTTCTAAAAGTTGTCGAAAAAAGTCTATTTATCGAAAGTTGGTAATAACGTCCCCAAATAATAACAGTGTAATTTAAATGAGAACGAGTGAGTAGTGTACACTTTCTTTTGACGTTCGCAGTATGTACACCCAGGGACAAAATTGTAGCACATCAAAATTTTTATCAGTTTTCACTATATCCTTTTAAAAAAGTTGCGCATTTTCTCCAACGCGGATAGGGGAAAATATTTAAAACAAATCAATGAGATTTTTAAGCAACTTCGAACATCCAATATAATAAACTTAAATTAGCTATAAAACTGCATACCAAACTCTTTTCTAGGAATACTACTGAAAAACCATGGAATGGAGATGAATATGGTGTGGAATTTCTTGATGGATTCAAATTTGGATTCACGTTAGTTTTGCCAGTAAATGAAATATATAAAATGAAATCAAATAGTTATGAACATTCCGAAAAAAATAAAAATCGTCAAAATTGGTGGAAATGTTGATGGCCAACCATTTGACTCGAGCCATAAATTTTATATCAACGATCCAAGTATTTTAGACATTGCCGTCATATTTTTCGAAAAATGATTAACTTGTAAACTTGAGTATAATAAAAATAAACTGAACAAGTTTTGAAAAAAATTAAATAATTTCAGGTTTACCTAAGTGGGAAAGTTTAGTATAACTTATACCTATTAAAGTTAAATATGTTTTACTCTTTTTATCATTCTCATAGATGTTTTTTATAAATATGTATTTTATTATATTCTATATATATATTTTAAATGATATATATATATGCATAATTGGCCGAGCTCCTCCTCCTATTTGTGGTGTGCGTCTTGATGTTGTTCCGTTCCCCAAACGGAGGGACCTGCAGTTTCAAGCCGACTCCGAACGGCAGATATTTTTTATGAGAAGCTTTTCCATGGCCATTTTATATTCTAGAACCATAAAATATTATTACTTTTATTATTAAATTTATACTTTTCAAACTAATTTTTAAGATATTTTATTTGAACAGCTTCATTTTACAAAGCGCATATAGTAATAAATTACACAGGCCAACAAAATCTCGCTTTTTTACAGCTTTTAAAACGGCTATGGGTGTTTTTTGAAGGTTTTTTTATGCTGACAACGAATATGACCTTGAAAATGCTCCAGCACGTCAGGATTTTTGGCAATTTGAGGTTAAAAAGTCAAAAAATGCAGATTTTGGCCATTTTTTTAATTTTTTTTGGGCAAGGTAAAGTTGTTTTTTAATTTTCCACAACGGCATCGCAAAGTACTAGTCTTCAGCTTTAAAATCCATTTTTTTTAATATTTTTACGATTAATATAAAAAAAGTTATTCTATTTTGAATTGGAGACTTTTAGATAAGCAAATTCAACCTTTCTAACTCTCTAACGCCCCTGTAAAGGGCGAATTCAAAATAGTATAACTTTTTTTATATTAATCGCAAAAATATTTTTAAAAATGGATTTTAAAGCTGAAGACTAGTACTTTGCGATGCCGTTGTGGAAAATTAAAAAAAAACCTTACCTTGCCCAAAAAGAAATTAAAAAAATGACCAAAATCTGCATTTTTTGACTTTTTAACCTCAAATTGCCAAAAATCCTGACGTGCTGGAGCATTTTCAAGGTCATATTCGTTTTCAGCATAAAAAAAACCTTAAAAGTTTAGTTAAAATTATCGAAAAAGTTTTTTGGTTGTTGGCCTGTGTTATTAAATAAACTTAAGCAAACGCTGCTCTAGCAGTAAAGGTTTTCGCCTGGAGGCTCAATTAATAAACCATTTTGCGTGATAATAAAATAAATCTTTTAAAAACGTTTTGTTTAGAACAAAAGCTTACTTTTTTTTCAAAATTTTTGCGAAGACTTTATCTCGTTTTTTTTTTTTTTTTTTTTGAAGAGCCATCCTACTCAATACATGTTAATTCATAGCTGAATTTTCAGTAATCCCTCAAAGTTTCGCAATGGAATTCTCATAACTTTTCGAGTTGTATCCAAAGCGTACAACGAACCAGTGAAAAATACAATGTACCTGTTTAAAAAGGACGCAGCGGCGCTTCGATCGATTTGCAAACTGACGCAATAGTCGTATAGAAATACATGTGGTAACGCTTCCCTAGAGTTTTAATTTGTACTGAAGGGTGTGAAGGGCATTTGGAGGTTAGAATCGTGCGAGGTACCTTTACATGCTGGACATATGTTAAACGTAATTGTACCAGAGTAGTGCGGATCGCACGAGGCAACTAAAGCTCTTCGTCTGCAATGGGGGACGATTGGACTCGTATAACATCATTCGGGAAGCGAGAATTCATGTCTGCCTTTATATGTGTTATATATAAATACGTTTCTCGTCATTGGGGAGATATCTCCTGACGCAGCTGGGAGGTAGCTCAGCCTAGTCTACTGAGCAAGAGCCTTCTGAGGTGATTTCTACAGCACTACAGAAGAAATCGCTTGGTGAGCATTATGCTATATTCCTAGACAGGAAGCATGCATGCCTAACTTTGCGTGCCTATCGTCGCCGTCCTAAGTAAAGCGGTTTGGCAGATCTGGAGGTGTGGATATCATTAGTCCGAGGTGACCAGAAATGCGCAGCGTAATTTGAAACCGACCGAATAATTGCCTTAAATGTCGTCAGCAACGTTTCTTTGTCTTCGCTTCAAGTACTACCGGCTAGCAATTTGAGAACCTGGTTGAGGTTTTGGACCTTAATGCCGATCGCGGGTAAAGCGCCAACAAGGAGAGCAAACTATAGAAATTATCGTTCAGTAAATTATGGTTATTTATCATCGGAACTGATGTATGAACGACTTTAACTTACTTAACTTCCAATAACAATTTGACCTCTAGCAATAGTTTGTTATAAATAGGATCGCCGTGGATTTAGTGGGAAAAGGATATAGATTCCTTGCGGTAAAAAGCGAGAAAGATTGGAGCAATAATGGTTTATCTTCGTACAGATGTCAGCGTTGTCATAACCGGACTCCAATTTCGAACAACCGCCAGCGTATGAGATCAAGGAAGCTCTCTATTGTGTTTGAAGAAGCTTCGAAGTATAAACGTTGAAAATCAATGTGAAAAGGTATCACTTTGCCTAATGAGGGCACTAAATGCTTTATTCTCTTCTATGTACAGACTTGATACCGAAATATCACTGGCGTTTGTTGGCCACTCAAATATTCTACGGGCCAACTCTTCAGTACCTGTGGGAGAGTGGTTTGTTCAGTGTCAACTAGTTGCGTTATATGGCTAAGTTTAAGCAAAAAAATTGATAAGAAACTTCGGATTTCAATTAACGAATTTCTAATTTCATCATTTCACAAGGTAGCGTCACTATTTAAATATACGGATGACGTGAAGCTCATGGTGCAGTTTTAAACTTCTGGCGTTTGTATAAATTTATAACTACTTAAACTAGCAATGACTTCAAATTCTCTCAGCACTTCAAGTGTTAATTTGTGTTTTTTTTTTGCAGTGAAGTCATTTTATTCTTGTCACTTAGATCTTATCGATTAGTAGGTGACGAGTGGCGATTGCCACGCAAGAACACATATAAATCAATTCTGCTTTTGTACGTATTAATGCAAGTTTAGTATACATAAATTAATGACGGGAAATCGGTGCTTAGAAGTGCAGTGAAATTTCGACGTAACGAACTTTGATGAAGCGAAAAACTCAATTAACAAATTTTTCGCTGAGTCCACTGAGAAAATGAGCATAAATGAAATAAAATAACAGAATATTTTTGTATAAATTGAAAACCTTTACTGATGTGTTCATTAATGAAAAATCAAACGAGAGTATGATTTTCTCTATTGCTTGACATTTAAACCTGAGTTAAAAAAAATGCTTAACTAAAGTGTCATTCAAAAGTAAGGTTTAGATGTCAGTAAAGAGTAATTACTAAACGGTGTCGCTTTTTATGTCACCTTTGACATTTGTCAAGCAAACAGATGCACGATTTTGCAAACTAGAACAATGAGCTAAAATTATTGAAACTTATTATAAAAATGGTCGGTTTTTGTCGATCTTTAAGAGTAATTTTTTTATGGATATAATCGTCCGAATAGGTCAGCAATTCAAGGGTTGGTGAAACATTTTCAAAAAACTGGTTCTGGCGAGGATAGAAAAAGGTCTGGCAGACCAAAAACTGGAAGTTCTATTGAGAATATTGCTGCTGTGGAACAAAGTATTACTGAACAATCTACCTTTAACATCGATATCTCGACGTTTTCAACAATCAGGCGGTCATGAATTGACTGTTTGGCGGATTTTACCTGTAGACGGGCTCAGATATAATTGTTAGGAGCTGAATTTTAAATAAAATAGTCAAACCTGAAATAATCTAAATTTTTACATATTTTATTTTAAACAACATCTGGGCGCGTCTTTGGAATACTCTTTATACTTATAACGATTTTTTCAAAAATATTGCAGTTTTCGTTGTATCAAGGTTTTGAAATTGTACAAATATAAAGAAATATAACAGCTTCGTTACATCGAGGTTTCACTGTATTTAGTTTCCCTCAGTGGCGTGTAAATCCATTAATCATTTATATTCATTTAAACACATATTATGTGACTTTGCACATATTTATCTGCTTTCACAGTCCCTTATACATTTTTTTTAAATATTATATATGTACAGTGACATACAAAAAAAGGTATCAGTAGGCGTTTCCTAATAACAAGACTGCAAATAGTTTGCTATAAAGCATGCGACATTCGACAAACACTTCAGCCGACATCTGTTAGCGATTGTCAGAAGTATACAACAAAAACAAAAAGGAGACACCAGAAGAGCGAAAAACATTTGCCTATGATAAACGAAAAACTAATTCGCAAGATAAAAAAATTATTAAAATATGGCACATACATACATACATAGGTATATAGGTATGCTAGGGATGTTCCTTTTTTGTACTTGTTTTCCATCCCACCAAAAACAAGTTACGGAAAGTATTACTCGTAAGAGTTACTTGAGTTGAACTGATTTGAGAGCTAATTTTCCTGAAAAACTCAAATTTTGGAGGTAACAAGTGAGAAGGCCAAATTGGGTCCGGACCAAATTTTATATACTAGCGCATGCTTCAATGAAATTTATTTTGTGCTGACTCCTAATTTTTGGAATCAAACAAACTCATACACAATGAAAGTTTTAAAAAGAGGGTGTGGACGTTATGCAAGTTTTTTGTTATTGACATTTCCAGTTGGTTTAATAACGCAAATTTTCTTATGTATGCTGAGGATTTAAAAATATACTCGGTGATTGCAAGTGCAGCTGATTCTATAAATATTTAATTTGATTTAGAAAGCGTCGTTACTTGGTGTAAAATAAATATATTCAATCGAAATGTAAACAAATATTTGTATGCTCCTTATTGTAAATCTTGTTCTCTTACCACATTCCTACTATCTTCTCATCACATTAGGGGCTCTAAATTATTTAATCCAAGTAAATTTATTGATCTTGGTGTCGTATTTGACTCAAGATTCACCTTTTTAAAGACATTTAAATTACACCATTACAAAGTCATATTCCATACTAGCTTTTGACCGACGTTTTAGTTCAGGCCTTGTTGATCCATATACTCTCAAGTTCTTACATACCTCTATTGTGCATTAAAAACTAGAATATGTCATTTTTATTCGTTCGTACAAGCCGAGAATGTGGCCACAAAGTCTTTGTCTCTTATGTTTTGTTTTCTTTGCATTTCATTGATCTAACTCCATCCTACAAAAGTCGATGCTGGCCATTAATCTAAAAACACCAGATATTACAAGGATTATTCTCTCCTTCAACTGTCTTCTTCACTTTCGACTTGATAAGTGAGGCGATTGATTTTCCATCGCTACTAAGCAACATTACATTCTGTCAAAAAAATATCGGGAATTGCTCATTTAAAAAGCGGGCATTACACGTATGTCTAATTTTTTTTTGCTGGAATGTTGGTACAACTATTCTCAATAGTATCGCAGTGTTTGAGCGTGTTTTTGGCATTTAATTCCATCAGTACTGCGATTTTCACTATGGATAAAAATGTCGAACAAAGAATTTGTCTTAAATTCTGTGTTTTGAACGGGATTTCCAGTGCCGAATCGTTAAAAATGTCGCAGAAAGCCTATGGCGTGTGTGCTTTATCAAAATTATTATCACGAGTGGTATACGGTTTTTGCAGAGGGCCGAGAAAACGTGGAAGACTTCAACGTCTTCAACGGATGAAAACGTAGACAAAGTCAAAGAAATACTGCTGGAAAACCATTATTTAAGTTTGGTGAAAGCCGGTGAAACACCAAAATTAAGAAAAACATTTTTATAATGGCGGTCGCCCCTGCGCAGGCAATGGCGAACCTCCGAGTGTATTTCTGCTCGATGAAAAAGCTCGTCATAAAAATATCTGCCGTTCGGAGTCGGTTTGAAACTGTAGATCCCTCCATTGGTGGAATAACATCAAGACCCACGCCACAAATAGGAGAAGAAGCTCGGCCAAACACCCAAAAAAGGGTGTACGCGCCAATTATATATATATAAAAGTTTGGGAAAGGTAGCCCGTGACCTTAGCGTGTCTCACGAATCAATTCGCTATAATTTACACCATCAATTGGCCATGAGACGTCAAGACGCGTGGCGTCGACTCGTTCCAATAGAGTTGAATTTCTTTCAAAAAAATTATCGGAAGAAGGTGGGTGAAGACATGCTTGAGCAAATGAATTCGGATCCAACCATAACCCGATTTCAGCGCATCATATCACGTAATGAGACGTGGGTATATGAGTTTGACATGCAAACCAGTCAACAGACGGCTGAATGGCGCTATCCACATGATCCGAAGCACAAAAAACCACATCAAAGTCGTTCAAAAGTGAAAGTCATGACACTCGTTTTCTTTGATTATCATAATGTTATGCACTCAGATTATCGGTATTCATTCCAAATAGTTCTAGGGTAAATAAAGAATATTATATGAAGTTATGCGGCATTTGAGAGAGAATGTGCGTAGGAAACAGCCCAAAACTTAAATTGTCACTCCGCGGACGCCGCTTTGAGTCGATAGAGAATCTTCATTATACATTAAGGAAAATTCTCTGAAGGCGCTGAAGAAGATGTCTTCAAACGCGCTTGAAAGGTACTTTGATGACTGGACTAATCGTTGGCATATGTGTATGTTATATGGCAAGTGAGCGTGATTTTTAATACCAAACTACCTTTCACAAAGAGAATAAATAAAGTGTCATTGAAATATTATATATAAATTTTTGTTCGAGTTAGGGTGCGCTGAGACGGTACCCATCCAAGGCTAATAATACGTTCACATATAAGTAGATGATCTACTTTTTCGTGCTTGACTCCCAATCCGTAATTAAAAAGCGAGATTTACAAAATAGTCCTAGATAATAACCAGTTTTTTTTACATACAACCCCGTGTTTTCTGTGTAATGGATCATTATTTTTACGAATGTAAAGGAAAAAGTCGAAGTAAAAACTAAATAAAATGGATGCCGGCAAAGAAAACAGGTTTATAGACATGATTCTAATAAAATGTTTGTTAGGTATTACTAACTATGCATTCATATAACAGAAAAAAGCGTGTAAACGTATGTCCTCTATTATTTATTATAAAATGTAATATCGAATTTCGAATGCGTATTGCTGCCACAATCTTTTGAAACCTCAGTAAACGTCGTTTACGGATTTCCTCGAACTGTTTATTATTAGCAGCCAATTGTGCTTTTATTTTCTTTATATGGTTAATAATAATCAAACAAACTAAAAACACCGAAATAATCCATCAAAACAATTTCTATGAAGAAAAACCTTTCACAACAGTATTGGCATCTAATTGTCAATTTTGTAGGTAATCTACCACATGTGAACGGGTAGATTAATTTTGTGGATTTATTGGTAATCACTGCAGAAGAGAACCTACTTTTAATCGACTCTTCTTATCCAGAGCATTTTAGTACATATATATATATATATACATATATATTAATCTATATATACAGATACATTTATATTGCGGGTATAATAAGGGCAACCCTAATACAATCGTATCTAATAAATAATATAATAAATGAAAACGCCATATTGAATCGATCCGAACGATTTATTTGCAAATATGTGAAAATTGATAATGTTCGCAAATAAAATCCCCGTACATCGCAAGCACCTAAATTTTGTTTTGCCGATATCTCCATTTGAATATCAATAAATAACATTTTTTTACTATTATATTTTTTTTCTTCTCAGTCTGGTGACAGGTGACTTAGCACCAAATATGGTATTTCGTTTTTAATTGTATGGAACAAAAAGGTTATATCTATCAAAAACTATCAGTACGGCTGCCCCTGCTGAGTCTGAATACAGACGACGTGTATTCGGCGAATCATTTCAAAATTACGAGCTCAATCTAAAGTTTAGTATTATAATTTCAAAATTTGGAAGAATAACTTTTTTCTAAAGTAAGCCAGACATTCGCACTTCTGCCGTGAAAAAAGTGAGCATTAAAATTATTTAGCATATGATTGTATTTTATTTTCTAAAAGGCGCCCTAGACAAACTGAGCGATTTATATGTATATAAATACAATGTGGCGCAAATTTATTCACCCGACCGGAAGATTTATATTATAATGTTTGCAATTGGCGTCATACGTCAATCAATCACACTTGTGAACTAGACAGCTGCAGTACACAAAGACACACAGTTTTATTACCAATTCTGATTTATTTTTTAGGTATGTATATTTATCAAAAAAAAGTTATTCAAAAACAAAATCGGATCACTAATTTTGTGCCACTTTATATATAATATATAATAATCACGTACATCTGGTGTTGGGTATTTGGCCGAGGCTCTCTTCCAAATTGTGGTATGTGTTTCTGATGTTGTTCCGCAACTGAAAGGACCGGCAATTTTATGCCACCTTCGAAAGTCAGGTGGTGTTTTGTGAGTGGTAGGCCCATCGGAGGCTTGCCATTGTCAGCCGTAGAGTGGGCGCAATTGCGCACAGCGAGTTTCGGTTTCTATACCTGCCGAATGACATTCACGCACAAGTCCAATTGGCAGTCATACATGCTACCCAAACCCAAAAGACATGTGAAGGTTATGTAAAGGTTATAAAAATATATCAGATAAACAAAACTATGTAAATTTAATATTTATATGCCTATAAATGGCAAAGTGATATCAGTGATAAAGAAGTGATGAGTGATAAAAGTGGCGCATCGTTTTTTCATTAGTTCAAAAATGTTTTTGTGTTTTGTTTTTCATTTGTGCGTACACGCCTGAAGTTTATAGATCCAACTTACGTTGATCAATCAGCAATAGTGCCGACTTGTACAAAAATATCAGTGCCAGCAAGTGAATGTAATTTGGCGAAAATAAAACTTGGTGTTGATTCACTGATTTGGTATGATGTTGGTATCAATGAAAGGGCAAAATGGAATTTCAACTAGCCCTTTCTGAGCCAAAAAATTATTCAAGGAAATTTTGTAGATTTTTGAATTAAGCTTTACTCCTTAAAGAATTACCATAGTAACGGAAGCAGGTTATAACACAGGTCTCATGTTTTTTTGTTTGATATGAGGGTGGTTTCCGATTAAGTTTTTCTGCCAAGCAGAGTTGTGGAGTCAATGGAAAAAATATTAATTTTGAATGAAACTGAAATAAATCAGTGAACCGAATATCACAACTTGATGGCTTGCCAGCTTAAATTAAAAAAAAAATCGTATTGGATTTGTAATCAACTACTCCAAAAACTCAGCGAGTAGTGGTTTTTATGAACCCGGCTCAATAGAATTTACCAATTTCAATCCAATCCAATCGAAATCAGTAGGCCTTAAGGGATTAACCCCATTTTATTCAAAACTGTTAATTTTTTTGTTTATATTTTTTTGTTGAAACTAGCATATACGGTTATTGTAGTATACATTTCAAGCTTATATTAGAATATATATTAATTCTCTACCTCGTCAGGGTTTTAGGGAAGGTATATAAGTATATAAAACAGCCAAAAAAAATTTTTGTTGGTTTTTACTTGACTTTTTTACCATAAAATCGTTCTCGGCGCACAAAAATGCATCGGAAACCAATTTCATAAAAAAGTAAATTTCCAAATTAGAAAAAGTGAATTTTGTAGGCCTGTGTAATATAAAGCTATGATGACTTTATTTGAGATTAAGAATAAGCTGCAACTAATACGGATTGACAACTGCCCTAAATTCTCATAATTTAAGCGGATTAGTGGAATTTTCGATGGCAACTCTACCGAAAAATTACAGTTAATATCTATTGTGAATGAAAAATGATCAAAATTAAAAAAAATATGACCAAGTAAGAGTAGATGAAATTCTAGTTTATACTAACATGACCGAATTCCATTAATTGTTTCGATATTTCGGAGTAGTTACAATTTACGCTTTTTTTTAAGTAAATAATTATTTCTTAGTATCAATGACAGTACTATCCAATAAACCAGTCAGCTGTTCACTAATCCGCGTAACAATTGTCACACTACAATTTTATTCAGAATTCATGATTTTTGCTTCGAGGAAAACTGTGGCTTATACTCATTCAATGCTCTTAAATACTCACGCCGGGAGTACAGTTAAATGAGTTGAGAGTATTATGAATGCTTAAAGAGCGGTGATTTTGAAGTCGAATAACGGGTCAAACAAAGAACGGAGAGAATAAAAGTGACGCCGATCGCACATTTGTGCAATTTATTCGTGTGTTGCTTGTGTAATTTCTTTTTCATCTTGCATACTTGTTCACATTTTCACATTTCTTTCGCCCAACTGTACCAATGTGACGACGCGCCTCTCTAATGGACGCAATCTTGTATTATATCATTCTCGGATACAACCAGCTCGTTTTCAAATGTTGTGAACTAATAAAAATGAGTAATACCATCACAACAGTCCAGTATCGAATGCAATTAATTGGTTTGAGCCATGCACTGAAAGAATAACGACCACAATATTAAGAGAGACACGGCAAAGTTATTCACCAGCACCGTAATACCCGGTTTCAAAAGGGATAAGGAAATACTTAGAAACACTGAAATTGGAGCTGTCACCTCATTAGCCATACTCTCCAGACGTTGTGCTTTCTGACACGTGCTTTGCCTGAATAGGATATTCGCTGTATAACAAGGAAAATAATATATCAATTCATGGAGTCGGAATTCCTGTACTGGAAAACGACGGGCAGTACTCCGAAAGTATACAGATTGTACCAGGTGTATACCTATGAAGTGAGATTTTAGTCCATAGATGTCGCTACGAGTATTTATAAACCTTCCCAAATGTCTTGTTTTTTTCGTCTGTCAACTGTCAACAATATTCAGTTCATTGTTTGTTACGTTTCATACAACAATGCATTTTTTCCGCTCTTAAAAATGTCGAAGTTCGTGCCTTCAAACTACGATTTGCGGACATCGTGAAACCACTTGTTTTTTTTTGCATCGAATCGTTACGAGTGATGGAAAATGGGTGTATTTCTCCAATCCCAAGTGTAAACGATCGTATGATCCGCCCGGTCACAAGCCAAAAACAACGTCCAAACCAAATCGCTTCGGCCGCAAGGCAATGCTGTGTGTTTTCTGGGATCAGCGTGGTATGATTTGGTACGGGCTATTAAAATCAGGTGAAACAGTTAACGGTGCATGCTACCAACGACAATTGGCCGATTTGAACAGCGCTATACACCGAAAACGCCCAGAATATGCCGATTGGCGTCACAAAGTAATTTTACTTGATGACAATGCACCGCCACATCGAACAAGAGCGACCCGGGAATTGGTGGAGACGTACGATTAGGAACCGCTGGTGCATGCGGCTTACTCACCAGACTTGGCGCCTTCCGATTATCATTTGCTTGCATTGATGGGCCACGCACTTGCCGAGCAGCGCTTCAATTCTCACGAAAAAGCCAAAAAATGGCTCGGTGATTGGTTTGCGGCCAAAGACGTCCAATTTTTTTGGTGCGACATCCACAAAATTGCCTGAGAGATGGGAAAAATGTATCGCTAGCGATGGATATTATTTTGAGGTTTGTAATTGAAAAAAAGTATCATTTCAAATATATACACCTGGTATATATATATATATATATTGTATATGCTTGTACAAGGTAGCGCAAATTTCTAATCCTACTATCGGAAGAGTTTTAAAAATCTCCACTCATAATTAAATACAACAGATATTTTACTATATAATGTGCTTGTCGAATTTTTATTTGTTTCCACCACCTAACACATGGGCTGAAAGTTCCGGGCCTAACAAAGGAAACACTTGTTTTTTTGTTCAAAGTTAGCTTTATTTATCTACATAATTTTCATCAAGAACAACGCAATCACTCCAACAGCGCTCTAACATTTCATTACCACTTTTGTAGAGCGATTTATCTTTTGTTTCAAAATAGTTCTCAGTTTCAGCTTGAACCTCTGCATTCGAGTGAAATTTCTTACCGGTGAGCATTTTTTTTTGGTCCGCGAACAACCAGTATTCGCTGGAAGCCAAATCTGGCGAATACGGTGGATGCGAGAGCAATCCAAAGTTCAATTCATGTAGTGAGCAAACGCGGCACCCACTCTGAACAGAGCTTTCCCATATTCAAATACCCATGCAACATGCACATATCCTTTTGATATCTTTACGGTGTCTGCTAACTCACACAACTTCACTTTCCGATCATTCAAAACGATTTCGTGAATTTTTTGATGTTTTCTGTTGTTACCGTCTCATTTGGACGTGCACTGCGTTGTGCATCATCGGTGTCTTTACGACCAGCAGTCCATCGTTTTATTGTTATTTCTGATGGAGCAGAGTCCCCATAACTCTTTCCAAGCCTTTTCTTCGCTTGAACGGTAATTTTCCCTATTACGAAGCAGTGTAGAATTAAAACACGAAATTGTGTTTGATCCATTGGTTTGGTAATAACAGAAGTAGCATCACGCTTAGCACAAGCACTCACGAACTAATGAATAGAATATCAAGAAATTTTAAGAGCCATCTTCGTAAGGCTAGTACTAACTGTAAAAGAGGTGAATGCAATAAAACTATTACCATCGAATGCCATCAGCCCACTTTTCATCAGATTTGTTAGGTGTTCCAAAAACTTGCATTGCCGATTTGTAATCGAACTTTTTAGGTATGCCAACATTAGCCCTATTTTTCCAAATAGAGACAATAATAATAATAGTGTGAGACATAATAAAATTAAACATTACAAGTAAAAGTAGATTACGTTGTTTTTGTTATTGATTCTTGTCAGAACAAGCGAACATTTCTTTTTGACGAAAAGCTAAAGTAGAATTAAATTGAATTGAAAAGAGTAGCAGCAGTAGTTCAATGAACTTTCACAATGTAGAGCATTTTATGTAGAGCTCTCTTGTAATGTAATTTTTAACAATAAAGTTGACATACTTGTACGGCTAATCTTCTGTAACTTATTTTTGGGCATTATAAAAGTGGTTTAATATAAGAACATACAATTTTATTTTAATATTTCAATTACAATTATATCAAAATTCGCCAGACTTGATTTTCTTAAAATTTACATCCAAAAATTGTAAATCAAAAAATAAAAGTTCGTTATGAAAATTTGTCATTTTTGAGCATTTAAGCATTTATTTAAGCAGCAAAAGTTTTCATCGGGCTTACTAATTCTATTCCTTTTCTTTTAAATTTACTTCAAAATAAGTAAAAAGCAACACTTACAAGTTCGTTTTGAAAATTTGTCATGTCGGAGATAACCTGCTAAACATTAGCACGATTCTATTGGCAAATGAAGTTGGTTAATGTGCTTTTTTCTTCTCACGGTAGTTAGATATACAAATAATTGTATGCTTCACAAATTAAATTTTTTTATGTTCCGTCTTATTTATTGATCACTTTAGTTTTAGTTTTATATAGATATATACATTTTTTTTGTTAAATGTGTGTTTTTGTTAAATACTTTATTGTCAAATTTAGCTGAACACTTTTAGAATCCACTTTTTGTTATATATTTACTTGTTTTATATTATTTTACACTTTATTTATAATATTTAATATTTTTTCCATATATAGTATGTACTTGCTTAAGTTCATAGTAATCGAACTCTTATTACTATTTAATAAATTTGAAATTATACCGAAATCATCGAATCTATTTATTTTCCATTCAAACTCTTTGAATGCACATTTTTTACATTTTTCGAATACTGCCTTTCCCGACAGCAACTAATCAATATTTCCAATTCGCTTATCAAGCTATCACAATTTCGCAAAACACTGAGTTACAACAAAATTGTATTGCTGTATACATGCAAGTTTGTGTGTTCACGCAAAATAGTCACTAAAACGACACTTAGGCGCGATCCGATCAATTTCTTGCCGATCCGTAACCGTCAATGTGCCGCACACTTTTAATTTTCCCTCAGCAAAGAATGCGCTTAATTACTGACGAAAATGAGTATCAGCATACACCTGCATACAAACATAAGCACATACATTTAATATGGCTACGTACATTTGGGTGTCAAAATATAACCCAACTACAAATATTTGTGCCTGTTGTGTAGTTGGTGTTCTCATATCTCACATTACAATTGTGTGCCTATGCGCTTTGTTGTTGCATTCTAATGTTATCATTGTACTGATAGCGTTATGCCAGGTAAAAGTGTCATATGCTGATACACACATACAGACATACTTGTACATACCAGTGATAGTTAATTTGCACTCTGTTATAATTTTTACGCTCATTGTCACTCTCACTCTCAAGAAAAGTTAAGACAGAACAAGTAAAGAAGAGCTTAAATTCGGTCAGAACAGCACTTTTTATACCTGGCGCACATTTTCTATTTTTTCTATTTATAATTTGTAAAAATAGTAGCTTAGCTCACGTCAATAGCAATATTTTAACAAAGTTCACTGAAGGTATACTAATTATTGTTAGCATGAACGTAGAATATGGATGCACAAGCGGACATCAAAATTTCTTCTTTGTGCAAGATAGGTCAATTAAATGAACTTGTAGATCGTACTAAGCTAAACGAAAACACTAAAATATGCAATGCGTGCAAATACTCACATAGGTTTGAACCCTTGGGTACAGATTTTTTGAAAAAACTTTTTTGCACTTGCGACATTTTATTGCTGATGCACGAAAAAATACAATTTGCAGAAGTCATATACATACATATGTACATACATATTTTATATGAAAATACAATTTTTTTTATCATGAAAGGAATTTAATATACATTCATAAATTTGATTCATATAATTTTTATTAAATCCATAAACTAGGGGAAATATATACTATTGTTTCATCATGTTTTATTATAAATAGGAAGGTGTAATATGAATTGAAAGGTGTTATAGTTTGAGCTTTTATGGCAATAACATTTTTTCTCGCGTTAATCCATGATTTTCATATACTAGTAGCCAACAAATCTTCTACGAATGCTTTACAATATAAAGTACATGATGAGAGCGAAAACGAGTTGGACGAGAACAACAAAAGTGACAACCAGGGCAGCCCAAAATACCATATGCTCCATCATGTTTCTACCACGCATGCAGGCAGCAGCAGGCTTATGAAATGGGTACGCGGTTTATAAAAAAATGCAAAGTTGTTGCTATATTTCTTAGAGAATATATCAATATTTCGTTTATTATGTTTAGAACTAATAATAAAATTGTCTGTGCTGACAATAATATGGTAACACTGTCGAAAATGCAATGAATATCAAAGTGCACATTCACGGCGTATTTATAAAAAGTAGCACAAAACTTAACATCCAATTTTAAATAACCAAAACAAAGTTATTTTGAGCGATTCAAATCTTTATTTTAACCTTTACCTGGTCTGTTCCTTGCCTCTTTGTATACCGCAGCTGTCTAGCTCACAAGGGTCAAAAAAGAATGACGCGCGAAGCCATTTGCAAAATATATAAATTTTCCGATAGGGTGACTAATTTTGTGCCACCTTGAATAAACCTTTTTCTGCGCTAGAAAATGATTACAGGATTCGAACGCTATACAAAATTTGGACAAATTTACGCGATTTTTGAGCTGTCTCAAACATTTACTTTATTATGCCAAAATTCAGGGACCTGTTATCCGGATAACCAAAAACTTTTCTAATAATTCTGATTCATTACATTTAAGAAAATTTGTTGAATCATTTGTTAGCAGGAAAAAGGACTATACTCCGTTACTGAATTATGGCACCACCACATATTGGTAGGTTGTGACTAATGATTTATTTATTTTTTTTAATTTCAGTTGTTTTTTAATATATAAGTAGTTCATTATATAAATCCTAAAACTTCAAATCCCAAACTTTGTTCAAGATCTAAAAATTTCGACAAAACTTCAAAATTATAAATCGAAGTTCTAAAAAAATTTAGGTACGCAGTTTTAACACATAGCCTGAAAAGTCTCGGGCCTAACACTTGAATGCACTAGTTTTATTCCATTCACCTGTTTTTTTTCGTTCAGTTCAAATACTAACCTTAAAAAGACAGCTGGTAAAATTTCATGATATTCCATTCCTTAGTTCGCGAGTTATTGTGCTAAGATTGACGCTAGTTTTGTTATTTTCATAACAATGAATCAAAAAGAAATTTATGTTTTAATTTTACACTCCTTCTTGATGGGGAAAAATACCGTTCAATCGGAGCAATGGCTTGAAACGTGTTATGGGGACTCCGCTCTATCAGACACAACAACAAAACGATGGTTCGCTGACTTCAAACGTGGCCGTAGAGACACCGATGATGCTCAACGCAGTGAACGTCCAAATGAGGCGGTAACACCAGAAAACATAAACAAATCCCAATGATCGTTTTGAATGATCGAAAAGTGAAGTTGCGTGAGTTAGCTGGCATCGTAAAGATATCTTTGATGAGTTTCTGACTATGAGAAAGCTCTATTCAAAGTGGGCGTCGCGTTTGCTCACTGCTGACAAAAAACAAGAGCGTGTTAATGATTCTGAGCAGTGTTTGGCCATATTTAAACGTAATAAACCGGAATTTTTGCGTCGATATGGGACAATGGATGAAGCATGGATCCACCACTTCACTCTGGAATCAAAACGATCAACTGAAATTGGTGAACCTCGTTATGGCCTCGATATTTAGGGATGCGCATGCTGTAATATTCATCGACTACCTTGGGAAAGGTGAAGGGAGAACTGTGAATATAACTTATACCTATATAGCGTTACTGGAGCGTTTGAAGGCTGAAATTGCAAAAACAGATTTACGCTTATTAGTCCAGTCAAAAGAGACGAAAAAAATAGCCAACTTCATAATTTTAGGAGGATGCGAGTTTATGGTTTTATTATGTAAAGCCCATCACTGTGAACTTAAATTTGAGTTTTCGGGGTCGGGGGTTGTGTCCCGCGGCCGCCATCTTGGAAATAAGGGTGCAACTAGTTTTTGCGATTATCTCGTGAATTTCGAAAGTTACGAAAATTTTGTAAAATACTTTTTTGTAGATAATAATATTATCTACAACTTTCATTCAAAACTTTTTTTTGTAAAATTAATAATAAAAAAGTTATAAACAAAATTACGCGAAAAATTAAGGGATCAATTGTTTTAAAGCGTAATAACTTCTTTTTTATAGATTTTATGGAAAATATACTTTAGAGCTTTTTTATTTGTTTATTTTGTCTATATCATGTCTATGTTATCTTAATCGATTTTCAGGTGTAGGAAAATTTCGAAACATGAAAATTTCAAAATGCGATATCTCTGCGAAAAAAAATGATATTTGAGCAAACAAAACGCCATTTGAAAAAAGAAGGATTGTATTTAAAGATGCCATCCTTTAATTTTGGTAAAAGAAAACATCTACAAGGGTACATAACCTCAAATATGGGCAAAAATGGAGTTTTTTGCACTTTTAGGTTAGGATATCTCGAAAACCAGAGCAGATAGAGCAATTCTGAGGCCAGATTTGGATTCAGCGCATCATAAACCTTCGGAAATATATAGTCTGGTTTCTGGGTCTGAATGTTGGTTAAATTTTGTCGGCCTGTGTAATCATGTACCCGCTTCGCTAATGTGTTGGTTGCTCCGCTTAGCAGCTCAAAATCATACGACTAAATAAAGATAGCGGAAAAAACTTATAGACAAAAATGTTCACAAAAGAATGCTCTATAAAAAAGCTCTAAAGTATATTTTCCATAAAATCTATAAAAAAGAAGTTATTACGCTTTAAAACAATTGATCCCTTAATTTTTCGCGTAATTTTGTTTATAACTTTTTTATTATTAATTTTACAAAAAAAAGTTTTGAATGAAAGTTGTAGATAATATTATTATCTACAAAAAAGTATTTTACAAAATTTTCGTAACTTTCGAAATTCACGAGATAATCGCAAAAACTAGTTGCACCCTTATTTCCAAGATGGCGGCCGCGGGACACAACCCCCGACCCCGAAAACTCAAATTTAAGTTCACAGTGATGGGCTTTACATAATAAAACCATAAACTCGCATCCTCCTAAAATTATGAAGTTAAATCCTCTTTTGACTGGACTATATGGCAAAGAAAAAAATTCTTTCATCAAGACAACGCACCGTGTCACAAGTCAATTAAAACAATGGTAGAACTACATGAATTGAGCTTCGAATTACTCGCACATCCACCGTACTCGCCAGATTTGGCTCCCAGCGACTACTGGCTGCCCGCAGACCTAAAAAAATGCTCGCCGGGAAAAAATTTTGCTCGAAGGAATAGGTTATCGCTGAAACTGAGACCTGATTTGATTAATGAAAAGTTAAGTCAAAAGTTAAATGTAACAGCGGCGCTGGACTGAGTGCGTTGTTCTAGAGGCAAATAACGTTGATGAAATCATTGTGTTTTCTGTGGCCAGGGACTTTTAAGTCCATCTATTATAGCTCATTAAATTTTACTATCACCATAAATGTGTGCGTGGTGGTCGAAGTTGAACCTTAGCCTGTAAATTTGAAATGGTTAGTAAGTAATGGTTCTTGTTTATTTGTGATAATTTTTTCGCTTGACCGTTCAAATTTGAATGCATAACTTAAGGCTTATATGGATTTTTCAGGATTTATAAGCATTTTTGGGGCATATTTTGTGAATTTAGTGGCATATTTTTAGCGATTAAAATAGGTTTCTAAGAGTGGCCGCCGTAACCGAATGTGTTAGTGTGTGACTACCATTGGGAACTGCTTTGGTTCGAATCTCTATGAAACAACAAAATTATAGAAATCGTTTTTTTCTAATATCAGCCGCCCCACGGCAGGCAATGACAAGCCTCCGAGTGTATTTCCGCCATGAAAAACTTCTCAAAAACAATTTGCCGTTCGGAATCGGCTCAAAACTGTAAGTCCATCCATTTGTGGAACAACATCAAGACGCACACCACCACCTCGAGCAGATCGGCCAAACACCTAACAGAAGTGTTACTAGCTTTCAGGCAAAGCATTTAATAATAATATGAAAAACTTGCCTAATGAAAAAATTCTTCTAATAACTTAAGTCTTGAAAGGAAGTGTTAAGCTAACAAACATTATCAACACACAAAAAACTGTACAGCTGTGTAAAGAACTTTATTGCAAAAAAAGTAATTAAGATACTATAGTCCGTTATTCCTCCGAATTCCCCTTACCTCTCCTTTGAGCTACGACACACAAACCAAATTCATTCGCCTTTGGCTACTCTACCTATCAAATAATTAGTTATCATCAAAACGTATGTAGTGCACAGAGTGAGTGAGTTAATTTGAAATATTTCGAGAAGATAATAAAACCCTCTAAAATGCTTATACGATCGATCGATGGATAGTAAAAGAACAAAGAAAATTTGTTTGAAATGTCGATCAGCAAATCTATCAAATTAAAAAAATTATGAGTTGATGAGTCACAAAGCCCTACTTATCAAATCGGACACAAGTGCTATGGGGCCGTGACCAAAGTTTATTTACGTTGCGTAAATATTTGCCAACAGCAACTAAACATTTGCACACTCGCATGCACTTGCGCGAGTAATACATCTGAGTTTGCATATTTTTTTGGCTTATTCGAGGGGGCAGTCAATTTGCACATCGCAAGCGTTTTATACGAAAGTGAATTGCGGTTTTTCTTATCACTTATACAATATTTTGTATAATATTTTCACCATATAATAGTATTTATGCGTCATACACGCACATACTCGTATATGTACATATATATGCACTAGGGCGGGTCGATTTAAAAATCGCTCATTGCTCTGTGAAAATCGTATTCTAGGGATCAAAATAAGAATCTTTGCCGAAGAAACCATACCTCTAAAACGAATTCTAATGTCGCCCAATTTGGGTCGAACGAAAAATCCCACTTTGACCCATTTAGAGTGCTCCAATCGAGTCCAAATGTATGACTGACCCCCACTAACTTTGGACGGCCGATCCACCCATGCCAATGGCACACCCCCTGGAACTCCCCTGGGGGGTTCCCCATACAATCATTTCAAAATATCACCATTTTTGGCCTTTACATGAGAAAAGAAACTAAAAAGTTCGACCCAAATAGAGGTATGGTTCCTTCGGAAAAGTTTCTTATTTTGATCCCTAGAATATGGTTTTCACAGAGCAATGGGCGATTTTTTTGCCTCCCCACAAATCGACCCGGCCTAATATGCACATTCACATATGCGTACAATTAAGTATAGGTATGTATGCTGCACTTTAAAGTTTCGATTACTCAGCATACGTAGGAGCTATCTAAGAATTATATACAGGTGTAAATATTTACCTTTTAAAAGCAACTAAAGTTCAAATGGTAGCAACATTAAATTGGGTAGCCTATCATAAAGTAGCGTTCACTATTAAGATTTACGTAGGCAGGTGGATTTCTTATCACTAAGTAAACACATCGCCGAATGGAGTACCGGAAGAATGTGATCAGCAAAGTGCAATAAAATTTAATTATATCAACAGATATGCATTTAAAAATACATAAAAATTATGAACAAGGTTTACAGCTGAATTTTTGGTGCTCTCCCGATTACTAATCTATATATACATATATATATATATATAATTGGCGCGCACAACCTTTTTGGGTATTTGGCCGAGCTCCTCCTCCTATTTGTGGTGTGCGTCTTGATGTTGTTTCACAAATGGAGGGACCTACAGTTTCAAGCCGACTCCGAACGGCAGATATTTTTATGAGGAGCTTTTTCATGGCAGAAATACACTCGGAGGTTTGCCATTGCCTGCCGAGGGGCGACCGCTATTAGAAAAATGTTTTTCTTCATTTTGGTGTTTCACCGAGATTCGAACTAACGTTCTCTCTTTGAATTCCGAATGGTATCACGCACCAATCCATTCGGCTACTAATCCACAAAAGCTATTATTCAGTGGAAAGAAAAGCCCCATTTTCGAGCAAAGAGTTCGAGTGCTAACAAAAACAGTTTCTCTGGAGAGAATTACACACAGTTGTGATGCTATAATTGGTTTATGGTTCTACTTTTCACGTGGCGCAGGCATGAATCACTCGTCAATAAAAGTTATTAATAAGGGTATGATAATCACAGCTGTAATAACTTTCATTTATTTGTTGGAACCGCAAAGGTCGTTACGAGCATATGGCGCATTCCACGGTAAATACAAAATTGTAGCAAATTAATGGCTGTTAATTAATTAAAAAAAAAACCAATCATATTTAAGTAAATTCAAATGTTTTTAATTCAATGTGAAGTACGTTCGATACAATTATCGATGCTGTCGAAATCGGTGGCAAAAATAGATGTCGGTGACTGAAATAGACATCATTAATAGCATTTCTGCTCTTCAATCGTCATTGAGAAATAATCTGGATGAGATTTCTACATTTTGCAATTTATTTTTAAACTTTCCCATTCTACGAGTGTATTTATTGACCGTTGGAAGCTTGCGTCTATCACTCCAATTCATAAGTCTGGAAATAAGAGCAATGTTAGAAATCACAGAACTATTTCGAGACTAACTAACTGTACCAAGCTCTTCGAAAAGTTTGTCAAAAATAAATTGCTATAGTTTTATCTGCGGGCGCTCCACAGTTACCAATCTTCTGGTATTTTCCTAATACTGTGTCTCTGCACTTTTGACTTTTCAAAAGCCTATGACACTGTTTCTCACGATTATCGCGCAAACTTGAAAGCCCGGGTTTTCATTAAATCTTCCAGTCAAGGCTGAGATCTTTCTTTTCAAAAGAAAACCGTTTGTGCAAATTATAGGGTTGGGGAATAAGTTCATAGCATTTTTATATATTTTTTATTATACAACAATTTGTTTGCTGTTTGGCAAAGGGTAAGTACTCATTAGATAGAACTCTTTCTGCTCTACAAAATTATGTTAATTGTATTTTTGAGTTATCTAATTTTTTATTAGTTTTGAGGCTTAGCAATGGAATACCCAGCATACATTTTCGACACCCGCTCTTCTTTGCTTTTCATCGAGATCATCGAGAAGCCCTCTTCCGAAGCAGCTCGATACATTTGCAACGAGAAACGCACGGAAATGGTTTATAAAGTTAAAAAAAGTTCCGCAACGGAATGCCTTCTGAATTCGACGAAGAACGTCTCAAATCACTTTTAAAGGAGAGCGGTCGCCAAACTAGTGGCGAATTGATGGCAAAAATGATCTGCGATCAGAAAACGATTCTCAATCACCTTCACTTAATGGAATTTACCGAAAAATTCGAAGCCTAGGTGTCTCACGAGCTTAATGAAAAAAACAAAGAAAGTTTCATTCAAATTGTTTCTCAGCATCTCGCCCGTCACCGAGCAAAACTCGGCCATAAACACCGCTTTTTGTACCAAATCGTCACGCGAGATGAGAAATGGCGCCTATTCATCAATATGAAGCAAAGAAAGGAATGAGTGGCTCCAGAAGATACGCCAAAGCAGAGAGTTACGCCAGATCTTCATCCAAAGAAAATCATGATATGTGTTTGATGGGACTAGGAGGGCATGGTACACTGGGAAACGCTCGAAGAAGAAACCATGGACAACAATTAGCTCGACATTGCCCAGCTACATCGCGTGAGTGAGGCTATTCGACTGAAAAGACTTGATCGACATGGTCAAACCATACTCATTCACGACACCGCCAGAACCCAAGTTGCCCAAGGCGTCAAAGCCGTAATCTAAGAGCTCGAATGGGAGGTTCTTTAGCATCCGCCGCAGTCTCCGGCCTTACACCGACCGATTACCATCTTTTCTGCTCCCTGTCAAACCATATAAAGGGCCCTACGTTGCATAACAAAGAGGTCTTTGAAAACTGGCTCAACAACTTCTTTGACACCAAACCAATCTTCGGTAAAAACGCGTTTATAGAAGGTCAGACAGTTAAAAAAACTATTATCTGGGCGTCATGGGATGCTTACATTAAGCAAAAGAACTCCAAAAAAGAAAGGAAAAACAACTTGTCGAATTCACCTTTTTTTATTTATTTTTTTTATTTTTTATTTTTTATTGACGACTCTTATTCATTGTTGAGTATTGAGAATTTAACTGGTTTTAAGAAGCGTTTTACAGTACCGTTGCGCGTTTTAAACGTCTTCGGGAGGAATTCAGCTGATGTAAGCTGGATGCTGCATCGTTGGCATGACTTTTTATCATTTTTTGTGAGCTATGGTAAATTACTTCGTTACTTCAGTCACAGTTGGTGTACCAAGATCACGATGAAGGCCGACACTCCTTATATAGCCTTTGTTATGCTTGAGCGTCTTCCAGTGAGCGCCTACGAAATTAACCTGATATGGATCCGTGCGATTTTTGCCGTTCCATCAAGTCAAACACCTTACGGGGAACGCGTTTTAACAGCCAAAAAGTGGTAATGGAAAAATTGAAAATGGCTCTGATGGCTATATCAAAAATATAGTTCCAGAGTTTCGAGAGTTTCGGATCAAACGGTGGATTTTAGACGATAATTTCACTGAGCAATAAACTTTTTTTTTTTGGATTTTCTGAATATATTCCGGAAACTTTTTGATCAAGGTGGTATATTCGTACGAAAGAAAAATACTTCAATTCCTCTTGGAGTACTTGGTGTACGTGCAGCTGAAGGCTAAACATTATTATCAACATGACACAGTTTTCCATTCATATAATATTTCATTGCAACTGTTCTGCATAAAGCCTAAACTATCGCTTTCCAAAAATGAGGCTTTATTTCGCCTTCAATCGTCAGTTAGTTATTGTAAGAACCATTACCCATGACTGCTTTATTCTACGTACATATAGTATTCAACTAACTCCTGGGCTATGGGTCAGCAAAAGTTTAATCAAATTTAAAAAAGCAAATTTTTTTTTTAATTCCACAAGTATATTTCAAAAAGTATTGGTCATTCGAAAAACTTAAATATTTCTTGCCACTCCATCAATAAAGAAAACATTGTCGAACTTAGAAATATCTTAATTTTTTATATTGTAGTATATCTAATAATTCATATATTTGCATATGGCTGTATTAGAGTGTCTCACCAAAACGTCTGCAAAAATATTAAAATTTACGTGAACTGGGCCGATTTGAAAATACAGCGCACGCTCGATAACGTGAATTAATTCAAACCAAGGCAGTTCACGTTAACAAAAGTGTTCACGTTTTGGAATGCCCAAAAGGACTAAGTAAATAAATTTTTTTACATTTAAATTCACATTTTATTCTTTTTTTCGTTACATATTAATTGAAAATTAAGTCATACGATGGTTTTATTTAAAAAAATCAGTCATCTGTTTTTGTATCTTCTGTTTTTCTAAAACTTGAAGCACAGCTTTCTCCGTTAACCGTCTTAGCACACTCATATCATTTTGATCGACGTTTTCATGACCAGCGCATATTAACGCCTTGTTGAAAATTTCAACTGCTTCAGTCGGCTTAATTTTCTCCAGTTGCTCTGATACGCTGTCATCATCGGATTCGTCCTCTTGTTGATGATCGTCATGTGGATTGCCCTCCTCGACATCTTCGTTCCATTCATGAATGGCTAGTAACGTGATTTCAATCTGAAATTTTTAATACAAAAAAGTTTTTTTAATAACCCACATACATATCTTTGAGCAAATCTGCGAACACGAACGAACCTCAGGATTTAAACTACTAAGGAGATCGATGGTTTTGCTCATCAAGGTGCGAAGTGCAGCTTCCCATGTTTCTTTTAAAACCGGTAACGGAATATTATCTTCGGGATCATCTTGTTTACCGCAAAATTTAAAATACTATTCCAGCCGTTAGCTAATGTTGCTTCACCAACTCGAAACCAAGCCCCATCCAAAAGATTTATAGTTGTTTTTAAGTTAATTTTGTTCAACGACTCGAGCAAATCAGCCTTTGTCGCTGATATTGAAGCTAGAAGGCTGTTTTTGTAATGCAACTTAGTGATTTTTATTGCATTCTGATGAGAAGGAGCGTTGTCGATTAGGAGGAGAGCTTGAATTGGTAAGGCTTTCTCCTTTAAAAACGATGTACCATTAAATATCAACCAGTTA
Organism: Anastrepha fraterculus; assembly: GCA_037575425.1. Lineage (NCBI taxonomy): Eukaryota > Metazoa > Arthropoda > Insecta > Diptera > Tephritidae > Anastrepha > Anastrepha fraterculus. The sequence continues at coordinate 810,809 of JAYXIM010014999.1, read as the reverse complement.
ACCTTAAAAATCGGACAAAACTTAAAGGGAATATTCATCTGTGGAACAAATTACTCATGAAACCATTGCTTGTAAATAGCCGACGTCATCCAGGCGGATTTCGAGCTCTTATAGTACACTGGGACACTGAAAGTTTTTAAAGCAGCGTGATTCTTCGCCTTTCCAATTACCAAAAGGTTAAGCTTGTGGGATCCAGTGGCGTTTGGACAGCATAAAAACGTGACTCGCTGCTTCTCGGTCTTTACCCCAGAGGCTCTCTTCTTCAAACTTGACGCGTACGTTTTCTCCAGAATAACGCTGATGAGTCGTTGGTGTAATTCGCTGCAGTCTTTTATGGGATCAATTGGTAGGTTGTGGTGTAAGTCTTCATTTGTTATATACCAGGGTGCATTTACGATAGTCCTTAAGATTTTTGATTGAAGTCGCTGAATTATTTGTATATTTGATTTGCATGCTGTCCCCCATAGTTCTATGCCATATCTCCAGATGGGTATTATCATTGTCTTATATAAATATTAGTAGTTTGTTGTATATTGACAGCTTTGAGTCCTTGTTGGGTAGCCAATACAGTTGTCTGAATCTGTTTTTTACTTCGTTTCTTTTTTGGATTATGTGGTCCTTTCACGTCAGTTTTGCGTCAATGAACATGCCCAGGTATTTGGCTTTTGTGTTTTGAGTGATGACTGTGTTATTAATTGTTATCGTAGGATGGTCATGTTTGCGGTTGGTATTCCTATATTACTTGGACCGTTTTGTCTGTGTTTACTTGGATTCCCCATTTTGCAATCCAAGTCAACATTGTGCCAATTAGATTTTGTAGCTTCAATGAAGCGACATTTATATATCTATCAGACGTAATTAATACTATGTCATCGGCGAAAGTAGCAATCATGCTGTCGTCATTTGGGTAGGGAATGTCATATGTGTAAATTATATACAGCAATGGTCCCAGTACGCTGCCTTGTGGTACTCCGGCATCCATTCTTAATACCTCCGAGCATTCGTCGTGATGTTTAACATAGAAGTACCGGTCGCTTAGGTAACTTCGCAGTAATAGATAGTAGTCAAGTGGGAATATTTGTTTTAACTTATATAGTAGTCCTGGGTGCCATACGCTGTCAAAAGTCTTCGCTACATCGAGATAAGTTGCGACAGAGTAGTTTTTCTTGTCAATTTCATTTACGATTTTGTTAGTTACTCAGTGCACTTGTTGAATGGTCGAATGTTTATGTCGGAGTCCAAACTGGTGGGAGGGAATTATGTTCTTCACTTGTATGATGGGGTCAGGACGATCATGGATCAAGTTTTCAAATAGTTTTGACAGAATTAGTATGCATTATATAACTGATGGTTGCACAACTCCAATTCGGCCATTTTAGCTTTAAGTTTTTCTTTAAACGGATCGACTAGCTGAGGTTGCGAAGACAGTTTTTCGCCTGATATTTTAAGAATACGAGTACCGCTTCTTGAGTTCTTGGAGTCTAGTGATGGATACTAGCGAAGAAGTTTGCTTCATTTTCTTTAAATTTTGCATGCAGTGTCTTTGCCTTTTCTTTCAACATTAGAGCACTTACTGTACAGTTTTTATCTCGCATTCGGATAAACCAACGATAAAGAGCTCTCTCCATTTTGGGCAACTCTGAAAAACGCAGTGTTTTTCTATTTCCAGGTCCACAATACGTATTGTTTACACATTTTAAAATCACTTGCTTTCTTCGCTTTAATGTTACAAATTATTGATTTAGCAATATTATATTCCTTTGCTAATATCGTGACAGATAAGACTTTTTTTAAGAAGCAGGAAATTTTAGCCTTTTGTTTTAATGTCAATCACGCGGGTTTTTTAGATCTGATTTGCACCAGAAAACATAAGACGAAACACTCTTTGAATAACCAAAACTGCGAATGAAATATTTTACTCCTTACATGCAATTACGAATAAAATGCCTATTTTATAATTAGGAGATTCCCCAATTTCAGAATTACTTGAGATCAAGCAAACTACATTCAAATAATTGTAATTTTTATTTTTCATGTTATAGAGCTTTTTAGGTTTGTTCACGTTTTAGAGAAGTCAATGCACAAAAATGTCTGTTCACATTTCGGGGTGTTCACGCTTTGGAGCGTTCACTTTACGAGCGTGCGCTGTACCTCCAAAAATATAATTGTTTTATAAATAAAATTATTTTTCCAAAAAATTATCTCAGATGAGTTTAATCTGAAATGGTCTGCATATTATTGTTTAACATTTTTAGTAACGGAATCAATATAATGAGATTTTTGGAGGCAATCATTCAGATTGGTTCAGCGCACGTAAATCTTAATACCTTTCCGCAATACTTTGGCGAAAGCCTTAAAATATAATACATTTTACATATTACTTATTTCCGATGGAAAAACAGTACCAATTTTTTTTTCTTTTTTTTTTTATGTAGGGTGCTGCACCCTAATGTACATATAAAGCATCATACAATTTTCATTTTTCCCGCCATCCTTAGGGAAAATCAATCTGTTAGGTCACGTAGGCGCAGAAATCTACACTCGCTTTCACAAACATTTTTTCTTTTGGGGATTAGTCAACGAAAGCCTGCGAATACTTCATACATACAAACGTATTCACAAACACAGCCTAACATTAATATGTACATTCACTTAGTTAATAATCTTTGTATGGAAAAATATTCCACACAAAAGAACTTAGCGGTTGTGAAAAGAGCAACACCACCAACCACAGCCTAAAAGTAGGCAGTATCGTACAGACGTCATCGATTTGATACACACGCCACTCTACGAGGTCTGGTTATTACGACATAATTTTGGATGCTACGTGCAGAAACACATAAAAACATACATAAATATATTTATAAATGTATATATTTATATGTACATATCCACACACACACACATTTATAAATAAAATCGTCACTAATGGTAGCTATATTCATTCGTTCGTTATGAGACACATTTAGCGTGTGCTCAGAGGCGCGTGAAGCATGTAAAATGGGCGCCACCGAATTAAGAATTTAAAGTGAAATGAAACGTAAAATTTTTGATAAGTACACACAAATGTATTTATATGTTTTATCTCAACTTGCGATCGGTGTCAGTCTTGGAATAATTCAATAAAAAAGTAGTGTGGATCTACTTCGCCACTATTCGCGCCCCCAACGCGAGGAATTTAATAAGCCGGTATTCTAATGTAAAGGTTTTTTCAATTGGCGTGGGTCGATTTTGGCGCCCTGTGGCTGCCATTTTGTTTTGGTGACATCTGTCAAATCTTTTGTTTATTATTCAGTTGTTTATGCCAAATCATCATGGCAAGTTACACGATTGAACAGCACGTTCAAATGATAAAACTTTATTATCAAAATGAGTGTTCATTAACGCAAACGTTGCGCGCATTGCGCCCATTTTTCGGTAGACGTGGTGGCCCTTCAAAGTCGACTCTTCAACGTTTGGTGGACAAATTTGAGACGACCGGGTCAGTAAACAATCAGCCAACACCCGTACGTTCAAGGAACGCAAGATCAGCCGAGAACATTGCCGCGGTCCGTCAAAGTGTACAGCAGAACCCGAGGCAGTCTATTCCTCGCCGCGCACAAGAACTTGGCCTTTCGCAGACTTCAACTTGGCGAATTTTGCGTCGGGACTTGGACCTCCACCCGTACAAGATCCAACTGACCCAGGAGCTCAAAGTTGATGACCATAGACAACGCCGTTTGTTCGCTGACTGGGCTTCGAATCGTTTGGAAGCGAACCCCAGTTTTGGGCGAAAAATCATCTTTAGCGACGAGGCGCATTTTTGGATGAATGGCTGTGTTAACAAACAAAATTGCCGTATATGGGACGACACCAATCCACACGAGGTTCACCAGGTGATAATGCATCCTCAAAAAATTAACGTTTGGTGTGGATTTTGGGCCGGCGGCGTCATTGGTCCGTACTTTTTTGAAAACGACGTTGGTGAGGCGGTCACCGTCAACAGCGAGCGCTACACAACGATGATAACCAATTTCTTATGGCCCATATTTAACCATATGGACCTAGACGATATGTGGTTCCAGCAGGACGGCGCTACGTGCCACACAGCAAATGCCACGATTGACATTCTGCACATCTACCCGCCCTTATTGAAAAACCCTTTATTATAATCAAATATTTACCTGACGTTCAGTCCTTAAATGAAATGTGGAAAAGTCAAATACTTTGTGGCTAATTTATCAGTTGCCAACGAGAGTTTGATTTTCTAAAAGTGTTAGAATTACAAAAATTTCTTTTTATATGCAGTGGCAAGCAGAACCGGTTAGATGTTTGCCACATTCATGCATCTTCATTGCTGTAGAGTAATTTTTCAAAACAACCCTTTCAAATCTTCGGGTTAAATGCTTAATTTATTAAGAAATAAAGAGTTTTAATTTATGTTTAAATACAGGGGTTTCCAATAACAGGTGTTATCAAGCCCTATCGAGAGATGATTAACGATTTTTTATGGCCGAAATTGGATGGTACTGATCTGGGCAACGTTTATTTTCAACAAGATGGCGCTACGTGCCACACAAGCAACGAAACCATTGATCTTTTAAGGGAAACGTTTCCGGACCGTGTTATCTCTCGAAGAGGTAATCACAATTGGCAACCGATATCTTGTGATTTAACATCTTGTGACTTTTTTCTTTGGAGCCGCGTAAAAGAGAAGGTACACGCCAACAGCCCAGGGTCGATTCAAGACCTCAAAGATGGAATTCGTGTGGCTGTCGAGGACATAGGGCAGCCACTTTGCAATACGGTTATTGAAAATTTCATGAAAAGGATGTTGTCCTGTAAACGTGGTCGTTATTTTCCACTATTAACGGCATAACTTCCTCTTTATAATGAAATAAACATCCGATTATTTATATTAAAAAATATAATTTTTCTTTGAGTATCAAAATAACACCTCTTATTGGAAAACCCTTTATTTAAAATTAAGAAAAAAGAACAAAAGTATTAAAAAAATTCTATTTAGCCAGTTTTGCTCAGCGATAACTTTTATTACACAAAATTTATTTAATATTAATACTTTGTCCATAGATTTTTATGAAACGGTGATTAATGATGCTATTTATATGTAATGGCATGCACTAGACATTCCTTCTTAACTCTTGACCATAGTTCGTCGATGTTCTTTGGGCCCATTTCGTAAGATGCTAGCCGCGTCTTTAGATTATCCCACAAATTTTCAATCAGCACTTTTGGAATCAGGCCTTTGAGAATCATAAAATTCTATCAGGACTCTGTGATGGCCATTCTAGAAGTTGGATCTCTAGATTTTGTTTCCACTCTTGACCAATTTTCGCGGTATGCGTCTTGCTGAAATATAACCTCTTCTGCTGGACATGCGTTTAGGTCAACAAAATCCGGCAAATTGGTCTGTAAGCTATTCAAATAGGCTTCTTTCATTATCCCGAATATTCGTACCAATGGATAAATATGCCACTACGTGAAACAGCCCCACACCATAAGTATATCGCCGTCATGCTTCACGTTTGTTTTACTTGATGCTTTTACAGCTTTTCATCCGACTGGGAATGGTTAATACGGGTCTCACCAGACCACATTACGATTTTTCAGCTATCAGCACTCCAGTGTTTGTACTTTTCGCACAATCTCAACCTCACTCGCAAGTTTTTCTCAGATATTGCTGGCTTTTGTGGCTTGATGACGGCATCCAATTCGACTATTTTCCAGCACTCTGACTTTTTAATCTTTTGTGCGGCTCCTTTTGATGTTTTAGCTACTTGAAGAGTTAATAATCGCACCATTGCTCGGGCATCTTGTCAAAAAGAAGATTTGGGCGACTTTTAGTAACCTTTGGAGCCTTTATATTCCGTCGTTTAAGACCATTAAGTACAGTTTGATGACAAATTTCCAATCGTTGAGCTATTTTCCTGGATGAGCGACCATTTTCAGTCAGTGAAATAATTTACCCACAAAAACAAAATGAGAAAAATATGTGAGGGAAGGTTAAAGTGAATTTGATTGAGCAAACAACCATGACAATCTATTGAGGCAACACAAATATCAAAGACAAAACATGTCGACAACAGAATAGGCTTAGACTCTAAGGACATGGGATGTATAAGTAAGAAACAAGAGCTATAGGACGGAATAGGATCAACGAATTTCATCGGGCGCAAAGCAAAGCGAACAAAAGCTCGCTGAACAGGCTCTTATCTTTTAGTTCATAGCGTTTTTATATTTTCCTTTACTTTACAACGATTCTTTTGCTGTTTGGCAAAGGGTAAGTACTCATTGCATAGAACTCTTTCTGCGCTACATTACTATGTTAATTGTATTTTTGAGTTATCTAATTTTTAATTAGTTTTGAGGCTTAGAAATGGCATACCCAGCAGACAAAAATCAACATTTCCCATACCTGCTATTCTTTGCTTTTCATCGAGGTCATCGAGAAGCCCGCTTCCGAAGCAGCGTGAGACATTTCCGACGAGTATGGAGAATGTGTCTTAGGCGGATCTGCTGCACAGAAATTGTTTGCAACGGGGGACTTTAACGTCGATGACGTTTCTCGCAGCGGAATTGGCGGAAAAAATTACCTGTGATCATCAAACGATTCTCAGTCACCTTCGTTTAATGGGATTTACCGAGAACTTGGGAGTCTAGGTGCCTCACGAGCCCAATGAAAAAAAAAAACAAAGAAAGTCGCCTTCAAATTTCTTCTCAGCATCTCGCCCGCCATCGAGCAAAATGCGATGCTTTTTGTACCGAAACGTCACGGGGGATGCGAAATGGTGCCTTTACAACAATATAAGGCAAAGAAAGGAGTGGATGACTCCAAGAGATATGCCAAAGCAGAGAGTCAAGCCGGATCTTCATCCAAAGAAGATTATGATATGTGCTTGGTGGAATTAAGAGGGCATGGTGCACTGGGAAATGCTCGAAAAGAATACCACGGTTAACAAGATGCCGTACATTGACCAGCTTCACCTATTGAGACTGAGACTATTCGACTGAAAGACCTGATCGAACCATACGCCTTGACGACAATGCCAGGCCTCATGTTGCCCAAATCGTCAAAACCGCACTTCCAGAGCTCGAATAGGAGGTCCTTCAGTATCCGCCTAATTCTTTGGATCTTGCACCAACCAATTACCACCTTTTGCTCTCCCTGTGAAATCAAATGAAGGGATTTACCCTCGATAACAAAGTCCTTGAAAACTGGCTTTACAACTTCTTTGACACCAGACCAGGCGATTTTTGGTGGAACGGCATCAAGAAATTGATCTAGAGGTGAGAAGAGGTTGTACACAGCAACGGCGAATATATAATTGATTAACTTATTGATATATTCATTGTTTTTTGTTTAAATAAAAACGGTAAAAACGCTACGAACTTATTCCCCAACCTAATATTAATACATATAGACTGCATAAAACGGTCTTCAAATGACTGCTGCGTATTCTAACCTGGACCGAACTAAAGACGAGTGCAACAGTTTGAGGGTATAGGGATCAGAATACGAAGAACTATTTCGATGAATAAAGGCCAATATTTGCCTTTAGGGTACGACATTTGTGAGCTCCAACAGGCTAAAAGTTGTGTTTTCCTATTTCATCTTATTGCTGCAAATACAGCTTTTTTCCAATAATATCTCACCAAAATCATTATGCGTTATGCAATTTTAAGTCGACTCCGAATAGCAGATTGTCTTTTATGAGTAGCTTTTTCACGACAGCTTTTTTACACAGAGGTTTGTCATTGCCTACCGAGGAGCGACTGCTATTAGAACCAACCGTTTATGTCAATTCGTGCTGCAAGCACGAAGTATGGAACCTGTGCACTTCCGAATGGTAGTCAAAAACCAACCCATACGGCTACGGCGGCCACCGTATACGTAATAATAATTAAAAGTTTATCAAAATTAAAAATTCCATTACCAATTTTATTACTGTACGCGCAGTATGAAAAATCCGATAAAATTGGGGACAATGTGTGCGCGTATATGTTTGCTTTACGCGTGGTTGTGCTCAGAGAACTTCCAATCTAAATGCAGATAATGAATGCTCCCCAAAATGATAATTTAGAAAGTACGAAAGGGAGATTGCCCACTCAAAAACGCACTTTGTTGTGTCAACATTACATTACAGTTGTTGAGTATGCAGACAATCAGTGCGTCAGTTGGACCCCCTACCTTTAGCGTACTGTATGTATGATCATTTAATATTTCACGCTGAAAAGTATGCTTTAATTTTGTTGTCACGTACTTCAACAACTACTTCAGGGACCATGCGGTCGTGGCTTCAACGCAGCTGCACCCATTGTCATTGCCAGTAACTTTGGGACCACCGCGACCAGCCAGAGCAGCAGCAGCGATGCAAAATACGTTTCTAAACTTCATTACATGTAACGAAGTGCTTTTGTCTTCACGAACAACAGAGGATGGTGCGTGCGTTGTGACTACAATTATATGCTGCAGTCAAACAAACACATACAAACATACTTATATGCTACGTATGAAATACAGTCACAGCAGCGCATTGCAGGCACTTTCCATCTACTGCTACGCCTTACCGCACTGCTTTCACAACACCGCTTTTCAACACCCACTGGCTTTGTGCGATTCTCGCGTATGCGTTTTGGAAATTTCTCGCCCACTGACTTTTTGAGGTCAACGAATTGCTGCAAGGCCACTAAGCAGCTGCCAGCGGGGAGAAAACAAACAGAATGCAGAAAGGACGCAAACGATAAAAGAAACAATGGCGTTTGTGGTGGAAGTGGCAGTTGGGCATCGGCGTAGAGTGGCCAGACGCATTGGTCTCCCATTAGTTATATAAAAATGTTTATAAGCGGTTCCATGACAAGTGATTCAAGTATTATATATTGGACGTTGTCGTCAATTCATGCACAAATTGGCTTAAATATTTGCAGGCTTGTAAATTTCAAAGGTGAACTGAAGTTTTAATTTAGAAGAATTTGAGAAAAATTTTAAAATGTTTATATTTACTGATAAGCGGGACAAACACAAGACTATATAGGTTTTACTACAGGAAGAAATAAAACTCAATAAAATAGGACAAAGACTAAAATTTATTAAGGAAGTTGGGCTCAGAGAATGGCTATGAATCCATGAAGGAGCACAATAGATATCTAAGGTCGCAATGCTGTGTCTCCTCATAAGAATAGTAATGCTGAAAACTATGGCATAGAGCTTTTGCAAGTGAAATACATTGGGTCTTTTAAAATCTTTAATATTTTTTTTTTAAATTAAACTATGTTCAAAAATAATTATTTGAGGAAAAATTTTATTTTTTTTGTAAACAAATTTTAAATTGTCTTTTTTTCGAAAAACATCTTCCTTAGTTATTTTTCTTCTTTTACTTTTGATAATAGCCTAGGCCGTGCTCAGTAATTTCCGTGGGTTTCTTAACACGTTCTCTACCAAGCGTCACATATACGAGTATGAGTCACTTGGGTTTTCAGTTTCCGGATGTAAGAATTGGTGAGGAGTTTAACCCAGAATCAGTAAAGGGAGTTAACGAATAAGCATCCGTTAACAGCATCATGAAAAATATTCCAAAACAGCTCATAGGTTGGGAGAAGCAGCAGCGTAACAGTGCAGAATATTCCCGTTTCCTCCCACGAAGTAATGTCTAAAATCGGTTCCGGGGATGTGGAAGTTGTGGCAAAGATAGCAGAGGAATTATATCTGTTTCACTGAGGCGTATGGTATTTTTAATCAAAGTTAAATGGCTGTACTTTTTAATGAATTTGTATTTAAATTATTTTCTCAAAAGCGTACAAAATACTTATAAATGGTTCACATCGAAAGAAAGGTGCTTCAACTGCCTTCCTAATAATGTGAAGGGTTTTCCAACAAGAAGTGTTATTCCCGTATAAGATCAATGGTTTCATTGCTTGTTTGGCACATAGTGCCGTCTTGTTGAAAATTAATGTTGTCCAGATCAGTACCACCCAATTCCGGCCATAAAAAATTGTTAATCATCTCTCGATAGCGCAATCCATTCACCGGAACTGTTGCTCCAGCTTCATTTTCGAAAAAGTAAGGTTCAATGACTCACACGTTGAGGATAGAGAGGCTTTTCAACAATAACTGTTGGATTTTCTGAGCCCCAGATCCGACAATTTTGCTTGTTGACGAAGCCACCGAGGTGAAAATGGGCCTCATCACTCAAGATGATTTTTCGATGGAATTTCGGATCATTTTCATGCATTTCAACGACCCAATCAGCAACGCCACGACGTTGTTGATGCTCGGCCGGCTTGAGTTCTTGTGTTAACTAGGCTTTATAAGCCTTAAGACCCAAATCTTTATGCAAACTACGGTGTACAGCGTTCCACAAACTTAATTCCAAAAAACGACGAGGAATGGTCAAACCTGGGTTTTCTTTAACACTTTCGGCTACTACAGCAATATTTTCGGCTGCTCTTGAGCGACGTCACATCACTAACTTGTCCGAACAGCTCGAATTTTTTAACCAATTTCTGTATTGCGGTCCGACAAGGTGCTTCACGATGACCCAAAAAATTTTCGAGTTTTACGAACCATCATGCCACATTTTCACCATTTTTATAGTGAATTTTAATCATTTCAATGCGTTGATTAAACTCGCATGGTTCCATTTTTGTTAATGGCGTAGTTTCTGCTTGTCAAATATCAAAAAATGACAGCTTCAAAAGTGACGTCTACCGAAATAGCGGGCTATTCAAAATAACACCTGTTATTGGAAAACCTTTACTTGGATTTGTAAAATTTGTGTGATATTCATGTTTTTCAAATGCATAAAATTGACATTTTGTCTTCGAAGTTTCCACCATTTTTAATTAATTATAATAATAAATAATTCAATTTATGATAAAAAGCTCTACCAAACCTCATTTTTGTTCTCTCTTGTTCTGCTTATTCTTTACTTACAGCACCACTTTTAAAATTTAATGAAAGTTGTGATCTCAAATATAAATTATTCAGCTGGAATTGGAGTTTCATCGGGTCGCCAGAGTTCCCAATAACTGAATAAAAGTCATCTGCATATAAATGAAAGTTAGCAAAAGTAAAGTGACAGCCGATGTCGTTTATAAAGAATATAAAAGCAATTGAACTATTTAGAATGTTACCATGTAGAACACCCGAGCTATCGAAAGAAGGTTCAGAAGGATGTTTCTGAATATGGTCCACAGTTGCAACGCAACGCTTCGATACAAATGGGAATTTCAGCCATTGCAGCAAAGTTGAATGAAAACCAAAGGAAGTGAATTGATTAATCAATACTCCGTGTGAAACTTTGTTGCGGGTAAAAATAGATAATGCAATCAACTCGTGTGTACGAATCCGCATATTACTAATACGATTTTTTTTCTTGCCTTCTTAACTTCATCTCCACCACTGGTAGGCTTTTAAGAGTTTAATAATCATTTTTCATATAAAAGACAAATCACTGAAGAATAGATAATGCAGATGGTCCACCCCATTTGAGTCACTTTATGAGAAGTATTTTTTGCTTTAGTTAGCATCGTTCAGCAATCAAAATGGCAAGTGAGTAGTATTAACAAGTACATTGATAAAAATGTTCATCATTTTTGTGTTTACTAAAGACTATGGATGTGAACCTCGAGATGCCGGGATTTTTATACTTTTGAAGTCTCGAAAATATTTGAAATCTTAGATACAGGTCGATAACTCCTACTATCGTTTTTATCGCCGCTTTTGTATATAGGCGTTATTGTCGTAAGTTTTCAAGCATCAGCAGAAGTTCTACGAGATAAAGATTTATTATAAACTAGCTTCAAGGGATAAACTGAAGTTGACGAGTTTTTGTCTTGAATTGCAGAAAGTCTATTAATATCCATTTGCGGAGAAGAGATTCGTTTAAGAAGCACATTACTAATGTCTTCCAACGTACCTGTAAGGCTTAAAGAGCCGAAATTTAAAGGCGCAGAAAAATTAGTAGAAAAATCTGCAGAAAAAATGTTTCATGGGCGAAATAAGACTTAAAAAAATCAGCAAATAAAGCGATAAACATCTGTCGGCGACTGCGCTAGTTTATCATTTAGGAAAAGCCACATTGGTACATGCTGCAATCTGGCGCTGCAGCTGACCACGTTTCGAGCCCCAGCGAAGTCGATCAGCCTCTGTCCATAACCGGCTGTTTCGTTGCAAAAAACTCCCTCCTTGTCCTCCCTTCAAGTCGACAATCACGATTTTTAAGCTGTGGCCGGTCACACAGTTCTTTTCTTCCGTCGGGGCATTGGCGCAGATGAACGATATGTTGAAGAATTGCGCGTTGATGCGGATTATTGCGAGTCGTTTGTGCACCGGAGGGAACATAAGCACTTGGCGACGAAGTCTCTCTTCCATCACAAATCCAACACCGAACTTGCGCTCCTTTACATGGCAGCTGTAGTAGACGTTGCAAGGTCCCATGTTTTTCTTGCCTTGCCTCGTTCATCGCATCTCTTGAATGGCTCCTACAAGAACATCAACCAGCCGTACAGAGGCACCTTCCCCATTAAAAGGCCGGACATAGTAGATGCATGCCCTGAAATCGTAATCCTTAGGTTGTTCGCAGTGGTCGTAGTCAGTAAACCCAGTGCATGAACAATTATCCTGGGTTGCTTCGTCTTCTCATATTAGCTCGCTCTTGAACGGGTGATCGGAGGCTTTCCAGAGGGTACTTGGGCTAAGCCCGAAAGTTGTGAGTTGTTTGAACCATATGCAGAAGAATCATTCTGGCCACTCCCAAGTGACTATATCCTACTACCTTCCCCTTAAATTGTACCACAAAATACAAAGTGGCGCAAAATTAATCATCCAACTGTGATTGTATTCACACTTCTTATATTTCAGCTGTCTAGTTCACAAATATCAAACATGATCGACGTATGACGCCATTTGCAAAAATTATACATCTGCCGATAGGATGATTAATTTTCCGCCACCTTCTTTAATTTTTAGTTCTTTTGCATCGATCTTTTTTCGAAAACCACAAGTTATTGCCTTTTGTGTTGTCACTAATAAAATATTTTTCGCCTTAAATAAAAGGAATATTTAATCACTTGATGCTCGAATTTTTTTTCAAAAAAATTTTATAAAATATAAAAAAAGAAACCATATGAATTCATGTCTCATATGGCATACAAACATGTCGAAACCTGCGAGAAGCGCCCGGGTTGGTGTGTTAGAGTACGTCCACAGCACGTGAGGGCTGTTCGCTCAAAATCATTAAGCGGTTAAAGTCCATTTATTTGTTATTCACATATTGCTCGTGTTTGGTAGAGGAGCTTCTCAAACAATATTTATGCAATTTTTTATAATCGTTGCATACTAATTAATATATAAATTCCGTTCGGGATACTGAAATTTCAATAACGGGATCCCGAAATTCACGAGATCGTTGAAATTTAAAAAAATTACCTCCCTACTAACGATGCTTAAGCCGCTAAATATTTCAAATTTCAAAAACTCAAACTAAGGTATGGCTGTAATGATAGAAAGTTATTCGCACGTAAAAGCAATAAACATAGAAATAAGAAGCAAGTGGAATAGCGGAAGAAAAATCACACACATTACGGCTTCATACGCGCATAGGTCGGCAATATGAGGTGCAAAGTAGTAAAAATAACTCATTTCGTCGAGCGAGTTTTGCATTCGAGCACCACATTAGGCACGAGAATATAACATACAAACATACAGACATGCATGCAACATATAAACTTTTCTAGCTTACAACTCTTCACCTCGGCACGATTGCATAAATACGTAAGTGCAACTAAATTTGTTTGCATGTGCGAACAGCATAGGTGTGCATTTCTGCTGCATACCTGACCTAATAAAATGTCAAGCTATCGCGCTGTCGTGTGCGCTCACCGCTTGCCGCTTGCTGTTCGCTCGAAGCCAGTTTACTGCCGGTGGATTTGTTAGTTGTGTGCCGTGGTATGCCACATAAACCGCTACACGGCTTTCGCAACGCATCAAATGCATATGCAAATATCCCTAAGCACATATGTGCATATTATGTGTGTAAAATTGTATTTTGCCATCAGTTGGCTTGGTTGTGGTTCAATCATTTCATTGTGCTGCAGCAATCGGATATTAACCCTTCAATGCACGCGTTGGTATTTTCGTTTTTGTAATTTCCATATCGACCAGTCGGTAATTTGCCCGGCATGCCACAGCGCTACGCCCACACTATAAAAACTATAAAAATAAAAAGACAAAAACGAAACCACGCGCTAGTTTGAAGAGCATGCCACCTGGGCGTATACTCAATTTTTGTTTCTTCACAATTTCACGTACTCATGGGTTGCACGGAAATAGGCGCACGTTGACATTTAACAATTCGCACATACACGCTCACTCACACAAAAACATGCTTTCATTGTATTGTGCTTGAGGCCACGTCTTTATGCTGTTCTTTATGTACTGCTACTACACACCTCACCTCCGTGCTTGCTCTCATCTTACCTGTCTCCGCTACCCATAAGCTACTCGTTTCAGCAGACTTCGGCAACACATCCTCTTTTCAGTAAAGTAGTGATTCGTTCTTTTTGTCGCTTACTTTAGCGTACACCGATCCGTTGCATTCGAATTTTTCGCCCAGTGCACATTGTTGACCTATATTTGGGCATCAATGAATCCGGCATGCAAGAGGCCATAGCCATAGAGACCGCTTCCATTGCCATCAGCACCACATTCGCCGCAACCTCTTACAACACAACCTCTGCAACCTCCCGCTTTGATTACTTATGTGCGTTCGTTGGCTGCAGCAGCAGCTTTACAGCCAGCTTGTCCTGTTTGGCGTCATCATTTAGTCGGTGAGTGTATTTGGGAGAAGCTTTTTTGGCAGAAGAGAACGATGCGCTTTCCAATGACTCTCATTCAATTTCAATAACAACTCTCTCTCTTTAATAGAAAGCCTGCTTGTGATAAGCCAATTAATGGTCCTACTGCATTTATACACCCACTGCAAGATGATTGTATTTGATGAAATATTTTCACTTTGTAAAAGTCGGTCGTATTCCCGACAATAAATATGTAAGTATGGAAAAGTACTTAAATATATGTTTTTAACGAGCCTTTTTTAGCAGCAAGAGAACTTTTTATTTCGATAGTTATGATTTCATGATTATGATTAGAATGGCAAACTATTCTCACATTTCTGTTCAGTAAGGTTTGGCAAGGCATCATAAATCGCTTAATTTCAGAACAACGCTTTCAAATTGGAAAATTTGCTTCACAGAAAAAAAATCTGTTCGCCTAGTTCATAGAGCGAAGTGTTGAAGAAGACGCCGAAATATCGATTCTAAAAAGTACCTAAAAAGTAAAATAATTGTTTAATTATCAAAATTTATTCTGTCGCCTTCAAAATAGGCTCCATTCGAGGCAATACACATATGCCAACGATTAGTCTAGAAATCAAAGTACCTTTCAAACGTCGTAAAAGAGATTTTCTTCAGCTCCTTCAGCGAATTCTTCTTAATGGCCTCTATCGACTCAAAGCGGCAATTTAAGTTTTGGGAAAAGGAAAAAGTTACAGAGGGCTAAATATTCACCGGATCCTCCATACGGTGGATGTTCGAAGATATTTGTTAAGTTTTTGGTCAAAAACATGTCCTTTGAAATAATATTCTTTGTTTATAATATTCTTATTATTTGGAACGAATTCCGAGTGCACAACTCCATGATAATCAAAGAAAACAAGTAGGATGACTTTCACTTTTGACCGACTTTAACTTGGTTTTTTGGGGTTCGGCTCATGTGGAAGAGTCCGACGTGAAATGGTTTTTATTAAAAAAAAATAAAATTTTTTGAGCGACAAAGAATATTTCAAGCCCGCTGGTCTTGTTCGTACACAGGATAGCCGCAATGTGGCATCAAATTTGCTAAATATCAAAGTTTATCGACCCTCACGTCATTCAATTAATTGCCATAACCTGCAGGCTGATTTTTTCTGCCTTTCAGCAATGGCATTCAAAGAATAATTTGCTCCCCAACACAAAGTAATGCAATGTGGTTTCACGCCGCAAAACTCGTGATCGGATTACGAATGACTATTCCATAAGTAATGTTATTAATAGTGTTATTTTATATTGCACTAACCTTCATCAAACATGTCGACTTTATTGTTTTTAAAGCTTTTTCTATGCTTCGCATTCATTTTTGTCTACAACTTAGTAAGTCGAAGAATTCACTGTGAGGATTTATACAGTTGTTTATATTTCAAATATTGAGGCGTAAACTGAAGATTTTAATTAAATTTTTGCTAAATTTAAATTGAGTTTATCCCCTCTGTTAAATTAAAAATAGATAAGTTTATGCTGTAGACTGAATAAATAAATAAATACATTTTAGAATTATACAACATCTTGAAACCAGTGCCCTTTTTGAAACTTTAACATCCTTTAAAAAATATTAGAAGTTCTGTAAAAAACTAAAAACCTTAATTTATTATGAGTAAGCACCAATTTCCCGCGTATACCGATTCCCTCCTCTACGACAGCCATAGTTCAATTTAGAAACACGGCGTTATAACTTCTAAACTTCAAGTATTTTATTGGTATTAGTGCGGCAAAGTTTAATTAAATTGTTTTAGTATTCCGATATTTAAATGGCTTTCATTTTATTTAAGCTTCATGAGTCGGTTTCCCTAACTACGGTATAGCTTCGTGAACTTCATTGCTCAAACGTCATCAATGTGCGTGGCTTTGTTCGAAAAATTCCTCCATCCCTTTCCATTACTCGTATCAGCATGTGCTAGCATTGGCTCTCTTTGTTTTAGAAAATATACACAAAAAATCACAAACGCAACAACAAAAACACCACCAGTCTCAATCAGCTGTGACTGACAACAACGCGTTGCACAAAATGCCCCCGCACCAAAAGGAAAAATCAACAAAGCTTTCGCCGGTCTATGTGTATATGTGAGCAAAGTAAATGAGTAAGTGTGACTGGAAATTGTGGCTGACTCTCCGCGTTGGCTAGAGAGTGCAAGTAAATATCAAATACATGTGTAGAGCAAGAGGTCAGCGGTAAGAGAGGAGGGTGCGTGTCAGTGGAATATAAACTTTATGGATACACTCGCAATGCCACAAAACACACGCACACACATATACGCGCACAATGATGGCATGTCGGTTTTTCTCGTTATCCAAGAAGGAAATTTTCATTGCAGCCACGCACATATTCCACACAATGAATTCTGCGGCCACGGGGCTCTCAATCATTCAAGTTAGAGTCACAGGGCAAAGTGGACGTGTCGACGGATATGGAATTAATTTCGTTGAAACGGTACTATGAATCTTACATTACTATAAGTATGAGCATGTTTATAGGAGAAAAATTAATGTAACTGAAATAGAGCGAAGATTTTGAAAATATACCATGAAATTTAGAGAAAATTAATTGTGGTTTAAGTGAAGAAAAAGTGAATTTTACTATTTTCTCGGAAAATTCAGCTAACGGATTTTGTGAAGCTGTTGTGCAAGGAAGCCTTTTAGCTACCAATTTTGTTTGAGCGAGTGTGTGCCTGTGTATGTGCGCGTGGCAGCACAGCATACAGGCATGTTGCTGAAAACCCAAACGAAGCTTTTACGAGAAGTGAAAGTGAAATACAAATTGACATTTAAAATTTAAAACGAAAAAATACATTGGTGGGAAAACTACTACGGGCACTACCAAAAGCGATATGAGCTGCAAAGCCTTAAACAAATGCAGCGTCGATTTATGTGCGCTACAAATACTCGTACGAAAGCAAAACGATAGAGATGAAATAATAAGAAAAGCCAGAAACGTTTAAGAAGAATGCAGGAAAATTAATTTACTCACAGCTGCCGAAGAGCATTTTAGTTGCTTCTTGTATATTTTATTTTATTTTTTGCTTTATTTCATTTATACTCACTGTCATTGAACTGGAAAATCATAGAACTGAGCTCGCTCTCTTTCATTGTTGCAATAGCTTTGACAGGAGCAACAACAACTACAGCAACTAGAGTGGTTGTTGAAGCAGCATTGATGGCGAATAAATAAAATAAAAGAAACAATTCAACGGAAACGTGAGCGCTACAAAAACAAGGACAACAATATTTGCTCTCAACAGACATTGCGTTTTATTTACCGTTGAAATTTGCCAACATAAAATCAGAAAATCACAAAATCAATCAGCTAAAAGCAAATATTTATACTATACGAGTGCATTGCTATAGAATTGCCAACACATTCGCCGTATAAAAAAAGTTTTTTTAAATCATATAGAATATACTTAATGTGTGTGTTTTACCATTTTCATTTAATTTACTTCCTGTTTCTCAATAAATGATTTTTGCAGTTCAGTTACATATAAAAGCACTTAAACAACACTTTAGTGTACCATAAAACTAAATAAACATTACACGTACATAAATTATATCAGCAACATACTCAAGCACATCAATAGCTTCCATAAAAGTATATACGTATACTACATACAGATATGATGCATGTGCCCCAGTGTGAGTGTTAGTGTACCACAACGCCAAGATAATAAGGATAAGCAGAAAAAATTCAACAGAAAGCACACTTGAAAAGTGATTTAAAAATAGAAAATACATAACTCAATTGGAGCAGTAAATGCATGGCTATCGGTTACAGGTGAGTCTAATATTAATGATACCTACAAATGACTATCTATTTTTGTGTGAACTTGAGAATAAGTAATTGCCAGCTTTTAGGTCAATTGCCCTAAATTAGTGCTCATACTACTCGATTTAATGGATATTTCGTATTTCGGTAAGCCACTTTCAATTGTCTCACTCAATTAGTGAAATTTCTCTCATTGAACTCGTTTTAGGGTTTATTTATCTAAAATAATATGGGCGAAAAAAAATATTTGTTTGTGGCAGAAGTTTCAAAGTATGCACATATAACACGGTAAATACTTATTGTGGTAAGAGACTTTAGATGCAGGGTGTTTTGTTACCGACTAGAAAAGCTTTAAGATTTAATTCTATAGTTAATTCACTCTAAAAGTTATGGGTATCCCATCATGGGGGTCTCCCTGCAATGATTAGTGAGCATAGTTTCAGCTATTAATAAAAAAAAGAATCAAATCTGAACGAAGCTGTTTTCATAAAATAACAACAACAAAAAATTGTTTCTCAAAAATTAAAAATCAAAAATGTATAAAACTGTTGAAAAAAGCAAAGGTATTTCACTTTGAAAATTTCCATACCAAAATTTTCAGTATCTAAAAAATCTGAACCAGGGTGTTTTCCAAAAATTATTATTTACTCTAGCCTACAAATAGACCGACTTTTTAGAAAAATTGCTTAAAAACATTTTTTTAGGAGTGTAACTTTTCCCAAAACACTTAAAAAAACTTTTATAAAAAATGCGAGTGTGTTCTTCAAAACTAGTAATAACAACTTGTTTCCCGAAAATTTTTAACAAATAAATTTTTTTCAAAGTATAGTTTTTTCTTAAAAATTAAAAAACAAAAATATAAAACCATTAAAAAAACCGAAAATATTTCACTTTAAAGACCTCAATACCAAAATTTTCTTCCTTTGAAGAAACCAAGTTACTACACTACACTTTTTGACTTCCATTGTTAACACCCTGTAACTCGCAACCGAATGGGACAAACAAAAAACAGAAAGAGAATTGTTTAGTGGCAAATGTCAATAAATCATAAGTTGTTTGATCGATACTTTACGAGATATCGATCACTACCGATCACAGCTATCTATCGAGACAATAATGGGTCTTTTTCCCCCAAACTAATATTTCACTCATCACTACATGTTTGCACGATAATCAGAATCAGTCCGTGCGCAAGAGAACGACTGCTCTGGGAATTCCAAATACTATTGTGCATGAAATATTGAGGAAAGATCTTAGATTTCCCCTCTTCTAAATGCAAGTCGTGTGATCACTTGAACCTACAATTTGCCTAAAATTGTCTGCGAGACAATGTTCCAGCGATTTCATACGGTAAAAACTATTCCACTTTCATTTAAATGGAAAGGCACTGCGTGATTTCTTCCCTAACAAACTGATAAACCAACTCGGTGGCATCTCCTGGCCACCCAAGTCGTCCGATCTTCCCTTTTTTCTATGGTGTAATTTCAAAAGTAAAGTCTATGAAGCAAACCGAGCGACCATCTTAGCGCTAAAATAAAATATCGTTCAAATGGTTAATAGCATGTCGACATCACTTCTCCAGTGAGTGGCGCGGAATACAGAAACCAAGTTGAATCCAACGTAGCGGTCAACATAATTTTAAAAAATAAAATCCGCACTTGTCTTCTTTGTAATATTTATTGGTATACACTTTATCAATAGCAATTATTTTTTAATTTATCTTTAATTCCTAATTCTGCCACCGAAAATCCTGTATGCTATAACTATATTGGCGCTTACACACGTTTTGAGTGTTTGGCCGAGCTCTCCCTGCTAAGAAGCAATCTTCAGCAAGATCCTATAAGCCCGAAACTAAGACAGCATGGATATTCGAAAATACACTCGAAGTCTTGTCACTACTTGCCGAAGAGCAACTAGAAGCAATTTATTCTATAGTCTTAATGTTTAATATACCATCGACAGCTATTCTTTACACCTTCGTATTGTTTTTTCTCTCACTCATTCAGAAAACTCAACATTTTCAAAATAAAACCAAAAATTACCTGCGAGCCATATTAACTTTCGTGGGAGAATATTAAGAAGCAAAAACAAAACAGAAAATCACATTTCTAAGCGCATATGAGTTGGAACAGTGCGTTCAATGTCCTTTCGTATGCCGCAAGTGCATTTGACTTCATAGTGAAGGACATATAGAATCTCGAAGAACGAAAATGTAAAAGTCGTTAGCTGAACATAAGAGTACATGGAGTTGTTCCTTATTGTCATGTACTGTTACCATGCAGACGCTGAAACATTGCAACACAGTTAAGGACGCTGCTTATTGACGCTTGCTTATGACAGAATATAAAGGAAAGCGATAACTCGATTTTTCTCTTCTTTTTCATTGTGTTTCGGGGTGTTTATATGTATACTGCTACTGTGGTACATTGTCAATGCTTGAAAATATAATTAATAAAAGTGGCAGAATTTTCCTCGATTTTACTTATTCAAAAACTATGTCTGTCTCGTGCTAATGCAGGAGTAATAAATGTGGTGGAATTTTTTTATATCCTTATTTACCCCGCTCGGCAGCATAGGACCTCAAAAAGACTATTCCTTTGTACACGGTTCTGGGCTGTTCTTGTTGCGCCGTCTCATGTGATGTCGGCATCTGCTAGCTCGCGCAACATCGACCTTCTCCAAGTAAGGTGTTAGAGACCAGCCATTTTTCACTTCCGTACAATAATACTGACTTCATACATGAACTGAATACTCGCAGCTTAACGCGCCTGGAAATTTGCGAACTCGCCCATACTGTATGCATTCGTCCGAACGCCGCCTTGCTTTGTTTAGTCTACAGTTGACATTTTCATCTGCTACGCTGACTGTCGTAATAGTGCAGCCAAGGTAGCAGAAGATTTCGACAAATTCCGCCGGGCACCCGTTAATTATTATTGCTTGTTTGTGGCTGATTCATAGCCTTGGCAATGTTGACTTCTAGTCCGACACTGCGTCCAAGTCTGACTAGTGACTAGTCTGTCCTCCTTCGCTTGCATGTCAGTGAGTTTGTGAGAGTAAGGATGCAGATGTCATCGGCGAAGTCCAGGTCCTCAAGATGTCTGGTGAAACTCCATACAATGCGTCTTCTGTGCAAGGTCAATTGGTTCATAATATCTTCTAAGACAATGGCGAAGAGAGGGGTAGGGAGAATCTTACGCCTGCGTTGGTGGTGAAGGGGTCGCTGATGTTGCCGGTGTGAAGCACTGCCAGTTCGCAGTTCTCGTAAAGGTCTTTGATGAGGCGGATAATCATAGTGGGAGCTCCCTTTCTACTCAACGCCAGCCATACTCAGTCTCGTTTGATTGTGCGATGCGCTAAACTGTAAAACCAGGCGCAAAGCACTGGAAGCTGTACAACGAACAGCGGCACTCAGAGTTGCTTCAGCCTACCGCACTGTCTCAAGCGCAGCAGCTTTTGTGATCAGTAGGGAGATACCTGTCGACCTCATGGCCCGGAAACGACTAGATGCGTGGGATTCTAGGAAATGCCGCGGGACTCTGAATCGAAGCTGTAGGGACCTTTCAGAGAAGCAGACTGTAGAGCATTTTTTCTGTAAATGTCCGGGTTTGGCAGCTAGACGACTAAGGTCACTGGGAGCTCCTTTCTTCGACAGCCTGGGGCAGTGCGCCAACCTAAATCCAATCAATATATATATATATATAATTGGCGCGTACATTTTTTGGGTGTTTGTAAAAAAACTGATGATTCTACTATGATGCGAAGAGTGTTGGCTCCCTCTAAAATAATTATTCATTCGCTCCAAAAGAAATTATTGTACTTTGAATCCTGAAAAGGCTGGCTCTGCATTTATTGCTAATATAAGTTAATATGTATATGTTATTATACAAATTATATTAACTCATCACAAGTAATTTATCGATAATGCGGAATGACACTGCACGCACACATTCTTTACATGACTTAGATGCACATGAACTTGCAGCTGCCTACAATAATTGTTGTCATTTTTGCCCACCGCTCATCACTTCCACCATCTGCAACCATCACGTATTGCTCAATACTTCCTTCACCCTTTTCATGCAACAGAGTTGCGTAACCAAATTTCTGCTATGCGTGTATATTTTTAGGACAAGGACACTTAACTGACAACAAATGATAAGTTTTAAGGACGAAATTCGTAAAATCTGGCGCGTAAGCAATGCAAGCAATGCTACCTTTGGAATTCCAAGCTGCATACGCGTTTGCTACTAATTAATGTGCAAACATACCTTCTACTGTACTTGTGCGAGTATTATGTATATGTGAGCATATACATATGTACGCGTAAGTGCCTAAAATTGTCTGTCATTTCATGCGTAATTACAAGTATTTTGTGGGAGTTGGCAGTAGTCAAACGCAGTACTCGTCAAGCATAGGCGAATATACAAGTGAAAGTACATTTAAATAAAAGCCTACAAATTCATACAAATAACATAACACGTTGTATCGTGTATCTTTATTTATTCTCTTAGTCACACCACCACCACTGTTTTGAAAACATTCACCGGAAATATCCCTTAACATAGTATGTTAAAATCTGGCTGTTAAATAAAACTGTCGACTAGTTGTTGGTAGTTGCATAGTGCGGCGATGCTCAGTCAACCATGCTGCACACAGATGACTGTTACTGCTACGCATTGGTGCATTAAGTGAGCACATAACATTACTGTTCACATTATTACATGTACTTCTACATACATATATATATATATTCGTTTTGTATTGTAACAATTGTTAATTTGTGATGAACCAGCAATGCGGCGTGTTTAACTTAGGGAGAGTGGGGAAATCGAGGATTGAGTGATTGTTGGTGTAGCTCTTGTATCGAATAGTCCCTCGAGTGCTTGTGATCGGGATGACAGTTTATTAAGCGTTTAGGGAGAGTAGGGGAATCGAAAATAGAGGGAGTGATACCTACCAGAGCTTCTGTGTCAGCTCATTTACAGGTTTATTTATTTGATAGCCCGTAAGGTTTGTTAGCGCACACAAGTGCCTTTATTGTGTCTTGTGTCTCTTCTAATGAGTCTTACTCACAGGGTAGAGCGTAATGCGATGCATTGGTGCATTATTGTATGTTCGCTGTTTATGTAATTAACCTTTGGGGCGGTTCTTATAATGAGTGTTGCTCTTATTGGGAAGAGCGAAGATACTTTCGTAATTTTTTGCTATTGGTAAATAAGATAACTGTATACAAATATTAATCTAATTGAAAGTATTCATTTTTTTTTATTTTATACAAAACTGTCGTAATAGTATATTTCAACAAAAGCAATTTGTTACTACTTCTAGTGAAGAGTGCTTTAGTTCCCTGTGTGCTAAATTCTATTTTAAACACCCTCAGCCGAATTTCTGGTTTTTGTTTGCAAGCGCTCTCAACATCGATATCTCGACGTTCTCAACAATTAAGCATTCATGAATCGTCAGTTTAATTTGGCAGGTTCTACCTGCATTTGAAATTGAAATTTGAAAGATCGACCAAAGAAGCAGGGAGATTTGGTAACTTGTAAAACACTCAGGCTAAGAAGCCCATTATATTCGAAGCTCTGGAAATTGAAAGGGATGATAGTCAAGGAGGAAAGAAGAGAAGTAACAAAAGTATAGGATAGTATAGAATAGAGGAATAGAGGTAGTTGGACCTGTGAGTATATTCCAGATTCTTTGATAAATCTGAAAATGTCCTCTAGTTTGATAGAACGAATTTTACTGGTTCTTATTACATCGGAACCTAAAATTCGTAGCCTTGCTCTAGCAAATGTGAGACACTCACAGAGAAAGTGCTCAGTGCTATCCGCCTCCTGAAAGCAACACCGGCACATTGGGTCCTCAATGATTCCAATGGGATTCATATGGTGACCCCATAGATTGTGTATTATTACAGATAATACCGGCCATCAACCGAACGTCTTTTCTACCAAGTTTTAGAAGAAAGTCTGAGAGTTTTCTGTTCGGGCTTGTCACAAAATTTTTTGCAGTTCTGCAGCGTTCTAGACCGGACCATCGCTCTTTATGTAAATTTCATACATAATCGCTGATACATTTCTTGATTCCTGTAGAACTGATTCCGATTATTGGTTCTGGTCCCTGCGATGGAGCCGCTGATCCACAGTTGGTCAATTCATCGGCAATTTCGTTCCCTTGAACCCCCGCAGTGTCCTGGTGGGCATTTAAATGATGTCATTTTTCTCATATAATTGTTAAGAACCGTATTTTGGGCAAAGGTAGGGAAACCTGAAAGAAGGGAAACCGATGTCAAGAAGTAAGTTCATGTGGAGTCTCAAAATTTGCTTACAGGGTCTTTTAAGTTCGACTTTCCTTTTTAAAAACGATTACGGCGGCATTTTTTTTTGAGAGTAGAAAATCTGCAACTTACTAAAATGAGCTCGATTTTTTTCATATAAAAGAAATTAAAAATCACTACGAAAATGGTAGATTAGAGAAAATTATAATAAATTTGGCCAAATGGTGTATATGGATGGACAAGGCATTATATTGTACGTAGTAGTAGACCAAATAAAAGACTAAAAGTACGAAAGAGGACAGTAATGAAAATTATCAAAAGACAAGTGAATAATCGCTTAACGTCTACGAATTGCACTTTCGCGATAAGTTAATGTCATTGATTTTTTTTTTTGTTTGCGATATGAATTCTCTATGCCACCGAAAACCAACAGGCAAAGGAATTTATTGCAAATGAAATTCACGGGAAGAATAATTTTGCAATGCTCTACACCTATTTGTCCACCAAGAAGTTCGATTTAACACCCATGAACTATTTTTTCTGGAGACATCTCAAGGATATGTCTTATACTGACAACTCAGAAACAAATGAGTCTTTGCAAAATAATATTCAGCCTGTAATCGCTTAGATGGAGTCCCAATTATGTCTAATATCAACGCAAAATTCATGAAAAAAATCCATGTCAGTAGGTGTGAATGCGGGGGATATTTGAGATATATCGTTTATCATGTATAATTTGTAGACCCTGTCATATTAAAAAAAAAACGAGATAATTCTTGTTCATAATCTAATTCATTTTTAGTTTGAATTTAAAAACGAGTCTCGAACTTGAAAGACCTTGTATATAATATAATACTATCGTTAAGTGGTTTTTCCAATTTTTGATGCCATTAAAATATTTTCGGCCGAAATTTGCTAGAAGTGTAGTGCATACCAAGCATACCCATGTATACTCATACTCATACTCTTCAGCATACTTACCCTCCCTCATATTCATACATATATTTACATCTATGTGCATATGTATATGTACATACATGCGTAAATAGAGCTTCATGAGAACTTACACTGGCAGCTGAAATCAACTCAAGTAAAAGTCAAATACTACTCAAATGAATTTCTCCCAGCCCATATCTTGGCGTCATAAAAGGAGTCATCGTTAAATTGTATGAGCGCACATTTATTTTTATTTGTAAATAGCAAAGCGTAGTAAGTGGGAGTAACGGTATAAATGGAAAATAAGTAGTTTGAAGAATAAACACAAAAACTTCTGAAGAACGAAAAGGAAATGATGAAATAAGATTCACGGGAACGTTGACCAAAATAGCTGATCAACTATTCAAAGGCTAAGATAAAATATTAAACAGTGCGCTTTTGCTCACTATGTATCAGGATACTTAATTTACTGCTCAAAGAAGTAGAATTATAATAATAGTTAGTGCTATGATAGCGAAGAAGGAGTAAGGACTTATTTCGGTAATCTCATATAAACTGGAATTATAGTTGTCAAGCTCCTGATATTTTCACATGATTTAAAAATTGTTGCAAAAATAATTATGTATTTGCACGAATGTTCCCATGGTTGAAAATTTGTTAGTGGAGTATAAAACTCCGGTGGTTTCAAATGAACACACAGGTTTTAGTCGTGGTTTAAAAATGGTTGTAAAAGCGTATTTTACACGAATGTTTTCGTGGTGAAAAATTTCTTGCTGTGCGTATGGGAGAGGTTTACTCATCCTATTAGCTATGGCATGACGTTCAAGAAGTGAGTACATATAGTCGTATTTATACCTATATATACATAGCCATATCCCGAGCCTGTACTGGTCAGTCTGCAGTGCCTAATATCCAGTAAGAATGCCATTTAGAATTATAAGTTTGGCTATAAGATGCTTTATGGGATATTTATATTGATTATACCCCAAGTTCTTAGCCTGGCGCAGTGTCACAATTCGTTACCAGCTTATGTCTCGTCGCTTTCGCTCTTCATTGAACCTAAGCTCTTCTTTGAGAGGCTATTAGTTTCGAGCATCCAGCCAGTCTAATCAATGCATCCGCTATCTCGTCCTCAGCGATACATATTACCCGATTTGGATTATGCGCCTTTAAAAAATGTAGGGCCCTTACACACTCAAAGACTATTGATGACTTGACGGCAAAGAATGACAAGGCCTGAAGTGAATAGTGTTTGTTGACATTCCCAGGTTTATTGAGAGAACTGAGTTTGAATGAAGTATTGTGATGAGTAGAAAAACAAAAGATCTTAAGGAGAAAGCAAACCTCCATTTAGTTTTATTCTATTAAATTCTTAGTGAAGGGAGTACGAAATTTATTCATACCAATATTTAAGCGAAAAGCAAAAATTCTATTCTATCATATTGCCTGTTTGGCCGAGCTCTTTCTCCTATTTGTGGGGTGCATCTTGATGGGGTTCCACATAGTTTCATAAATTTATTACTATTATCATTATTATTATGAAGCGATTTTGCACAGCGACTTGAAAGATCTTTTGTGTACATTTCAGTTATTCAGAGTATTTCTCAGAGTCCAACTCCTTCAATATCTTATTTTTTAACTATGAAAAACAAATAGGTATGAAGTAAAATTATTGTGTTAATCTAATTAGAACTCGGTTGTTATTTCCATGATGTACAAAATGCAGAGGTGTGGTCAACATCATATCGTTAACCAGCTCTCAGCGATTTTGAAGGAATCAACTGAATTGCTTGCGTCATGGAGGCTTACAAAAAAACTGAAATTGTTTTGATGATATGCGAGACGCAACCAATGCTTCGCAGCTGCTATTTCGTGGCCGTCTCAACAACGAGTGCTAAGACGAGCGTAAGAATACGTGTGAAATGAGTGCGCAGAATTCTGCTGCCGAGTTCCCGATGACGCGGCAGTTGAAGTTACTCTCACAATTTAGTTTCAGATGACCAAACTGTGTAATGAATCATCCTTGATTATTTCAGTAAAACAAAGCAGAATAAATTAGACAACAAAGCACTTATTCTTATTCTCTATAAAAAATAAATTGTCCCTGTTTTCAGAGTAGAATAAGAGAATTGGGCGCCAAATTTAAATTTTTTAACTTTATTTTTTTTAAGATAATTTGAATTATTTTTTTAATTTTTGACTAATTTCAAGTTAACTTCTTAATTTTTAATTTGTTAAGTTAATTTACGTGAATTTTTAAAATATTTTAAGTTAAGTAAATTTTTCAGTTTTTTTTTTATTTAATTTTTTAAGTTAATTCTTTAAATTAATTTAACTCAATTTTTTATATAAATTTAAGGTAATTAATTCATTTTTAATTTTTTAACTGAATTTAAGTTAATTTATAATTAAAATGTTAAAGTAAATTTAGGTTAATGGGTTAATTTTTTTAATTAATGCGGGTTAATTTTTTTATCATAATCTTTTAAGTTCATTTAAGCAAATTTTTTAAGGGGTCAGTCTACTTTGGAGACTCGAAAAAAAGGCTATATTCGTGATTTTTTTTTTGAGAAAACTATAAATGATAGTAATATAAAATTTGTTTGATTTATTAAATAAAGTCTTAAAATTCAGAAATAAATTTTTTTTTATTCAATTTTATAGTATTTTTAGTAAAAAAATAGCAGTGAAGCGTAACGTCTCAAACATGGGTTGGTGAGGCAGCTCCATCAGAACTCAAGAACGGCTTGTCTGAAACAAAAAAATCAAAATGTTTCAGATTCAGTAAGATACTGGCTACAAAATGACCCTCGGATATTAGGTTTTAATGAAGACAAAAAAATGGCTGATAAAAATGGAAAATTTTTGATAGAACGGTTTTTTTTTCGCATATTTAAAAAAAATATATAGTAAAAATTTAAAATTTCAAAACCCCCGAGCGTCAATTTGGTGCAAATTATGTCTAGAATAGGTGATCCAAATTTTATGAAAATCGGTTGATTAGTTTTTGAGATACAGTGGAGCTAGATTTTGAAAACGTCGTTTTGAGAAAAACGCGTTTAAAGTTCATCGATGCACGCTATACGCGCAGGTAGACGAAATAATGTACTGATGTTCAGGTAAAAAAAAAATAGTTAGAGTGCTCGGATTTTCTTAAAATTTTTACACAATATTTCTGGATATATATACTTTCAAATTATGCAAAAAAAAAAATTGAAAAATTTTAAAGTGACAAAGTAGACTAACCCCTTAAGTCAATCAATTTTTTAAATGAATTTTTAATTTTTAGTTTTTTAATTTCTAGTTTTTTGAGTTAATTTAAGTTATTTTTTAACTTTTTAGGCTACTTTTTTAATTGGATATTTTTAAGATGATTTCAGCTAGTTTTTTAATTTTTAATCTTTAAGTTAATTTCTTCATTTTTATTTTTTTTTTATTAAATTTGGAATTTTTAATTATTTAAATTAATTTGGGTTAATTTTTTAATTTTTAACTTTTAGAGTTAATTTAAGCAAGTTTTTTAATTTTTTAACGAAATTAAAGTTAATGTTTTCATTTTTAATAATTCAAGTTAATTTTGAAATTTTTGTTTTGTTACAATAATTTTAAAATTTTTAATTCTTTGAGCTAGTTTTTGAATTTGAATTTTTTAAATTAACTTAAATGTTTTAATTGTTTTTAATTAATTTAAGTCATTTTCTAATTTTTTAATTAATTTTTTAATTAGATATTTTTTAATTTAATTTAAGTTAGTTTTTGAATTTTTAATTTTTTAAGTCAATTTAAGCTAATTTTTAATTTTTTGAGTTAAGTTAATTTAATTGTTAAGATAACTTACTTTAATTTTCATATATGTACATTGAAAGGACTTTATACCTTACTATACTTTATCAAATAAATAAATAAAATAAAATACATGCTTACAGAGGCATTAGAGGGAAATTAATAGAGGCGATAGGATAGGCACATTATTTTTAATGATGATATGCAAATTATTTTTAGCCACAAATATCTTTAAAGTGTCTATAAATACATTAACGTACAAATTACATTAAGCATAAACCTTCCTGATAGAAAATATGAAAATTGTGCACCATGCAAAACTTGAATCTGCCTCCACTATGCTGGTATGTCATATCAACCTGACATTTATATATATAAGCATTTCAATATAAGTATACTTAATATATATTTATAGCTGCTATATCAACAACACTAACATCGCCTGCATTGCACCCTCTAAGAAAACAAAAGCCATCTGGGGTGTGCCAAATGGATACGCATGCAATGTTCAACTACACACATACTTTTGTGTCAGATAGAGAATGGCGCATATGACTTGGCATATTGTCAATCACTTTACCCTAAAGATATGCTAATTCGTATGTCAACAAATGGGCATAAACTTGCGCCAACCATCAGTAATCTCACTCTCATGTGAAATGCAAATTTCCATTACATCAAATACAGGCACTTAAGCAGTGATAGGTCCGAGTTAATTCGTTAAAATGACCTTGACTTTTAAATGAGCAGGAAGTGGAAGCAAATACACATATATTGAAAAGAAAATGAGAATTTAAATGTAAATAGTTGTAGACAGTTATGTAGATTAGAGCTAAGTAATTTGTTCCGCATCAAATTTACTAAAGGCGGAGGAAGCGTTTAGTAATATCGATTTAAGCATAAATTATCAGAAAATATGGCAAATATTTCAGTTAAAATGAGGGGGAAGAAGTAGAATGAGGTGAAATTCTTTTAAAGCAAATATTTTCAACCCCAATTAGTGGTGCCATCACTTTGCCATTCTTATTCTCTTTAAGAACCAGATGGACATACGGTTGCCTAGTTTGGTGGGTAGCTCTTCAGAAGGACTACAACACCACTAAATTAGAGAGAGTGCAGAGAACTGCATGTGTGAGCATCACTGGTGCCTGTAGAACATGTTCCACTGCTGCGCTCAACGTTATTCTTCACTTAATTCCTGTGGATCTGCAGCTTAAATCCATTGCTGCTCAGAGTGCTATTAGGCTGAAGGAGATTGGCCTTTGGAGACAACTTCCTGTATCCCTGCAATTCAATTTCCAAACTCATTGCGGTATTCACTGGGCACTGGGTGAGCGGCACTCATGCGGAGAAGCTTGGAATTCCGTACAACCCCAATTGCAGAAGCTGTGGGGATCCTGCAGATAAAGAGACTGTGGAACACTTTCTCTGCAAATGTCTGGCTCTGGCGGCTAGGCGCTTGAGATTCCTTAGCGTGACCTTTGGGGATGACTTGAAGAAATTTTCCAGCCTAGATCCCTTTTCTCTCCTCCGCTACATCAACAGCTCTGGATGGCTGTAGACAGTTTTCTCTCCTCCCTAAATCCTTTCACAGGTAGTGGTCCACATTGTGGTATCAAAACGGCACATAAGTGCTACTTGTAGTGTGCCTGGGGTACTCTTGCCATCTTACCTACCTACCTACCTTAGTTAATTGAAGTAAATTTTTTATTTTTTTAAACAAAAAAAAAACGGAGCCACAAAATACAGAGTAACCTCTCCTAACGGACACCTCTAATACCCAGACATCTCTTGAGCAGACATTTTTTCTCTACCAAACCTTATGAATCGGGAGAATTTACACTCTTTTGAGTGGACACCTCTCTTGAGAGGGCAAGATTTTTAGAGGTGTACTACCTAGCAGACCACTATTCGGCTCTGGGCGAATTTGACAGATATGCCGACGTCATTTGTTTTGTGTTTCACTAAGCTAAAGCTAAATTTATTGAAATACAAAGCGAATGACGTAGAATCCAAAGTTCCCTGCAAAAAAATACCTAACGAGAAAACCTGATTTGTTCTCAAGTTAGTCTAAACTATTTAGAAAAAACTCGTTTAAAACTACATTTACCATTAGTCTTTTCTTCAAGTGTCTATAGTAAATTAAATGGCGCATATTTTTTTGAAACACTTTAACCCAAGATTCCTTGCACATATTAGTGATTTTCATACTTATTTTAAAAAGTTAGAAAAGTTTTACATTTTTGGTCGATGGTTTTTACTTTTCGGAAATCTTGAAAGCGTTGAAATTGGAACAAAATGCGAACACGTCCTTCTTCCATAAATTTACGAAAACAAAATTTTTTTTAGCCGTCTCATTTCATGTTATCAAGATTGTCGAGCCCCTTAGCCAAGCTTAATTTTATCAAAATACATATATATTGTATGTACATATGTATAAAATATGTTTAATTCCTTTTATGCTAGAAGACTTTATCTACTTTCTGCTTCTTACCTCTTTCCTGTGCTTTCTACTTTTCTTGCCCTATCTTTTCTTTTAGCTTCTAACTTTAAGTCTATTGTGCACTAACGCATTGTCCTGCCTTAGTAATTAGCATATTAATTGCATGCATTTAGAATGAAAAATGTGTTTGAGATATTTACGTAAACGTGGCAGTTCATAGGAATATCTTATATGTATGTATGTGTGCGTTGTATACGCGTACACATATATCCTCAAGGTTCTAGCAATATTAGGTAAACATTTTTAATTGGGAAAGGCTACTTTTTGTTTATGTTTATGTTTTAATAGTTTAAGAAAACAATGAAATGAAAGAAATTTACTGCAATACTAAAGAGGCCCAAGACTACAAATAAATTTTTTACGCTCATAAGTCCTTCCTGCTAATAGTAATGGAATATGATAAAAATTTAAAACATATGAAGACAAAAACAACAAAGTTATCTTTGTGCATATCAGCACGAAGGGCCTAAAGTGAAAATTTACATATAGGGCACAACTTCGATATGGATGATACAGTAACCTTATTTTCTACATAACAAGTAAACCCTTACAACGCAAGGTGCTTAATGTGTTCCTGTTTGCATTACTTATTCACCAAAGGTATTAAAAGATGGGACAGGAAATGGAAGATGAGTTGCAGATTTCTGCTGCAACAGCAGAACAAATTCAATTATTCTCGCAAAAACTCGAATAATTTTGGCTTTTTAACTGAGAAACAGTACAAGGTGGCGCAAAATGCATCACATTACCGAAAGTTGTATAATTTTTACAAAGAGCGTCGTACGTCAAACATCAAACTTTTGAACCAGACAACTGGCGTTCAAAGTAAAGATTTCCATCAGATTATTTGGTATCAAATGGGACAGCATCAATACACACGACGCAAATAGGAAGAGGGGCTTGAGCAAACACGCATAAACGGTGTAAGTGCCAATTATATATATATATTTATATTAGGTTGGGGGATAAGTTCATAGCGCTTTTACCGAAGACTTTTATTTCAATAAGTTAATCAATAATACATATATTCGCCGTGGCTATATACAACCTCTTCCCATCTCTCGTCCAAGTTGTTGATGCTGTCCGGCCAAAAATCGCCTGGTCTGGTGTCGAAGAAGTTGTTGAGCCAGTTTTTAAGGGCCTTTTTGTTATCGAAGGTAAAGCCCTTCATAAGGTCGGAGAATACGTCGGATGCTGAAAGACCTCCCATTCGAGCTCTTGGAGTACAGCTTTAAGGACTTGGGCAACATGAAGCCTGGGGGTGTCGTCAAGCAGTATGGCAAATGGGTAAAACACCGACGTTTCCAAACGCTATTCGACAAGAGATTCTTGACTTGACACTCACAATTAACCACTCACTGGATATGATCAACACTGGAGAGTCTCCGATGAGGACTCAAAATCTGATCATAAACATATTATTTTTAAAATCAAAGGGCCAGTTAAGAGGGTAATGCTGTACAGAAAGCCCGAGGCTACTAACTGGAGAAAATACTCAGAGGAAATCCAAACTAACCAGAAGCACGCTTCCTATAAAATCGGCAGAGGAATTGGATGCATCAGTTGTAAACCTGACTGACTCCATCAAATCCTCATATCATGAAAGTAGTCCACTCAAGACAAAAACGTCAACAAAGGGAGTTCCTTGGTGGAACAAAGAACTTGCAAATTTGCGTCAACTAGCAAGATCGAAGTTCAACGATGCAAAGAAATACCAAACATGGTATGAATATAGGGAAGCCCTGTGGAAATCAAAAAGGAACTCAGATAGTACTTTTACAAGCAGTTTCGACGGAATACTAGAGCTTATTCTCAGAACTTACTTTCCTGACTGTAGGCTTAACGCAACCTGTGACACTGATCAAGGAGTGCCAGAGCAAACTCTGTACAGGTCAACAGCTCGTTCAAACCCTATAAATCACACGACCAGATAGTATTTTTGCAGCCCTGCTCTTCAAGGGCACTGTGAAATTAATACAAATTCTGGTACAAATATTCAGATCAAGTCTTATCTTGGGTTATGTCCCTAAGATTTGGCGGGGGGTCATGGTATTATTCCTACCAAAGGGAGGCAATAAACTTTCTCAATCTCCCGAATCCCATAGGCTAACCAGTCTTATGTCTTTCATGTTGAAAACCATCGAAAAGCTACTGGATTATTACTACCTACTATCGCCATTGCTTTGGTCCACCTTGGCTGACGATTTGGTACAAACCCTTAACAATACAGGGTATAAAACTATTAGGTATGCAGACGATATTTCTGCAATAATTAAAGGCAACCACGAAAGGACCATAAGGACAAATGGAATAGACGTAGCACTAAAGGAAGAGGTGAAATATCTCTTGGATAAAAAACTCACTTGGAACTCACTTCAACGCAGTAATAAAAGAGGCAACGAAAAACCTGTGGACAACAAAACAACTCTTGGGTAAATCCTGGGGTCTGAACCCTAAAATGACCTTCTGGATCTACACCCAAATGGTAAGACCTATTGTACTATCATATATGACGCTTTGGTATGGTGGGTTAAAACAAATCAAACTACTGCTATATAACATAACAGGGGCCATGAGAACTACCCCACCGCTGCATTTAGCAATACAAGAGCAAGCTACTATGCAAGCACTCTCTTTTCATATGAAATAAAAATTTAAGCCAGGAGATCTTACTGGGCACCTCAATATATTGAAGAGTGTTCAACATGAAGTATGCATAACCTAGGCGAATGACCACACGGAATCCGTACTCAATTTTATAAAGAGATACAAGGTTATCTTCCCGTCTAGGGAAGAGTGGAACACTAACCCAACATGGATAAATGATGACTCACAAAAATGGTACACAGATAGTTCCAAAACGCTTGAAGAAGTAGGAGCAGGAATAGTGGGGTCTTCTTCTTCTTAATTGGCGCGATAACCGCTTACGCGATTTTGGCCGAGTTTAACAAAGCGCGCCAGTCGTTTCTTTCCCGTGCTAACCGGCGCTAATTGGACACACCAAGTGAAGCCAAGTCCTTCTCCACCTGATATTTCCAACGCAGAGGAGGCCTTCCTCCTACCGCATCGAATACTTTCAAAGCCGGACCGTTTGTATCAATTCGGACGACATGGCCCAGCCAACGTAACCGCTGGATCTTTATTCGCTGCGATATGTCTATGTCATCGTAAAGCTCTACAGCTCATCGTTCCATCGTCTGGGATATTCGCCGTTGCCAACATGCAAAGGTCCAAAAATCTTACGCAGAATCTTACGCCTAGAGCACACAAATACCTAACACTAAGTACAGATACCACAATTTTCCATCCGGAGCTCTTCGCTATAATGGAAACAGTGGAAAACATATCCAAAAGAGGGTTCGATAAAGTAAAAATTAAAATACTTTCGGATAGCCAATCGCTTCTCAAAGCCTTGAATAGCTTCTCATTCAAGTCAAAAGTCCTAATAGAGTGTAATAATGCACTCAACAAACTCACTGATTTCGATACCAGGACATGAGGGACACGATGGAAACGACAAGGTAGACTTTTACCAAAAAAGGGGCAGAAGGGCTATTTATTGGGCCAACCACATTTTTCGGCTTTAACAATAATAAGATAAAACAGGAAATCAAAAAATGAATGCAAACTAAAATCAGGGAGCACTG
Source organism: Anastrepha fraterculus (assembly GCA_037575425.1). Classification (NCBI taxonomy): domain Eukaryota; kingdom Metazoa; phylum Arthropoda; class Insecta; order Diptera; family Tephritidae; genus Anastrepha; species Anastrepha fraterculus. The sequence continues at coordinate 775,035 of JAYXIM010014999.1, read as the reverse complement.
GAACTAATCACTCCAAAAAGTTTTTGAACTTCTATACCAACAGAGCAAAATCTGCTCTAACCGTAGATAAAAAGGGCATCAGATTACTCTGTGGAGCACTTACAGATCACTTGCCCGTAAAAAACACTCTAACATAAGAGGATTATCTAGTCCTAGATGAAGAAGAGTCTATGGAACACTTAATCACCAATTGTGAGGCATTAGGCCACAGGAGACACAGAATCCTGGGCTTGTACCTACTGGAGGAGAAAGTCCTACAATTTCTACCTTCTAAGGAGCATGTTCGATTCCTCGGTATACTAAATAATTATAATTAAGTAATTAGGGGCGCACAATAGATGAATCTGGTCGCAGTGCATAAAGACCTCAACCTAACCCGTACAACCATTACTATTCCCATTACCATGGTTTGACAATGTCGATGAGGTCATTTCAGTCGAATAGTTCCATTCACACGGTGTAACCGGGCAATCTAGAACATCCTGTTGGCCGTGGCATTCTTTTCGAGCATTTTTCAGTACACTATACCCTTCCAGCCCCACCAAACACATATCATGATCTCCTCTGGATGAAGATCCGGCTTGCGGTACAAAAGGCGTTGTTTATGACCGCGTGTTGCTCGATGGCGGGCGAGATGCTGAAAAGCAATTTGAGCGACTTTCTTTATTTTGTTCGTTCAGCCCGTGAGGCACCCAGGCTCCCAATTTTTCGGTAAATCCCATTGAATGAAGGTAAATGAGAATTGTTTTATGATCGCAGTTTATTTCTTCCGCCACTTCATGACTGGCTTGGCAACCGTTCTCTTTCAAAAGAGATTTGAGACGTTCTCCATCGATCTCAGAAGGCCTTCCGCTGCGGGACGTGTCATCGACGTCAAGGTTGCCATTTTTGAACTTTGCAAACCGTTTCCGAGCTGTAGACTCGTCTATGACACCTTCTTCATACGCGTCGCAAATATTCCGGCCTGCTGAAGCAGCTTTTTGACCTCGCTGAAAAACAAAGAAGAGCAGGTGTCGAAAATGTTGATCTTTGCCTCCTGGGTATTCCGTTTTAAGCCTCAAAAGTAATAAAAAATTAAATACCTCAAAAATACAATATTAACATAGTTTTGGAGCAGAAAGAGTTTTATTGAATGAATAAAAGAAAATATAAAAACGCTATGAATTTATTCACGAATCCAGTAAGTACGTATACTTTGATGTTGTTCCACAAATTGAGGGATCTTCAGTTTTAAGCCGAACGACAGAAGTTTTTTCATGAGGAATATTTTAATGGCAGAAATATACCGAACAGACAGAAAATATATATAAAACAACTAATACAAAAAAAAAAGAATGGATGATTAATTTTGCCCCACTTTATAGATAATGAAAATATATCTCAGCAACTACAAATATTACAAAAAATATAGGATTTTACAACAAACGTTCGAGTCCTAATGGGAAAACCAAATCAAAAATAAAAAAAAACTTTTACAATTTTTATTTTTATCCGAAACAAAGTATTTATTGTGTGATTTATTATGGTATGGATAAGTTCACAGAAAAAATAATGATAATTTTAATTAATAAACAAATAATGGAACACCCATTAAAAAACCAAATGAAGTGATTAATTAATTTTTTTTATATTTTTTGTTCTTTGTTTAATTTTTTTTTTTTTTTTTAAGTTTTTCTTTGAATTATTTCAAAACAAGAAAAGAGATTTTGTTGTTTGATTTATTATATTTTTTATTTAAATTTTCGTTTCAGCTGAAAATTTAAAAAGGATCAAAAGAAAAATTTAACAGCTCAAAAATTTTATAAAAAATGTGAAAAGTGCAAAAAAATAGTTATTTTTTGAATAACTCACTTGGGAACCATAACAAGCACGCAAATAATTTTTCCTCAAGATCAGATTAGATTTAAATAACCGAAGTTCTTCGACTTGGTGCTAGTTTCCTATATTTACATACTTCGCGCATGTGAATGGAGAGAACTTTCCGTGCCCAATTTTGTCTGTGGAAAATTTTAACTTTCAACTGACTTTCTTCATTTTCGGTGAAACTCCAAAAATTGTTAAAGTGAAGAATTATTTTTAACCTCTGATAAAGAGTCGGGCGCAAGCAATAAATTTACGAAATAAGCGGTATGAACTTCTTTCCATTTACTTATGAATGCATACGAGTATTAAATGAGAAAACTTTTAATCAATGTTCATTGGTATATCCGGCTACTCGATTTTCACTACTGTGATCAAACTCTTTATACAATTTTAAAATATATGTTTTATTTTTACAAATTTATTTCGGAAACGATACATAAAATCCCAACTAATTTATATAGAAAAAAGTTGTAATAGATTTTAATTTTTGTGAGGCAACTATTAATACCTGTTATTTTCTAAAATATCAAAAAATTTGTTTAATAGAATTGACATCATAGTTTGAATGTCGGCAATTTTCTTAAACAGTTCATATAAAATTAAAACATATTAGTAATCAACAATTATGAGGTTGCAGTTATGACCAAGTCCATCACGGTTGTTGTACGTACAAATATAAAATATCTGCAGCAACGGTACCAAAACACACAAAAAAATAATTCTCAAACGTCTTGCTTCCACAACTTTCTACAAAAACGAATTTTATTCATCAGAGCAGTCACAGACCAGCCATATTTCGCATGCATATAAATCGCATATATGCGCTGTTTAAATATTGGACTCCACCACGCACCCGCCCCTTCGGCAAATACAATTTTTATAAGTTCTCGGGATATACTATACTTGTCGGTTCTATTCGTTTTATTCGCTTTATTGGTTCTTGCCGAACAGAGAAGTCACTGTTGAAGCTACTACTACTGCTACATTCCCTATTAATAAAAATGGTGTGCTGCTAGCAACCACATAAATTTACCCCAAGTAAAAATTACAAACATACTTAAGAAAGTTTTCAAAAGTCCGAATCGGTATAGCCGGTAAGTTTAAATATTAAAGTTACCGTTCAATGGTATCAGAGTATCAAAATCATATCTAAAACATCAAGAAATAGACTCGAGTTTATGTTTAGAGGTATGCGAAAGATAAAGAAATTTTTCTAAATTCGTATGACTGACAGAGCGTATGATTAACTTCTGAGCATAAGCAAGAGCGTCCTCAATTACATGAGCTGATTAAATACAAATTTCTATGCAATATAAAATGCATTCTGATATTTTCACTTTGCTTAAAGATATTTATTTATTTATTTATTTTCGGTTTTCCACTTCATTTAAAACATATTTTGCATAATAAATTCATTTGCATGCGCTCAATTTATTTGCTCTAGTTCCATTTTTCAATTTTGCACCAACAACAATATTTATTCTTTGGGTCACAATGGCAACGGGCAGTAAATTAAATAAACAATTAAATAAATCACATTATAAATCTAGCATGCATTGATTGCAATTTATTGTGCAAGACACACATAGCTGGGAAAAGTACAAGTAAATTGGTAAATAATCTTAAATATGCAAATGAAATATCAAATAGAAATATGGCTTTACTTACCGAAGATCTACTTACATGCACTGGCACGCACTTTAAACTGTATGTGTAAAAAATGAAGAATTTAATAATGTGAGCAAATATGTGCAAATAATTACTAAGTGCCTTTCATTGCGCAGGAAATCATACTTCTATATAAATCCAGCTCATATGTATGTATGTGTATGTGTGCATGTATGTAAATACCTACTAATACTCGCTTCTACAATCTATTTACAAATAATGTTTGTTATTGACAATACAATTTACAGCAGTTGCTGCGGGCATGTTAACCTCTTGTCTTTAATGTAAGTAATTCTCACTTACTGCTATTATATTCAAGTGGGGCAAAGGGGAAATTTTTAGGAGACAGTAACATGCTTTTAGTTGTAATCTATGATTTTGACCACTCCAATTGCCACCACAATTTGCAATCATCCAAGTCTAAATTGTAAGGTAAACATACTGACACACTGCACACGGGCTTAAATAAGTGAAACTTTGTCAGCGGGTGTATATTAAATGATCCTAGATCTATAAACGTCTAATTTATAGATAAAGTAAAAAATTCTTAACGTTTTCCCGCTTCATTTCGGCCATGAGATTAATATATGATCGTTATAAGTGCTCACTTGCCGGAACAGGTCGGCTATTTCTATGATTATATCAACATTCTCCACGATTGACTCATGAGAAAGAGATCTTTGAAATCACTGTTTTACTGCTGCATTCGATACTGTGCTGAATCTATAAACAACAGAAATAATTTTTTAGCAGTACACTCTCGATTTTCACCTCAGTCAAAGTGATACTGGAGACTGTTCCGGATATTCTCTTTTTGTTTATTTTAATCTTTTAAAGAAATTTTTTGTTCACGAAGCAATATTGATGCAATATTCTAGCGGAACTTTCAGAACTTTTGAGTTGCTTTCATATATAATAATCTATATATAGGTTGTCAAAAAAGTCTTGCGGTATTTCCGCAAGCTTGTCTTTGCAAGCGCGTAGTTCTAGTTGTATTCGTCGCATCGGTTCACGCTAGAGCTTTTTGGAAAGCTCTTTTCACGTGCTAACACGTGTTTGATTAATTGTTGTTTGCTTTTAGTCGCTCGTGAGTTATAGCGTCGCAAACATGGAGCAAAATAAAGAGAAAATACGGCATATTTTACAGTACTACTACGATAAAGGCAAAAATGCATCTCATGCTGCCAATAAAATTTGTGCAGTTTATGGACCCGATACAGTTTCCATTTCCACCGCACAACGATAGTTTCAACGTTTTCGTTCTGGTGCAGAGGTGATCGAAGATGCGCCACGGTCCGGAGGGCCTGTCGTCGAAAATTGCGATAAAATCGCTGAATTGATCGAAAGAGATCGGCATAGTAGCAGCCGTAGCATCGGCCAAGAGCTGGGCATGAGTCATCAAACCGTTATAAACCATTTGAAGAAGCTTGGATTCAAAAAGAAGCTCGATGTATGGGTGCCACACGACTGACGCAAAAAAACATTTTTGCCCGTATGGATGCATGCGAATCGCTTCTGAATCGCAACAAAATCGACCCGTTTTTGAAGCGGATGGTGACTGGCGATGAAAAGTGGGTCACTTACGACAACGTGAAGCGCAAACGGTCGTAGTCGAAAAGCGGTGAAGCTGCCCAGACGGTGGCCAAGCCTGGATTGACGGCCAGGAAGGTTCTTCTGTATGTTTGGTGGGATTGGCAGGGAATCATCCACTATGAGCTGCTCCCCTATGGCCAAACGCTCAATTCGGACCTGTACTGCCAACAACTGGACCGCTTGAATGCAGCACTCATGCAGAAGAGGCCATCTTTGATCAACAGAGGCCGAATTGTCTTCCATCAGGACAACGCCAGGCCACACACATCTTTGGTGACGCGCCAGAAGCTCCGGGAGCTCGGATGGGAGGTTCTTTTGCATCCACCGTATAGTCCGGATCTCGCACCAAGTGATTACCACCTATTTCTGTCCATGGCGAACGAGCTTGGTAGTCGGAAGTTGTCCACAAGAGATTCCTGTGAAAATTGGCTGTCCCAGTTTTTTGACAATAGGGAAGCGAGCTTCTATAAGAGGGGCATTATGATGTTGGCATCTCGTTGGGAACTCGTCATCGAACAAAACGGCGCATATTTGACATAAATCGCATTATTATAACCAATTTTATGAACAATTGAAAATTTAATAAAAATACCGCAAGACTTTTTTGACAACCTTTATTAATACGGAGAGTAAAATTTTGTCGTACCTTTTTTTTTAGTATTTATAGTCAGAGAAAAAAGTTGAAGCATATACCAAATAGATGGACATGGTAACTTTCCAATTGGTTAAACTAGCCATCCGTCTTTCGTATTTCAGTTTTACATTTCCGATTCTTATTTTGGAGGCCGCTTGCTTGCCATAAAATTCAATTCATTCGGAAAGGTTAGATGGTATACTTTTATTCCACTTCTAAGTCTACTAATCTTGATTGAAAAATGCAAAAGTCAAAACAAGAAGTATAATGAGCAAAATTGTATTTCTTGCTAACTTTTTTAGCAAAAGTTTCCATTTTTATGCCTTTAAGTACTTTTTCTTTAGAATTCGCCCAAATATAAAAAGTAGTTTTTTCAAGAAGGAATCATGGATTTATTAAGTAGCTCAATATAGCCAACACAGGGTAAAACTTAAACTTCTTATCTCACCTTTAATTATTGCTTCGTCATCAACTTCAAACTTTCACTACTAAAATTTAATAAGCTATAAAACTACATACCAAAAATCTTTCAACAGTTTCTAATTAAAAACAGAGGAGTTGGTATAAGTTTGAGTGCAAAGTTTGCGTAATTTTTCCACTTTTTGCATGAAATCTAAAAACTGGATTTATATGACTTTTGTTCGACAATGAGCCATACTGTTAAACAAAAATACTGAAAATTAGCAAATAATAAAACTAGAAGAAATTGGTCAAAATGTTTACGAGTTACCATTTTGTCGCGGAGTGTGTCGCTCATTTACTCATACTATCATAAAATAGTATTGAAGTCCGAAATCAAAATAATCTTTTAGCTACACTTTTCTTTTATGCTCTGTAAAAAATCTATGGCAATATCCTTTAACAGCAACTCATTAGATGAAAATATGTCCATGTTTACTTCCATAATAAACGGAAAATTGTGAAGCCATTGATCCCAACATTTTTGTTTTTTGGATTATAAAACTATTGAAGTAAATGAGCGAAAGACTATATTCATGCTTCGTTACTTTTCGTATTCCAGTAGACCCCTGTTGATGCATTCTGATTCCTTTAGAGTAAGCGATTCGAGTCTATTTTGTTTTTTTTTTTTTGTTTTTTTTTTTTGTAACAAATCCTTTTGATAGTCAAATTTTGGTTCCCTACTAACCGCCGGTGAATGGAACCAATGCCAAAGGCCTGCCTTTATCGAACGGTATATCACATGACGCTATTGCAATATGAGATCATGCAGAACGTCGATTATTTCTAGCCCAAAACCCGAGGACGACATTTATGGAACTCGTCTTGTAGCGGCGTGTGACCAGGATTGACTTTGGAAAAGCAATGAAACACTATAGCTCCAGATGGTAATTCATTACCAAAAGCTGTTTGAGCTACGTCAATATTCAGGAAAATATTTACGGTTTAATTAAGTTTTTGCCCAAGCTGAGCAATTTAAGTTAGAGTGAAAAACACAAAAACCACTTGTATAGCAAAACTTTATGACTACGATTATCAATAAATATGCCAAACTTTACGACAAACATTTCCGATTTTGCATATTCGCATATGTGTTGCCATATCTCAAAACTTAAGTAAGAACGTACAGGCTGGTTGACGACAGAAGCGGAACTATTAATTGCGCGCGCGAAGAAAAGAGGGGCAAAGAGTGCGAAAAACTTGTATAGCCTTTTAAATTGCAATGCACAATACACAGGAAAAGCACATGCCGTATGAATATACATACTTTTATGACTTTACCCATAAAAGTACACGCTATAGTACACGATTATTGAAGATAGCTAAATGTAGAGTGAACAAAATAATTACTAACTGCAATAGGAACCGCCCAACGACCTAATTATTATGTGCACTAATACTCTCTAACGAATGGCAATTGCATTTTCTTTCCTTTTCACTTGACTATTGTGTACTTTGTACTAACTGTGATTATAATAATAATACAAAATAGTTTGTCCCAAAGACACACTTTTGTCAATTGGCTCCTTTCTCTTTATAGGGGTTTTTAGTAGGGGCATAACACAACAGCCTAATGGGAGAAGTTTTTGTGATTCAAATCAGTAAGAGTAGCTGGGCTTGAAATCCCCAATATCAAAATAATGAAAACAAAATCCACAAAATCAAAATTACCACACATGAAATTCCCATGGTTTGTGTGAAAGACGTTTGGACCTTTAGGCCTTTAGGTCACATTTATGCCATATTGGCTTTCAAAGTTTTTTTAGTCTTCAACAATTTTTTTAAGAGTCTGGTAGACATACATACATATATAAACACATATATAACACGTGGGCTGAAAAGCCCCGGGCCTAATAAAGAAAACGCTTTTTTTTGTTCAAAATTAGCTTTATTCATCACCGTAATTTCCATTAAGAACAACTCCATCATTACAGCGCCGCTCTAATACTTCAATACCACTTCGGTATAACGATTTATCTTTTGCCTCCAAATAGGCCTCAGTTTCAGCTATAACCTCTTCATTCGAGCGAAATTTCCTACCGAAGAGCATTTTTTTAGGTCTGCGAACAGCCAGTAATCGCTTAGAGCGAAGTCTGGCGAATACGGTGGATGCGGGAGCTATTTGAAGTTTAATTCATGTAGTGAGCAAATGCGGCACCCTCTTTGAACAGAACTTTCTCATAGTCAAATGATCATGCAATATAAAGCCAACCCGTTCGTTTGATCTCTTTGCGATTTCAGCTAACTCATACAACTTCACTTTTCGATAATTTAAAACAATTTTGTAGATTTTTTTATGTTTCCTGGTGTTACCGAATCATTTGGAAGTGCTCTGCGTTGTGCATCTCGGTGTCTCTACGACCACGTTTGAAGTCAGCAAACCATCTTTTTATTTTATATCTGCTATTGTTTGGTATTGCTTTGCTTGAACGATATTTTTCCCCATTACGAAGTGTAAAGTTAAAACACAAGTTTCTTTTTGATCCATTGTTTTTAAAATAACAAAAGTATCTTCAATGAAATCTAATACCCTCCAAAATATATAATAATTTTAACGATTGTTCGCTCAGCTTTTCCAGTTAGATAGTTTTCTTTAAACCAAACCTCTATCTTTTTAAAATCCTTATGTTGGGTGCTTTTTCTTACGGCTCTCCATACTAAGAATAGTGAAATTTCCATGATTTTCAGCGAGCACTTCTTTTTACAGATTTATGCAATATATTATTTATAATTTATTTCTGTAAGGGGGTAAGTTGAAATCCTTACACAAAATTCACCCTGCAATGAGATCATTATACAAATACGCCACACTAAAATATTTAAACCCCTTTTGCGTGCACCGTTCGTAAGAAATAACTTCCTTGATTAATTGCCTTCCCCGATGTGAAGGAAATAACTTCATTTAGTGCACAAATGTTAACTCCGATATTCAGGGGGCGCGATATCTGGCATATACTCGTAGACCAAATTGCGAAAGCCATACCAATTAAACTAGGGAACTGAAACTTGGCAGGAATGCATAAATTGCATGGTGGTGGATTTCAAAGGTGAGCTCTTTAATATACCGTTATTCGGCTCTGAGCGAATATGACAGAATCAACTGATGGACTGACGTCACTTTGGGGTGTGTTTGCAAAACAACTGAAAGTGTATTGGTGATATATGAAAAAAATCAGCCAATGACACTTCGTTACCGTCTGAACAAAGTCTGATTGGACGAGTATGTGAATATGTGGGAAATGATCGCGCAGAATTCGGTTGCCGAATCGCCAAGTGACGTGGCAGCCAAAGTTCCCCTCACAATTTTCTTTTTCTAAATAACAACTCTATCATCTTTGCATAAATTGCATATTCGCATTTATACTGAAAAGTGGTAGGTATTGGAGAGAGAGACGTAGCATCTCCCAAACAAGCTGAAATCTCGCTATTGTAGGATTATAATTATAGTTAAATTGAAATTGGATAAAACCTGCCATTTACAGCGAAAAATGTTATTAGTCGAATTTGCGACTATGTGCGATTCTACCTATTATTCACAATTATTAAAAATGGCGGGGAAGAGGCTGATTTGGGTAATTTTGAAGTAAATTTTTCAAGGCAGCTATATTCTACGCCAATATAGCTGGATATATTCTATAGCAAATATGTTGAACCGTATTTATTAGTATTTATTCACGTTGACACTAGTTTAAAAATAAAATAAAAAATTCACTATCTCCTTCTTTACCCAATTTTCAATGTGTAGTTTCCAATGGAGTTTGGAGTCAAGTATCACTCCAAGATACCTAACTTTCGATGAGAGCGGGAGAACGTGGTTGTTTAACTTGGGAAATCGAAAGGATGGAGGTTTATATTTTCTGGTAAATAGCACCAGCTCCGTTTGTTAGAGTTGACTCGGAGGCCGCACCTGGCAGTCCACAGGCTGAGTACAGCCAGTGACCTTTCCAAAATCTTAGCCATGACTGAGGGAAACGGTCCCGATACCATCAGGACCAAGTCATCGGCGTATGCTACTACTTTAACCCCACCCTTATTTAGCACTATCAGAACTTCGTCAATAGCAACTAGGCAGAGTAGGGACGAAAGGACACCACCCTGCCACGTCACCTTGTGCACTAATCTAATGACTTTAGCTCCTCTTGCAACCACATTAACTTCCCCGCAGCCAAGCAGGGACGAGATCCAGAGACAGATAGATTAACCGCCTCTAGTCGGTCTAATGCAGTGATAATTGACTCCGCCCTGATGTTATTAAAAGCACCTTCAATATCTATGAAGTTGGTGGCCTAATGACTTATAAGATATTCAGTTTGAAAGTAAATCATTTACAGAAGTTTGAAGAAGTACTTAGTAGTGGTATAAAGTTGTAAAAAAAGGACTATCAGCCGTTCGGAGTCGACTTAAAATTGTAGCTCTTTACAATTGTAGAAGACGCATACCCCAAATAAATGACTTTATTGCTAAATATTAAGAAATAGGTATAATAATTTTGAGTGTTTCATATTTGTTTACCTTTAGGTGCTCCATTGCTTGTCTGTTTTTATACTGCAGCAGTCTGATTCACAAGTATCAAATATGATTGACGCAAGATGCTATTTGCAGAAATTATAATAAAACATATACAATATAAAATTATAATATACATAACATTCGGATAGGGTGATTAATTTTGCACCACCTTGTAATACAATAAAATCCAATGAAAACAATTTCAAAACCCCTTGTATAAAAATATATTGAAATAAATTTCCTATCAAAGTTTAAGCAAACTTCATATCACTGATTATCTGTATGTAACACTTTTCAAACACACCGTGGGAGCTATTCAAGAATGCGTACATTTTAAAAAATCTCACACAAAAATTACACTTTATTGAAATTGCGTTAAAAAAAGTGTTATATTCTATATTTTTGAACTTCAATTCAGACCTTTTCGTGAGCCTCTTTTGTTCAAAATTTAACCGAAAATGTAGCAGTCATAAGCACGAGATATTTAAACTTTTTTTAAATTTTATTTCTTAAATGAGTGCATAGTATCACCAAAATTTGTTGGCAAAATTACGAGTCGATCGTAGTAAATTTGTGCAGTTATAAGTATTTGCGCCTACGTTGCTCCAAACCGGGTTTTAAGTCATACCTGCTCGATTTTAAAGCATATTTCAAAAACTTGCTATATACTCGCTATAACTCAATACCAATCTTCTAGACCAATCGCTTTGAAATTTTGCACAGTATTTCTTCACATTGCTCACAATATTTCGCTGAGAGTTTTTTTTTTTTTAAATTACTTTCTACGAAAACCGGTTTACTGCCTTCCAATCCAGAACTTCTGTAGTAAATTTTTATAATTCCGTAATGTTGCTCGGCCATAAATTTCACGATGTTAAAAACATATACCCTGAATGACGTATTTATACCTAAAAACAAAATTTGTATGTCCCTATTGAAAACCCCTATGCTGTGGTTAAGTCAAGTCAGTTGCATTGCATCAATGTGTCGCTCGGTTGAATCAAAAAGCCTGAAATGCATTGTCATAGCTACCAATTATATTCTTTTGCAAACATTGGATGCTTATGACTACTTCCTCCAAGCAATTGTACCGCGCGCACATACAACCTTTCAATTCCAATTTCCACGCCATGTATTCTAATTTATAAGTGGAACGCAAATTGCTGTTTGATAGATTAGCAGCCGGCCACAGCGGAACGGTCGTTAGCCTGGAATATTCACTACGGCGTAACTAGGAATGGGTCATAATGAAAATACCAAAAAGGAACTTAAAGGATATACAAAAATCTAAAGTAGGCAAATTTAAGTTCAGTTGATCATTTTGCTCTTCACTACTGCATAGAGTTGGAGTTATCCGTGTGAAAATATACAAGTACTTCCTGCATTCCATTTTCATTGATACTCATTATTTATTTTATATCAAGGACTAATGCTCTTATACTGACAGCCTTTTAAGGTAACCAAACTTTTCGCTGAATCAACTAAATTTATCATCTCGTTCATATGCGTCCATATTCCAACTTAATTGATATTGAATTCATAGCAATACAGCAAAAAACAAAGCCAGAAAAACCGAGTCTCATTTATCATCATTCCTAGCAAAGCGGGCTGCGTTAAAAGTTCCTTCACAATGCTTCTTCATCGACAAGTAGTATGCTCATAAACGCTCAATTAGTCCTTGTTCAGACGCAACGAAGTAATATAAGACGAGACTGTGTTGGTTTTATCCGTATATCACCAACACAATCTCAGTTTTTTCGTAAATAAACCAATGTTATGACCCATGGCGGCCGCCGTAGCCGAATGGGTTGGTGCGTGATACCATTCGGAATTCACTGAGAGGTCGTTGGTTCGAATCTCGGTGAAAGCAAAATTAATAAAAGTATTTTTCTAATAGCGGTCGCCCCTCGGCAGGCAATGGCAAACCTCCGAGTGTATTTCTGCCATGAAAAAGCTCCTCATAAAAATATTTGCCGTTCGGAGTCGGCTTGAAACTGTAGGTCCCTCCATTTGTGGAAGAACATCAAGACGCACACCACAAATAGGGGGAGGAGGTCGGCCAAACACCTAACAGAAGTGTACGCGCCAATTATTTTTTTTTTTTATGACCCATAGGACGTCGGCCATTCTGATTCTTTAAAATTCAGTCTGAACTATAAATATTTTATTATGGATGGTGACTAGAAACTAGAGCACTTTTTTAAAGTTTTACAAATTACAGGTATTTATACACAGTGGCGACGTCGTTAGAAAACTGAAGTATTGCTAATAAATAAAACTGATAATTTTTGTTGAGCTACCTAAATTTGTCAAAAGCTCGAAAATTTCGAGCAAACATTTAAGAAGTTGAGTTTTGCACGAGTTCCGAGCGAGTATAGAGCGACACATACTCATATATTATTTGAAACTTTGAATTTAATTTGTTTCTTGGTCGGAAGGCCTAGCATTGACTGGTATACCTATAATGCTGCTGCATTTGCGCCTAGGAAAACAGGCAGAGCAGTGCAGTATAACAGAGAGTGAACGAATCGCATGCCTATTATTCACACCTACGTTTTCAAAGAATGCTTCGGTATGATGATACACAGAAATCAATGAAACATTTGCTTCTTTTTTAGTCAGTTTAGTCTTTAAGTCTTTCGACCCTAATAAATACAACAAGGCAATACGTGGAGTTCAAAAATGAGGATGCATAGAAAAAGTGTCATGACGGAAAATAGAGCGCCGATTCCCTAGACCTGAATAACCTAAATTAAAAATACTCAAAGTTTATTATTGCTTGCATTTGCAAATGGCGGCTAACGCAGCCGAGTGGTTTGGTGCCTTGTGCATGAAGCACCAAATGATAGAAAACAGTTTTTTTAATAACGATCTTCCCTGGTCGTGAGGCAATGGTAATTGAAAAAGCTCCTCATAAAAAACCATTTGTCATTCGGAGGCGTCATAAAACTACTCATCAGTCAACTTGGTGCCAAGTCTCGCTAGTTCAATGGTTCTGCACTAACCCTCAATGTCACTATGGCCAGATGGCCCTATGTCAACTTTATCATCTCTAGGTATCGCGTCACACTGTACCAGGACTAAACTTTTATTATTACCACCAGTTCGTCCTAAAAGACAGTATAATAGTCGTGAGGTCGAAAACTAAAGGAGATCTCCAGATTTTCGAAATATATAACCGCCATAAGAAAAATCTGTTTCTATCAATTGGTGTTCTGTACCTAAAGTTTCGACCCTGTGCACTTCCGATTGATAGGCAAGCGCCAAGCCCTTATGCTTCAATGGGCGCTTTACATCGCAACCATATATTTTTCCCACATTTCATTTTTACCTAACGAAATTTCAAAATATGTACTTACATATATGATTATTAAGCTCTCCCCCTAAAAAGTTGATTTTCATCACAAAAATTATTCATTTGCCTACAATAACATTTCAGGCAATCTTAAAGATGGGAATCAAATAGTTCAAAAAAACAAACTATTTAGAAGTGCAAAAAATTTCAGTGAATGCTTTCAGAAAATATCAATGAATATCTTTTCGTTTTGTTGGCCTTAATTTTATTCCAAAGTAAAATTGGATTTTAAGAATACGTTACTTTTCAATTATATGATAGCTTTGGCAGCCATACCTAAGAGTTCTAGAAGTGTTGGGTGCTCCGCCAGCTAATAACACGGAAGTAGTGGATTAAATGGTAATCGCAAACGTAAAGAATAAAATGAGAGTGGCCGCTACGCAACTAGAAGGAGCAAATGTTTGAGTGAATTTCGGGTTGGAAAGAGGTTCTTGTGAAGTTATGTTAGCTATGCTGAGAGGAGAAATAAAAATTTTAATCTCATTTACTATTTGTAGAATACCAACAAAACGTACACTCGAATTGGGGAAATTGCCCAAATCTGTAAAGGTTAAACAAAACAACTAAAATAATTCTTCAAATAATTAGACTCATCGCATTAATGTCAAAGTTTCAAAAATGTTGAAAAATATTTCAAATTGAGTATAAAAGGAATAAATTAAATGAAAATAATCAAGGTAATGCAGTTTCAAAAATTTAAAAAGCTTTACAAATTTTATGAAATAAATAGTTAAAAAGCATAACCCAGACTCATTTGTGGCTGAAGTAAGTGAATGAGTTAATAAGTGGATGAATATGCGAGCACTGTCTGTTAAAGTGAGGCAAAGTTTTTATATTTTCATGCTAAGTGGTTTCCTTTATATCAAGCACTCAACTACATGCATTTATATACAGATTATCTACATTGAAATCGAGCTTCCATCAGCTATTTGAGCTTCGATAGTAATTTATTAGCATGCCTTTTGAGCTCCTTTTCGAAAACTGCTTTTTATAAATGTATGGGTATGTACATACACATATGCACATATAATATAAATTACGCATGCTTACTCTGCTAAAGATGTCTGGGTATCAAATTGTTCAGCTCGAGTAGCCACAAAAAGTTGTAGCTCTAATTAAAATTGAGTGGTAGAAACTTGTACGGGAAATTAATTTACAAAACTGCTGATACAAACACTGTTACATGCCACATACTATACATCAGTAGTTGAGTGTGAGTGATGTGACTACAAACAATAAACTGTAAACACATTCGCATACTGTCGTGCATGGCTTGCGAGCAAACTTATCGGTTTCAACTGGAGAGGTTTTGGAAACAGAGCGACTCCAAACCACGTGATCCAAGTATTTTGGACAAGGACTTAAATTTCTCTGAAAAGTGGTCTACTTATAGGCTTGAGTACAATAAAAAAAATTGAAAAAAATAGGAAAAAAAAGCTCTGAGATTTGTTCAATGGGCAAAATTTTGGTATGGAGTTCTGTAAAGTTCAACATTTTCCGGTTTTTTAAGATCTCTACAATGTTTTTTAATTTTGTAGGAAGTAATGTACTAATTAAAACCTTTTTTTTTCTTTTTTTTATTTAGAATTTTTTTGTTTGGTCAAATTTTTGGAACAAAATATTTCGGATTTTTTTTTACATTTATGAAAAACGCCCGTATATCTGACTATTAAGATACATATCGCCGGTGAATCAATCACAGTATATTCACAAAACTTTCTTTGTGAGTATTTCAGCCATGAAATCCAGCATATCTAAATACAAGGTGTCACAAAATTAATCACCCGTTTTGTTTTTAAACAACTTTTTTTCTAAAAGAAAAAAAAAATGATTTTGAGTGATGGAAATCTTTATTGCTTGTCTTTTTGTGTACTGCAGCTGCCTAGTCCACCAATATCAAATATGATTGACGTACGACGCCATTCGCAATATATAGAAATCTTCCGATAGAGTGACTAATTATGCGCCACCTTGCTTATATGTATGGAGTTTTTAACTTTAGTTTTTATTTGAATCTGTGAGAGTCAAACCAGATAGACTAAATAAAGTTAATAAATAAACTTGCAAAAATAACAAATATTTAAAATATTATTATATATAAAATATTATATTTCCCATACAGCTTCTAAAAATATTTCTATTCATCCTATTATATTTTACTACTTATCAAATTGCTTTACCCTACAGACAAATGTGCATTAGTTCAGAACTACTCATAGATACTTATACCTCTCTTCCATTTTCCCCTATAAGATATGTAAAAACGCGCACGATGCACACAACATAACACACACTCAACTCATACTTTTTATTTATCTTATTTTTGTATTTTTGGTACTTCCATCTGGGTAAACTCTTCAAAATATATTCAAATATTAACGAAAAATAAAATAAAGTAAACAAATTGTGATGGAAAATAAGATTTACATATTCACAAAAAAGGTGCACTCGCACACAAAATCAAAGAGTGCTTCAATGGGTTTTTCGTCGATCTACTTGTGCTCGCCTGCAAGCAGGAAATGCTCGTACTTACATACATGCAAAGTTCACAGTAGATCAACGATAAATTACTCTAATTTTTAAACGTATCGGCAAGTGGTTAAAGTGAAAAATAAGCAAAGGTACAATGGCAACACAATATTGAATGGCCCACTATCAGGCCCATAATTTATATTTTTGGCCCAGCGCACAGTGCTCTCACTCCATATAAACAATGGACAAAAATAGAGGAAGTGGTCGGAATTTGTTGAAACCTTTTTCCTAAAAGGATTACATTGCTCTAATTTCAAAACTGAAATCGGATTTCGCTAACGGCTACCAGTTTTGAAAAACCGAGTTTCTTTAATTTTTTTAAATGGAGGTAACAAAGGCGGGATTATAGTTGACATGTTCAATTATGATATAATAAACAATATAAATAAAACCGTCTAAAAAAAACATCACAGTTTTCCTAAAATTACAAAAATAAAATGAAAATATTAGTTGTTGATATATTCATTGTATATTATGCATCAGTTTCGGAACTTAAATCCTCAGAGGAGGAACTTATAATTCATGCAAAGAGCTCCATGATATTATTAGTTTCTCCATTTTCAACAATGTATGTATAGTTCTTTATGTGACCTTGGTGTTGGCCGAGTTTAACAACGCTGGTTCGACACACCTAGTGCAGCTAAGTCCTTCTCCACCTTCCTCTTCCTCTGCCACCATCAGCTGGTGCCGCATCGAATACTTTAAGAGCCGGAGCGTTTGTAGCCAAAGCGAATGTCTATGTTATGTCGTCGAGTGAGGACTTTACTACTCAATTACCTACTTAGGGGAAAGTAGCACTTGTTGGCAAGAGAGATTCTTCATTGGATGTCAAGTCTGGCATTGGCATCGGTGTTAATCCTGGTTCCTAGAAGTCTCTTACAACCTCGAAATCATAACAGTCAACAGTGATGTGGGTGCCGATTCGAAGACTGTTCGTTTGATGGCAGGAAGTACTTCGTTTTGGCCTCGTTCACCACCAAACCGATTCGCTTTGCCCCTTTATCCAGTTGGAAAAAATCGCGGTTGCTACGGCCATCGGCCATTCTAATGTCGTATAAAAAGAGCCTAAGTGAATAAATTCTGCTACTCGCTCGATTTTTTATAGCATCAGGTTAAGAAAGTCACTCGACAGAGAGTCACCCTGCCCGAAGCTTTGTTTGGAATCCACTTCTAACGGCGCTACTGGTAGTGAGCAACGTCATTCTGCATAGCCGTGTTAGTTTTGCGGGAATACTAAATTCAGATAAGATGGCATCCTTTTTATGCTGTTGAATGCAACTTTAAAATCGACAAAAAGATGGTGTGTGTCAATTCTCCTTTCATGGGTATTTTCAAGGACTTGCCGTATTGTGAATATCTGCTCGATTGGGGATCTTCCAGGTCTAATAGGTACATATTGCAGTATCACTATTCCTGTTTTTTCGGCAAGCATACTTTCACCCGATTATATATTGCATAGGAGCTATCGCATGCACCTTACCAACTTTTCGCTTCCATGCTTGAATAGTTCAGCCGGTAGTCCGTCGACTCCCACAGCTTTGTTATTCTTTAGACGCATTATCGCCATCCTCACCTCATGGTTGGGTAGCAGAAAGATAGTCCCGTAGTCAACGATTAGGGTATCGGGATCTTCACATTAGCTATGACATGTGCAGTCTATAAGTAAATCAAAGAACTTATTTACATCAGATCCGGAACTAAAACTATATGCACAGAACTAAGCTTGTTTTACCAACTATAATTTCTGAAGTACAAACATCTTGTTCCGGCTACCAAATTACTGAACTCATAGGTTTCTATGTCTTTTCCACAAGAGACGACTTTTAGCAGCACAGAAAAATTGTAAATCAAAGGTTTATCCAGACGAGTAATTCCTGCGGCAGAAAAACTCAGAGCAGTGTTTCCATTATTTGTTGTACCAAACCCTTGCTTGATTTGATCCCATTTTCTGTTGAACTCTTTTTGGATTCGGGTTTTATTTCCAATAAATATAGCCTGGTTTTCATTACGTACTTTCCATGTCTTTAAGGGCAGAAGGTAGGCTAAGGAAGTATATATTCAAAGAATCGAATCCAGCAATGGAGGGTTGATAAACCAAACTTATAACAATGTAGATATATATGAAAAAAAATTTCAAATCTCTCTACACCGCTAAATCGAGGGTTAGATAAGTAGCTAGATGAAACAGTTGAAGTACCAGCCCGGCCCTATCCAAGTAGCACAGAAATCGGCATTTTAATACTATTTTGTGTCCTCCAATAGGCAAATATCTACTGCCAACCATAGCTATTGGTGTAATTGAGAAAGTTGATGGGATTGAATTTGGTGCCCCAGGCTGTCGCTGGAAGGAGCACCCAGTTATCTTAATCGTCTATCTACCAAACCCGTGCTTTTAAAGAGAAAGTGCTAAACAGTCTCCTTCTCTGAAATTTCTCCAAAGCTTCTGCAATGCAGATTAAATGATAAACCTAGCTTTTCGGCATGTGTACCTATCATCAAAAGATCAGTAAACATGGCTACGAGTTTAGAAATTGAATTTTGATAGTAGAATATGCCCAAAGTGTTTTCGAAATAGCACACGAAAAAATGGAGCTCCATCTTCTCTACGCTTTCTTGAGAAATAAGTTATGCTATTCCTTTTTAGCAACAGTCAGGGGTATGCCGATGACCGGGTAGGAGACCTCTGATACCAATCCAGCCGACCCCTTCTTGGCAGCTCATCAGCAATTCTATTTCCCTCTATGTTCCTTTGTCCTACAACTTAGATTGGAGAAATGTTGCCTGCGTACCCAAGAAATTTCATCTCCTCTCCTCCTTACAGGAGATGGCCAGTTTTGAAGATTGTTACTATTTTTTTACCACGTCGACTTTTATATGCCAAACGTGGAAGTGAAATGGTGTACACAAATTATTTATGATGAGGGAATGAATAAAAGCTCAAAGTCTATTTTAACACAAAATAAGTTAATAATTTTTCCTGCATGCAGTTTTAGCTTTCAAATGACATCAAATAGACCAAGTTTCAATGCTTTCGGTATTTCCGTTTTGTCCACGTTCGGCGCACTGTGCAGCGGTGCCATGCAACTGACTCCGAACAAATGCAGGCTAATAAGCCAGTAATAAATATTGCTCGAGCTTCTTCTCATCTCAAGTACACACATGCAAGCATACGCAGTTACGTGCATTACAAAAACACACACACAAATGCAATCGCACACAGTCAGTGTTCCTGTTTGTAGGCTTTTATGCGCCGCATACCTATATCGAAAGCATTATAGCAAAGTATTTTTACAATCTAAAAATTTACCTCTGCTCGTCCTCATTCTACTCAATTTGTCCTTTTATCTTCCGTAGTTTAATCTCCTGCAGGCAAAACATATTTTTCACTGCAAAATGGCCGTTTTGTCGGTGCTTTCCTTTTTCTGTACTCGAGTCAATTACACAAAAAAATTGAGGTTGCAAGTGACGGAAAATGTGTTTTGCCTGCAGTAAAGGCTAGTCAGTTAGTTAGTCGTTATGCTGGCTATTAACACACCCATTTATTTTGCAACAGCACACAAAAACAGCAACAACAACTGTCTGGTATACCAATACAAGCAATACCGATATAATCATTTGGTCACTTTGGATTGTACAGTGCGGTTATTAGGTCCATGGGCAAGTGGTCAACTGCACAAAATTTTGTTATGCACGTGCACTTATGCGCAAGGATATTAAAGATTTTTTCACTTAACGGTAGTATAGAGGGTCCGGAATTCGAAGTGTAATCAATTAAAAAGGCCATGAGTTTAGTTTAGAAAATTACTCTTATTCAATTTAAAGTAAAAAATGTGTAAGAATAATACCAAATTAAGTATAAACTTACCATTGCTCGATATGACCATCTTTTCCCTTGACTATGGCCTTGAGATGGTCCAGAAACTAATTGCAAGCTGCTCGAGTGAGATTTACAGGTATTTTGGCTCATTCGCAGATAATGGCTTTTTTCAGCGCCTCGAGACTGATGACTCTTTTAGTTTGGACCATTATGTGGACGTTATAAAGTTCGAAACGTTGGTCTTCAGCCATTCTTGGTTCATTTGAGATTTGTGAGACGGTACCGAGTCCTATTGAAACGTCCATGGTCTGCCACCGAAATATTTGTCTGCCCGCAGCTTCAAAGTAATCTCCAGAATACTTTCCCGATAATGCTTCTCATTTACCTTGACGCCAGGCTCAATGAAAACGATTGGAGAGCACCCATCTGCGGTTACAGTGGCCCAAACGATTACCCGTGGAGGGTGCTATCTCCTTGTGGCCAATCGATGCTTCAAATTCTCGTATGAACGAGTAGTCAAATAAATTATATCGTTTTGGGAGTTTACAATTTGCTCAATTGGAACAATTTTCTCGTCAGAAAACACAGTGTTCAAAAAGTTCAAATATCTGTCAAACACCAAATGAGGAAAAACATTTTTCTAATAGTGGGCGCCCCTCAGAAGGCAATGGCAAACCTCCCAGTATATTTCTGTCATGAAAAAGCTCCTCATAAAAATATCTGCCGTTCGGAGTCGACTTGAAACTGTACGTCTCTACATTTGTGGAACAACATCAAAGCGCACGCCACAAATAGGAGAAGTAGCTCGACCAAACACTCAAAATGGTGTACACGCCAATATATATTTATAAAGGGTGGTTAAATTTCAACTACACGTCAACGACACCGCTGGACTTCTTTCTTTGGGGGTATTTGAAAGAAAAGGTGTACCTCGATAAGCCAGCAACAATTCAAGAGCTACAGGATGAGATAACTCGGCACATTAACCGCATAGAATCTCAATTATGACCATCAGATGGAGCTGTGCCGCCGAGGTCGCGGCCTCTATTCGGCCAATATTTTGTTTCATACGTAATTGAGCCATACCAATATTATCATAGTAAAGAGAAATGATAATAATTTTCTAAAAAAATTGTATTTTATTCAAAATCAACAACGGCCCTTGAAACTTACCCACCTTTATAAGCGGTTAATAGTGCATTAAGTTACATTAGCAAACTCGTCCTTAATAATTTGTAGAATTGTTTGCCACGTCGACAAATGCTAGCTCTCTTTATGAGATTTTCCTTGGGTTTATCTTATCAACATTGACCATTCGTAGAACTGCCTTTATTTAAAAAAACTCCGCGTAACATTTTCAGAATGACTTAATTTTCACACAATTTCAGAATTTCTTAAACACGCTTACTCAAACTTTGTTAACAATTTCGCACCCGATTTCACTTTTATTGAGACTTCCAGATTTTTTTACTTTGCTAAGCAAAATACGACACCCTAGGGCGCTGTAAAATATTTATTCTGAGTGAACTTGGGCAATGATATCATAAAATTTGCTCTAAATAATACTTCTTTGAATGAAAATCTCATTTGATATTTATTGATAATTATTGAATTTACGTATTTCTTTTTTTATAATAATTGAAGAAAATCGAAACATATTTGTAAATCGCAAACACAAATTTAACAGAATTTTATACTTAAAACCATTTTGATGAATTCTGAAAAAAATCAGAAATACTCCTACTGGTTTTTCAAAAGAAAACGTTGCTAAATTATTCATTTATTTACAAATTTATTATAACAAATTTATATTTATGCCGAGAATAGCTAACAAAATAAATTGCCAAACACGTTTACGTTTTTTTCACACAACCATTTGGACGCTCAAATTCGTGTAGGCTGATATTTCTTCAGCTAAATAAATTTGCACAATTTTTGAGGGGAATCGACAAGGTGTTTGTTTTGTGGTCATTTTACATTTTTTAACGAAATCAGCCCACTCAACAATCAACAATTTGCAATATTTAGTAATCAAATATTTACAAAATTTACATGGAACTCAAAATCAGCAACTTAACAACAACTGTCGTCAACAATCAAAAATTAATGCTGTTGGTAAGCGCGCAAATATGCGGAATCACTTTCAAGCCACGTTCCAGACGAATAAATTAAGCTTCGGAAAGGTTATAACTGGAAGAAATAACTAAAACTTTATGTTATACTTTAGAAATCGAGAAACTAATTTTAGGTTTTAATAAAATGCATTAGAAATTCGCACTCTTTTTTAAGGATATTTGTTTTAGTTATTTCTTTTTATTTCTTCTATTCTCTGTGCGAGTTATGCCAAATATTTCACTGCTTTGGACAAAAATTATACTGTATAATGAACTGAACATATGCATAGTCATTTAATTTCTCATTTTCGATCGCCGCCTAATTTATAGCAGCTACAAAAAGTCGTAAATGCTTACTAACAGAATTTTTCAAAAGAAATGAAATTTATTATACGCTAATTAATGGCCTAGCAAGAGTGCGCGACTCTCGAGCAGATTTTGCGTGTCATTCAAACAAAATTAATGTGCTTTTAGTGAGAGCCCAAACCAATTGATTTATGCGCACAGCTACTCACTCCAGCTCGCCCGCTACACAATTACCGCTCATACACAGCTATACACACACAGGCGCATATATGAATGTAAAGGCCCCTAATTAATGCCAATATTTCAGCGGAAATTAAAATAGCGTTTAATCGCTTGGCCCTCTATTTTGTCGAACTAACAACAATTTGCCAACTTATTAAACAGCAATAATGATGTCAAAATTACTCTAAAGAGTAGTGTGGGGCGTATGAGTAACATCAATAACCGACTGTTAAAAGCCGCAGCTGCTAATACCAATTAAGGCGGAGTATACAGTTATAACAAATTATACCAAATAAAAAATACTAACACACAATTCAACTGGGGTGGCAAAGTTGTAACTAATGGGTAACTTTAGAAGCTGACTTTTTGTCGAGTATGTGTGGAAAAAGCTTACTGATTGCCACTTTCGACATTCTCGCCAAATTGGAAATTAACTACAATATCCTGTGCGACTTTAGTGGATATTAATTACAACTGCGTCCATGCTAACTAGCGGAAGCTTTGACTGTGTGTGTTTAATGTGCGTAGTTTAAATATCTGGCTTATTCGACCGTGCCAATATATCAGTTGGCTTCACAAAATAGGCACCCTGGGCACCCAGGTTTAGCATAGTTTGTTTTTGTATTTCGACGCAATAATTTATTATATTTGCTAGAAGTATTTATTATTTCATTTTTTATATATTTTTTTTTAAATAACAAAATAAGCGCTATGTTTCCTATGGTTCCTTTAACTCCAGTAAATTACTGCTGTGCACACAGCAGGTGCTAAGCCAAATTTGATTCGTTTGTTGAAAGCACACTAATACACTTAATAAACTTTGTGTGTACATATATGCGTAGTCTGGCTAATCAATTAATCACTAATTTACGGTTATTCGTACGTTGTTTCATTGTGCTCTGCTTAACATACTCGCTGCTCATTGCACTAATTTCATTGTTATTACTTTATATTTGAGCCGTTGTAATTTGGAATATCACTCCCCTCAAACGCACATGAGAATTGCTGCGTGAAAGTATAACTAACTTCATAGCCTCAGCCACCCACTCCGCTTGATAAACAGCGTTTTGACGATTTATTAATATTACCCTTGGTTTTGGTTTTCTTGGAAAGAAGTAATCAAGTTAGGAGTTGCAAGTCATTGTTTGTAGATGTGGTACTGTACGTATGTATGTATGTGTGAGCATGCCGTTGCTAAATCTTTGATGTAGTTTTTGACAAGCACTGACAATAATTAACATGTGTTGACATATTTGAAAAGTTGCTGTGTATTAATAGGTGTTGTTGAGACAAAATATATATTTATGTTGAAATTGGTTTTGTTTTATGACTTTAGATGGATAATTCAAATTACTAAAGTATATATGTAGGCACGAAATGCAAGTGGAGCGCTAGGCGGCAAAGTATCATAAAAAAAGAGGAAAATGGAAAGGAAAAAAGTACTGGGATATTTACTACGTAAAAAGTGATCCAAGCGATCCAAGAAATGTGGCATTTTCTAAGATCTGGTTCATTTGTAGACTTGAATTTAGTATAGTAAAGAATTAAATAAAAAAAATTGGACATTCAGAAATATCCTCGGCCATTTTTAACATTTTTTAATTAAGAAATAAATAAAAAAAATTCATTTAATTAAAAACTGAATTAACAAAAACAAATGTAAAACGACATTTAAAGTTTCTAGGCTGTTATTTAACTTCTTTTACATACAAAAATGAAAAACATATATATTTTTTTTAATTTAAATAATTTTAAAAATGGCGCTGAAGTTGACTCTACCGAAAAGTTGGAGCTGGACGGTGTTGTTCATTTTGAGCCATTTAGCAACACAAAAACCAAAAAAAAAATTCACCAAATGGCCCGGTTTTGATTTTCACACTCTGAAAATCGGGTTTTTTCAGTATTTTAATCAAACAAATACGAAGTAATTGAAATAATAATATTATTCTAGTGTGGGCGATAGCCACTGATGTTCTGAACAACATATTAAAATTTCAGACGTTTCGGTTGATTTTTTTAAATTTTAATTTATTATAAATTAAAAAAAAAATTAATAATTTAATTTAAACATGAAATTGATTTTTCTAGTGTTAAATTTTTTGAAATTTTTTTTTGGAAAAAAAATTTTTCTTTTTGAAAATTTTTAGAAGTGCTTTCTTTTTTGTCATTTTTGAAAACGCGTTCCCTCAGATGCTCGTTCTTATTTTTGGTGATACTATACTCAGTAATCCCGGAAAATTTCATAGTGGAAGCTCCATAACTTTTCGAGTTACTTTCAAATATGTACCGCGAACCAGTGAAATATATCCGTTTATCTGCTTCTCTTCGATCGATTTGCAAACTGACGTATGCTAACGCTTAGCTGAGACTGTATTTTGCGCTGGTCATTAAAAATATATTCGATTTTATAAACAAACAAGAATATCCTCTTTTATTTATGGTAGTTAGTTTTTTAAATAGTAACAACCAATTAAAAATTATTATCGTCCGCCGTAGTCAAATGAGTTTGTCCGTGACTACCATTCGTGCCTGGGTTCGAATTTCTGAGCATGAAACACCCAGTGATAGAATTTTTTTTTTCTACTAGCGGTCGCTCTTCAACAAGCGAACCCCCGAGTGAACTAAGTGTATGTATGCCATGAAATAGCTACTCATAAAAAAAAAATAACATTTACCGTTTGGAGATTGAATAAAACTGTAGGTCGCTTCATTTGTGGAACTACATCTCGACGCACATCACAAATAGGAGGAGTAAATCGGCCAACCACACAATAGAGGGTATAAGCGCCGTCATAGAAAAAAATTATCAAAAATCAAAGAGTTTTGAGACACATTTTTTATAACCTATAACCATTTGAATTCTCAGATTTTTCAATTCACTTTCGTTAAAACAACCAACATTCACCAAATTTTATATAAGCCACATGTGGATTTATAAGTACACACGAAAATCATTGGAAATGGGGGTAGATGAATTGGGTGCATTTGGCAACATGTTAGCATCAACACTATAACACATTTTCCTTTCAAAACAGAAGAACAAAGTCGCATTAAGCAACAATAAAATCACTGCAACACAAGCAAGACAATAAAAATATCGTATGTTTGCACGTAGAAAGACTTCAGTAACAGATTAGCTTATCTTAAGTTAGGACGGGTTAATTGTTTTCTATATAGTTTCCAGCAAATTCAGATTCTACATGAAATTCTGAGAAAAAACACCGCTTTAATCAACTTTATTTTCTAGAATTCTACATGCTGCGTAAAGAAAAATTGTCCCATACAAATTGGCCTGGCCTACTACTGTGGGCAAAAAGTAAGGGGAATTTGGTTGTAAAATGAAAAATCTTTATTTATTCTTGTAAATCAATTTCATCCCCTTCAAAATAGTCCCCTTTCGATGAAATACACTTATGCCAACGATTTTTCCAATCCCCGAAACATGCCAAATAGTCCATTTCCGATAAAGGCATCATCACCTTCTGCGATTCAGCTTTTATCTCCTCAATCGACTCGAAACGCGTTCCCCGGAGTGGTCTCTTGGGTTTTGGGAATAACCAGAAGTCACACGGAGCCAAATCAGGCGAATACGGTGGTTGCGGAACGATATGCGTGAAATTTTTGGCGAAATGGTCACGAGTTGTTGGCCCATAATTCTGGTCTTTTCAGACGAATTGCTTCACCTAAACGACGCATAACGCTCAAATAATATTCTTTATTAACAGTTTGGCCAGGTGGAAGGAATTCAAAGTGCACCACACCACGAAAATCGAAAAAAACTGTCATCATGACCTTTATTTTTGAACGACTTTGACGTGCTCTTTTCGGTCTGGCCTCGCCTTTAGCATGATATTCGCTTGATTGGTCGGTTGTTTCAAGGTCGTAAGCATAAATCCAAGTCTCATCTCCCGTAATGATGCATTTGAGCTTGTCCTGATCGTCTGCAAGCATTGCTTCACACACATCAACGCGACGACTTTTTTCCAAGAAATTGAGAGTTTTCGGTACCAAACGAGATTTGACTTTTTGTAGGCCTAAATGGTCAAATTGTTTCCACAGATCCTTCTGATATTCCGATCATATTAGAAAGGTCTTTAACAGTCAACCGACGATTTTTGATCAGTAACTCCTTCACTTTATTGACATCGATGGTCGTCCGGAGCGCTCCAAGTCATCAACACGTTCTCGACCCTCTTTGAAGTATTTGTACCACTTATAAACATTTTTCTGCGACATGGTCGAATCACCAAATGCCTTCTGCAACATTCTAAACGTTTACGCAGCCGAAATTTCATGCCGCAAACAAAATTTGATGGCACTTCTCTGCTCAATCAAATCAGACATTGTAAAAATCGAAAAATGCACTCTTGGTCGTTTGGTAAACACAAGCGTAAATATATTACTGATAATGACATTCAAATGAAGGTTGGCCCAGAGGTTTATATAAGTACCTGCTTTATCTCCAAGCAATATTATATGCTGTCCTCTTTTAAGTGGGGTTTTAACTAGTTCAGGCATTTCATTCTTTGTTTCGTTCAAGAGACATTTATTTTGTTTTTAAATGGTTCACAGCTCAAAAAAGTCGTAGTTTATTCTGTGTTGGCTATTCAGGTTTTACCTATTACTGTAGTCATGTTAAGCACCGTTCTTAGAAATAGTTTGGAATAAGTCACGCACTCATTATTTTACTTTTAACACTGGAATTATTTCGAAAAATGTATATACTCCTGTCAACATTGCATGGCATGATTATTGTCTATTATTTGCTTTCTTTTACATTTTTGCGCCTTCTGCGTTTCATTTTATTTTATTTCGTTAAACTCCATTTACATTACTTCTTCATTTACAACGCTATATATTTGCTATTTAGTATTAGTTATTGAGCGTTTCTAAAACTTTGTATGTATTTGTAGGTATGTATTTTGTAAATTATTACGTTTTATTGTAGCTGTAGAAATGCCGGGTTGTCGGTTAATCAACGGTTCCCTATTACATTTCCTTTTAACGCCATTTATTTCATTACTTAATTGTGAGCCAACAAGGTTACCAAGTACCTGCAGCAGACATACATGTGCATATGTAGTTATGTATGTAAGCCGTAAATGGCTTTATGATGTCTATAAGGTAATACGGGGCGTATACGTGATTTTCGCAGATGTGTTTATAAGTATATTAAGCAGGTGAACCAAGTCAGAAGAGGGTGGTATTTTTTTGTCATACACAAGTATTAAGAAAATGCTTAACAAAACGGTGCTTTCGCTTGCTAAAAAGCCTTAAAGCTCTTTCGTAAATTATAGCCTTTAAATTTATGTGCTTAATTAGTATTCTTACCCTTTTTTGGAAGGACATTCCTTAAAATCTAATCTGCATGACAAACTGTTAAATTAAAAAGCCTTTTTCCCTGTAACTTTATATGCAAATTAAACATTCCACTTGGCCAATTAAAAGACACGCACAGCTTTTTCGCCTGAACAAAAGTTAGGGAACGCATAGTGGTGATATTTGAGTACTACGTAAACTTGGCTTTTAAGGATTAAAATGTAAATTCTAACACTTCTAGTGCGCGCTTTCAAATATCAGTATAATTACGAATTCGTCAGTTAAGTTTTCTTACAGGAAACAATTCTACATAAACTGAGCTTTTAAAAATGGCAAAACGTCTTTCGAAAAGTTAGTTAGTTAGTTTTATTACACCATTGCGCACCGCGAACTCCAATGTGGGCTATTGTGCTCCACCGCGAGCCTGTATTTGAAGACTTCTAATAAATTTGAGCACTTCTTCGTGGTGTTGTTCCATAATAGCTATATTCAGAGTCACGCCACCTAGGTGAGTGAGTCTTCGTCTTGCGAGTGCTGCACATACGCAAAGGATGTACTTTGGTGTCTTATCGCCCAGTTCGCAAAAATGACAAGCGCTGGATTATACCAATCCTAGTTTTCTTGAAAGGATACTTAAAACGACAGCGTCCCGTAACCAGTGAAAGTGAGAGCCCTCTCTATTTAGATTTAAGCGACTAATTGACGTTCCTCAAAAAGACAGGGTACATTTTTTGCCTGTATCTGCTCTGCTTTTTTATCCAGTGTCTTATGAGTTCCGTGTGACATTTTCCATTTTGTGGGCCTTGTTAAGCTTGTAGACTTGTTCTAGTCCTTGAAACTTTCATTTACAATAATTTAATTTCACTAAGCAGTTCACCTGTTCATTACTGTCATGACCTTCCTGTTCTGACACCCAACCCATCAGCCCAAAAACCACTAACTTGGGAATTGAATTTGTACAGGGTATTTCAACTTATTGGACTTTTAGTTTATTGAACACTTTTCGTAAAGAATATAAACGCAAACTTCGTGATTTTCAGTATCCCGGCTATGTTTATTTTATAATACTATATAGAAATTTTAAACTATTTATATTATACATATTTAAATCGCATTGATTGCCTTAGTCGATTTTGGCGGCGCGAATAATTTTCTCCATCATCAAATTGAAAAAAATCGCATGAAACCCCGCTTCGTTTCAAATGGCTCCGAAAGATCTTAGCCAATTCTCACTGCACTGGTGATGGTTTCTAGGGCCATCCTGCAAAGCCGGATAAGCTTTGCGGGAATGCCAAATTCGGACATGGCGACATACAGGTGATGTGTGCTGTGAAATGCAGCTTTGTAATCGACGAAAAATTGGTGGGTATCGATCTACTTCTCTAGGGTCTTCTCAAGGATTTGCCGTAATGTGAAAATCTGGTCGAGGGTTAGGGATGTTTAAAACTAATTATGTTTTGAAGGCTCCGATTTCTAGGAAAGAATTTCATTCGCTTTGAAATAATATTGGTCTCGATTTTTCTTCCACAAAGTGCCACTTCAAATTATTACTGAATGAATGGATTTTAAATATTCTCGAATATTCTTTCTCTGTAAACTATAAGAAATGTTGCATTTTCTTCATTAAAATGAAATAAGTAAATTATTAGTTTAATTTATTTTTGATTGAATTGCTTAGCATTAATCTTTTTTTCACAATGTTTTTTTTTCTATTTCTATTTCTATAAATAAAAAAAACAAATTCCACTTAAAACTTTAAATTTGGAATCTTTCGATTGTTTTCTCCTTAAAACCTTGACTTTGGAAAGTTCCGTTTGTTTCCAAACTTTAAGTTGTGGTTGTATGATAGAAATTGTAGCAGTAAGACATAATAATTTTTCAGATGTTCAAATATATAGTTTTAACAACTCATTTTCTTTATAATATATACATACTTTATACATTCAGAAGACTTGCTTATTTGTCGCCTGCCATTTTATTTTTATAATATAAATATATAAAAAACAAACCAATTAGTTAAACTCCGCTATCAAATAATTTCTGTAGCCTAAAACTGAACAAAAAAATTTTCTGCACTTCTCATCGTTTTCTGCATTTACTACGCTTATAATTTCTTTTTCTGTTAATTTTCTGTTAATTTCATTTTTCTAAATAAATATTTCCAAGCTCAACGAATATAGGACATGATCAATATGCTTCACATTTTCTTCTTCGTTCAGATTGCAGAGGCTGCACATTTTTTACTCGGCATTTTTTTTTTTTAGGCATTTACTACAAGCAGGCCACATCCTGCTTTAAAAATCATTGAAATACCTCCAATCAGCATTCCTTCTTTTATGTAGGTTGAACCCATTGTTTGCTTTAAGTATTTGTAAGTGCATTTACAATAAATGATTCAAAATGGCAGCCAGTTATTAAACTTTTCCTCACAAAAGTAATCAACAAATTAATTCAATTCCAATGGTATTCGCTGGGCAGTCAAATTCTACTGCGTGTGATGAGAGAATCCCTAATTAGAAGATAAAATATCTGGTTAGTATGGCGGATACGATGGGATTTTACGCTTCAATGCCTCTAAATACGTTTTGACGGCATTTATGTACTACATGTGACCTAAAGTTATAAAAATAAATCAAATAAATCATTGACTCGTACACTTGTGTTAGGTGTTTCGCCGAGCTCCTCCTCATACTTGTGGTGTGCGTCTTGATGTTGATCCACAAGTAGAAGTACCACAGTTTTAATGTGTATGTGTAATGTATTTTCAGGATTGTTTTTTTTTACAATAAAAAAAACGAGAAACGATATTTAAATGTTTTAGGCTTTTATTTAACTTCTATTACATACAAAAATGAAAAACCAATATTTTTTTAATTTTAATATTTTTCTAAATGGCGCTGAAGTTGACTCTATCGGAAAATAGGACCTGGACGGTGTTGTTCATTTTGAGCCATTTATCTAAAAATATAAAAACCCAAAATTTATTAGCCAATATGACTGTAGCTATGTCACGTACTAAAACAAAACAAAAATTGACAAAATAGCGCGGTTTTGAATTTGACTCTCTAAAAATCGGGTTCTTTTCAGTTTCTTTATTAAAAAAATTCGAAATAATTGAAATAATAATATGATTCTAGTACGGGCGATAGCCATTGATGTTGTGAAGAACATAATAAAATTTCAGACGACTAGGTTGAATAGTTTTTTTTATTGTTTTTTTGACAGCACCAGACCGAAAATGTAGTTTTGAGATAATTGAGTTTAAAGTTTTGAGAGTGGCCGCGTGACGAATCTGACGCTACCTGCTGAAACGGCTGTAGAATCTAAAATACTGGGCATATCCTTCCAAAAATTTCACAGTATATTCTTAAAAGCTTATACTTTTGAAATATTAAGAAAAAACATCGATTTTGTTTGAAAACTCTAGACCATCGGGACCCCTTTAGCCGACTCCGAACGGCAGAAGGTTTTTTATGAGGAGCTGTTTTATGGCTGAAATACACTAAGATTCTTACTATTGCCTGTCGAAGGGCGACTATTATTTAGAAAAAACTTTTCCTATCATTTCGTTCTTTCATGCACGGAGGTTCAAACCTAAAGTTATAGTGCTGGAAAATTAAGCGCTTGCGTTCTGTTTTCTACTTTTTTCCGATTCGATCTAGTCGACGTCGTGCGCGAGCAATGGATTCACCAATACTTATCGGGTCATGCTTAAAGTTCAGCATACTAAAACTTTTTCGTTTGCCTAGGAAGTTTGTAACCTTTCACATCAAAGTCACCACTTTTGAAAAGCTGCCAGACGATTTTCACCGATACGGCATCAGACTGTGCTTTTCGAAAGATAATGAATAAATGTCCGGCTTTAGTCACAGAGATTTAAACACTCATACGAGTATAGTCAAAAGTCTGAGTGTTGAGAATTCGTCTAACAATGAACTTTTATCATTCTCTAGAGAAATTGAAGAAATCCTTGGCACATCAGATTTCGGAACGCTTTATTGAAGTACAAAAGGCTTTCAGTTCGCAGTACCTACACCCAATTTTGTTTCTATGTAATTTATATAGCAACACAATTTTCTATTTTCTGATGTCAACAAATACCAAAATGCAGAAGTTAGTACATAAATTCTTACTATAAAGATTAATCGCCGGTAATAGAATACTAAAGACACAAAGCAGGCAATTAAACACAACAGCAAATGGCAATTAAAATGTAATTCGAGCTACTTTGTTTTGCTTTTTATTGCTTGTTTACTTTTGTTTTTAACTTAAACCTGTCATTACAGAATGTGTTGAAATAAACAGTGGAGAGGAGAACTGAGCACATACTCTACTGTGCCTGTGCTTCGTATACTTCGAGGTATATACGCGTAAGTGTAACAATGGGTAGGAAATTGTTCTTGTCCCATTATTCCTTGCAAAATTCTGAATAAAATGATTTGTAATATCAAATGAAAAGGAATCAGTGCCGGGAAGAAGAAAAACAGGTAAAATGCAAGCAACTCAGTTCTACTCAGTTTTGCACCTTACAATAATAAAGGGTGATCAATTTAGAGACATTGGATTTTAAATTGAAATATAACAACGAAAATTCAAATTGATTGGCCAGTCTTTGTTATTTTTGTGTAGAACCATTAATGGCATTTATTTTTTAAATTAATTCAATTCTTTCAATTATTGTTCGCAATTGCTCCGTAATTTGGCCATCCGTAAACACCAATTTTGAATCACTCGCGACTCGCTGAAACACTTCGGTCGGTATCTTGTGAATAACTTTAGTAATGTTGGCTTCCAATGCCTTAATCGAAAATTGTTTATCCACAAAGCTTTTTGACTTTACATACCTCTACCAATAAAAGTCAACGTGTGATATCACACGATCTTGGTGGCCAATCCACTGGTCCGAGACGAGAGATAAATTGTTCACCTAAACGACGACACAGTAAATCCATTGTTTAACGTGCTGTATGGCAAGTAGCACCTTCTTATTGAAACCTCTTTTTGTGGAGATGACGGGCTTCAATTTTTCGCATCGAAAAGTCGTTTATCATAGCGCGACAATGCTCGCAATTCACTGTTACATTGGCGCCAGTCTCGTCTTTCAAGAAATATGGACCGATGATTCCTCCAGCCAGATGTTAGGGCTGTTCTTAAATGGCTTTGGGTTGCTCTTCAGAAATATGCCAGTTTTTCTTATTGACGTAGTCATTAAGACAAAAATGGGCCTCATCGCCATACACCATAAACTGGCCTGAACGCGCGATGATCATTTTCGTAATAAAAGTTTACGATTTGTAAACATTGTTGAGGCCTAAGTCTTTCCACGATGTAACGTCAATAAATACTGAAAACAACCATGTATTTAGTTTGGCAGTAGTCACGCGTGATCTATCAAATAACCCTTATTGGAAAAAGTACCTCCAATTTGATCACCCTTTATTAACGATGGAACTCATTTTTGTAACTCTATTCTTAGATAATATTTCTTTTGAATAAAGCGCCAGTTCAAAGCATTTCTTGCTATTTCATTATTGAAAAACTTTCAACGAAAAGGGTAATGGAACTTCGCCACAGTGAAATGGAAAGTACATTGCTGTACAATAATACTTTATGATTCTTCTTCATGCGGAAATAAACTAAAAGAATAAAGTGTAATTTAATTCAAGTGAGTAATTTGGTCAGGCATTTGTTCAACTATTTGAATGAATTATAGTTTATTCTTCAACCAAGTGAGCTTGTGCCTGCAAACTAGGGGTAGACAAGAATGTTAGATATTTTTATCTTCTTTTAGTTGTAATCGCTGGGCCTTACAGTATACAGACAGGCTATTAACGATCTTCAGTAAGAGTCTCTTACTACACTGATGAACTTTCGCACGCCGAATGTCGCTATCGTAGCTCAACGATTACCAGTTACAGAAAAAGAGCTTCGGCTGCCCCGCACAATAACGATTTGGATAATGAAGCTGATTCAACTCTTACTTATCCAAAATTGACCAGTTTTTAACCAGCTAAGATGTTAAAAAGGCAATCATCCCATTTCATTGAATATAGGATTTACTATATTTTTTTTTAATTAGATGAACTTTTAATTGGCTAAAAATTCAATACTTGATTCAAACTTACAATAAATAAGAAACTAATGAATAATTGGTACGCACACTTCTAGCCGAGCTCCTCTTCCTATTTGCGGTATGCGTGTTGATGTTGTTCCACAAATGGAAGGGCCTGAAGTTTTAAGCCGACTCACAACGGCAAATAATTTTTATGAGAAGTTTACCGCAAAAAGCTCTCGGAGATTTGCCATTGCCTGCGATGGGGCGACCGTTATTAGAAACAACTTTTTCTATTATTTCAAGTTCATGCACGCAGATTCGAACCTATACATTCACGACTAGTAGTCACGCACCAAGCCATTCGGCTACGCCGGCGGAGCTGGTTGTTCAAAAGTGTGAAATATGATTGACGTACGACGCGATTTAAAAAACAAATTAATTTGAATTAAAACTTGACATGCGACGCAAAAATTATAAATCTTCCGATAGGATGATTAATTTTGTGCCATCTTCCAATACCCACTTTAGATTCATATTAATTAAACTTCTGCAGAGTTGAGAGGATATATCTATATATGTACATATATAATTGGCGCGTACACCCGTTTTGGGTGTTTGGCCGAGCTCCTCCTCCTATTTGTGGTGTGCGTCTTGATGTTATCCCACAAATGGAAGGACCTACAGTTTCAAGCCGATTCCGAACGGCAGTATTTTTATGTGGAAGCTCCATGGCAGAAATATACTCGGAGGCTTGCCATTGCCTGTCGAGGGGCGACCGCGAAAATGTTTTTTTTAATTTTTATGTTTCACCGAGATTTGAACCGACGTTCTCTCTGTGAATTCCGAATGGTAGTCACGCACCAACCCATTCGGCTACGGCGGCCGCCGAGAGAGGGTACCAAGATTAAATTGATTCAATTGATTTCAAAGAATCTTACCGAATGAAGTTTACTCTACCAGCGCCGATATTACTTGAATATAATTAATTTTTTTTTTGCCGTTTTAAAGCTTAAACTGAGCTAGTGTAGTGATATAAATGCGTTCCTCTAATCTTGCTGACTTATGATGCGAGGCTGCATATAAAGTGAATAAATGCAAATATTAATTAATTTTTGAATTTGAAAGTACCTTTTCCTCGTGTTATGTTGTCAAGTACACAAATGTACAGTTTTGCACGATAGAACAAAACGTTCAAATTATTAAACTTATTCTGAAAATGGTCGATCTTTAGGAAGAACTTATCGCTAAATTCGTGACTTCTTTGGTAGAAATAATAGTGCGGATGATTGGACAATTCAA
Source organism: Anastrepha fraterculus (assembly GCA_037575425.1). Lineage (NCBI taxonomy): Eukaryota > Metazoa > Arthropoda > Insecta > Diptera > Tephritidae > Anastrepha > Anastrepha fraterculus. Next base: position 739,290 of record JAYXIM010014999.1, on the reverse strand, counting down.
AGGAACTGGTGCTGTAGACCATAAAAAAACACTGACAGACCAATAACTGCACCGTCTGTTGAGAATATTGCTGCTGTAGCGCAAAGTGTTGCTGAACAACATTCAACCTTCGATATCTCGATGTGCTCAGTAGTTAGGCATTCAAAAATTTACTGTTTGGTGGAGTTTACTATAGACGAGCTCACGGTGGACATTTAAATGATGTCATATAATTTTTGAGAACCATATTTTTAATAAAAATAGTGAAAGCTGAAAGAATCTGTACGTTTACATATTTTATTTTAAACTAGCATCTAGATGTGTTCTTTGAAAGACCCTTTATATAATCATTCCATCAGCACGCTACATTCCTACATATGGACGCCGTGCATCCATACATGAGCCTTACACTTTCTTATCTGAAAAAATCAATCAATTTGCTGGCAAAATCATTATTCTACTACTCTTATTATTCTACTCTAAATACGAGTATCAGCAGTGGAATGTTCCCATACTAGTTTGGCTTTTCCTGCAGGGATGTAATTAATATGTACCCAAGCGTGTTATGACAGCAGACACTTATCTACTCAATCGCATCGAGTATTTGTTCTCACGTACAGAAGAATATGTAAGTGTGTTTGTATGTGCATTTCAGGAAGTTTATCTTGTCACAAAATATTATTAGCTATGCCAAGCATTCAAATGACATCGATCATTAATTATCCACTCTGTTTACAAACCGGCTTATTTATGCCATATTTATTCCTACCAACACAGACATAATTGCATACACAGAGAAGCACGCATTTATTGCTCTGATAGCAGTATTTCAGTATATATATATTAAATATACAGGGTGCATACAGTATTTGAGGGTATGACTACAATTTCCCGAAGCCATTATTTTTCTTTTTACTTTTGTGGGATATAGAGACATAGAGGACCACAAAGAATAAAACAAAAAATGTCCATAAATCCAACGTTGCATATGCTTTGGCAGCACTGACAAACTGTTATATAATTCCATTGCTTTCCAAGGTATCTCGTTTAAAAGTCTGCAAATTATAATATAATGCAAATCTCTTCTTATTCTTGGAAGCCCTTACCTCACAAGCACACGAGCTAAGCGGGTAAAAATAAAATTACTTGAAGATCGCTAAACTGGGGTTGCTTTCACATACAAATTTTTAGCGAGCAACGGATTTTTCTAGGAAGTAGAGAAGTGATGAATCGAAATGATTTATATTCATAATAAAATAATAAAAATATAAAACTTCTGCGGGCGAGATACATAGCTATTGTTATAAACTTCTTCAACTTCATACACCACGCATTAGATTTGGCTGCCTGATTTAAAACATACCGTAAATCGTTTTCTTGCGACACTTGTGGAAATATTGGAGCAGCATGAACTAACAGTGAGATGCTGTTTTCCTATTGTGCAGAAACATGCAAATCTTTCCTTCTTCTTCGGTGATCAGTCGCCTCGGCACACAACTTGAAAACGTCTTTGTGGTAATATTTTTAAAAGTGAGAAAACCGAGAGAGTCAAGAGTTTTTCTCTTGGGCTGTAATTTTTAGTACTTCTATGATTTTTAGTCCACATTTGATTTGCATCTGAACAAAATGAACAACGAACATGATATGCATATGTATTTACCGCTTTGTTGACTCAAGAGAAACCATTAATTAGCATCACAAGCAAACAATCAACAATGCATTAATACTCGTACATTAATATGCAAACGAATACGACCATGAACTCAACACCGCAATTCACCAATTGCATGTATAGGTTTCTCTAAAGCGATGCATTGTTGTTGCTATCCCATAGTGGGCATATGGTTTTGGCGACATCGATCAAAACTTTTGCTTACTATTCAGTCACTGATGCTTCATCACCATGAATTTATTATAAAGGATCAGAGGATCCACTTAAATTTTCAGCAAAATATCAAATTTTTAATAATTTTTTCTTTTTAATTTCGGAACGCATTTTTATCAAATGTAAATGGAACAAAGTGTAAGTTTCAAGTGACTCAAAATTTTCGTACATTTTTTATACTTTTTCCCCTAACGATGGTTTGCACTTCATACAAAAAAGATGTACACTATAATGGTTTTTAATTATCTTTTTAATTTTAAATAAAGCACTTAAAATAGTGAAAGTTTCGGACATTTGTGGAGAGAAATTAAAACAATATAAATAAATGTAAATTTACGAATTTCAATGGTAGATGCTGTCCGACTAATATTTACCCTATTATACAAAAAAAAAAATAAAAATTAATTTGTATTTTTAATTATTTAAAAAACTAACATAGGAAACTACAACTTTATTCCATCTTTCAGGCAGCATACAGATTCCACTGACGAAAAATTCGAGTTATTTTGACTTGGTCCATTCATGGAGCCAGTTTGCGATGTTCTCGTAAGAAGTGAACCACTCTCCAATTAGGGCTGACTGCATTGATCGGAACAGATGGTAATCCGAAGGTGCAATGTCTGGGGTATACGGCGGGTCGGGGCAAGATTTCCCAATTCAGTTCCTCAAAATATTTCTGGACCGATTTAGCAATGTGTTGCCTGGAGTAAAATCAGTTTGTCATGTCTACCGTCTCATTGCGGCCGCTATTCTTTGAGAGCTCGATTCAAACGCATTATCTGCAGCCAGTAACTACCGCCAGTGATGGTTTCAGATTGTTTAAAGAGTTCATACTCGTAATAGATGGCACCGTTCTGATCCCCCCAGACACCAGACAACATAACCTTTGACGAAACCTTTTCCTTTCTGCCGTTCAAGAAGCATCTCACACGGCACCAAACGTCTCTCGATATCCCTCTCCTGCAATTGATGTGGCACCCAGTTACTTGCTTTCTGGACCATTCCCATCGCGTGCAAACGTTTACCAACGGTTGATCTGTCAACATCCAACTCTTTAGACATACCATCAAGGGTTCGATATGCGTCCTTATCCAATAATTGTTGTAGTTGAGTGTCTTCGATTTTTTTCGATGCCCCTTCACGATCTTTATCACTCACGTCAAAGTTGCCACTTTGGAAGCGTCGAAAGCACTCTTTACAAGTTGTATTTCATGGAGCGTGATTACCGTAAATATTGATAAATATACGGCACGTTTCAGCTGCACTTTTTCTTAAAAGGTAATAATGAATATTGACTCCCCGTAAATGCGGGACGAACGTAAACATTTTGGACGTCAAATAAAAAAGAATTTTTACGCTTCAAACGAATGTCAGCTACTACAATCCCGACCTCACACCTTCAAATCACCAGTATATTACTATAGCGAACACAAAAATAGTATCAGCAGCGACACCTCTTTTGCGAGGGTGGAAACTTATTGCCATACTGCCACTTATTTCATTGTAATGCAAAAACAAAACATAAGATGCATACACAGAATTCACGCCGCAGAAAAGTGCCGCTATACCCGGTACAAGTTTCACCATACGAAGCTAAACCAAACTGCAGTCACTGCCCTACTCTGCCATTGCCCTGAACTTAGCAAAACACGAATAAACTGCATAGGTTCTGCAAAATTTTCAGCATTAGAAATTGCGCAGATTAAGAAATTAGCAGCCTACTTAAATTATTCTTTAAGCAATATTTCAGCAGCTCGACTTAGGAGACTGTGGCCTGTGATCAAAGCGCCTTTAAGCGCTTGACGTCCCATTCTGGTCAAAATCTTTTTATGGCGTTGCATGTCAGTGTCTCGTGCTGGTTGATGTGACAATGCTACTTACATCACGCGGTTTTCAAGTTGAAAGGGGTATACCTAAACTCTCTCTCGTTAATTTTCTACCTTACAATTTCCTGATATGTGGCTATGCTGGCACGCATATCAAATTGATGCGGATATATGTATTCCGCCATTTCGTTAAGAGATGCCCGGCATTTGCGAGCAATGATGGAATTAGTGACAGCCCCACGAAGAGATTTAATTGTCACTTGGCTATCAGAATAAATATATATTTCTCTAAAGGCAGTCACATTTTTTCCTAACCAGACAGCTACGTCATATACCTCGTCAGCGTAATCAAATTTTGCTCTGCAAAATATACCTACAAGAGAAGTAAACAAAATGTCATGCATGCCAGTCAGTTCAAGCAACTCCACAGATCGTAAATTGAAGGTTCCCAATAATATATGCTCGCTAATTTTACCACCAAGGCATACAACTATTTGTACTTAACTATCTACGCCAGCAGGTGCGGCTTGGAAAGCAATTCCTTATTCAGTAAATGGAGCAAAGTCATAAACAAATAATGAAATCAAAAGCAAAGAGAAAGCAATACGACTTTTTGCTTATCCCGGCTATATTCAGTTAATTTAGTTAGCAAAGCTTTGTGGCAGGAAATGTGCAAAAAGTGAGCCTTTTAGGTACCAACCAAAAAAACATAATAATTAAAGAAAAAGTGGTGGGCAGTAAATGGAATACAGTAGGCGGTACAAGGCTGGTCAGTACAAAAGTAAACACGGAAATATGCCATCTTGACCGCCCACTTTGCAGTTATATTTCATTAATTGTTGAGTGGCCAAACCCCAAAGTAAATATACATACATAATATTTACATTCCTACGTATGTATGTATGTATGTTTTTGGTGAACGCCTGGAAATTGGCAGTTTTATAAAATTTCTATGTTTTCATTAATCAAATAAATTGGTAGTTCGCTCACAACCACACAAAGAATAAATAAATCGCCGCCAAAGAGAATTTACGTCAAGTTAGTAAGTCTCCTACGTATATTTTTAAATAAAAAGTGACTAAATTTTTTTCGTGCACACTGATTTACCCATTTATTTTGGTATTGATTGATATACTCACATGAAAGAGAATTTATAAAAATGTTGCAGCAAAGCATGAGTGCTTGTGGCACAAAAACATTCAACTATGTATTGTGCATACAAAACTTGTGACGCCATTTACAAAAAACAAAAAGCGTATCAGTTTTTATTGGCACACAAAGGAATGATACACAGAAAAACGCAAAAATAAAAAACAACAAAAAAATTATATTGACCAAGCATCTCGAACCAATTACATTTACAAAAACAATTTTGTTTGTGCTGAGGTCAAATAGTGCTACTACTCGCAGCAGACGCGGCGAATGAATGGAAAATATTGAAGAGACAATTTGCGCACACATGTTGCGAGGGTTGCTGTTTATATTTTTGGCCTTAAAATGGAAAAATTAACATTGTCAGCCAGGTTAGGGTAAATGGCTGCCATTGCGAGGGACTCACTTGGACAAATATCCAAATTCTGTCCGTTGTGATACCATACAAAGGGAGGGGAGGGGAAAAGAGACAGGAAGGCACCAGACAGGAAAAAAAGGCTTTGGATTAGAGGATGACGGCCAACGCCGACGATTTACGTTCGCATTAACCACTGCAAGCTACTGAAGAATTTCACCAGGTGTACGATATTCACACCCGTAATATCCGAAGGTGTAGTGAAAAAGTGAGAGCCCAGATGTCTTAACCTTTTCCCGACAAGAACAGGGCAGCTGAGATGATTGCACCACGTCCTCCAGACAGTTTCTGCAGAAAGAACTTAAGGACTCAAGCCTCACCGCATGGACACGTAACGGACAATGTCCGTTAAGGATGCCTACAAAATTCGAGAACTGCGGCTTTGTTAGTCTGAGCAGTTCCCTCGACCGCGCCGATCTACCCGTGGCCAGAAGGATCTCGGGACTTTGCACATTTGCGTACTAGCCCAGCGCTCGCTGAAATGACGCGAGGCCCATCTTTCCAGGAGCAAACCAGTTTTCGACGCAGTTTGCGCAGTCACGTTTCCAGGAGTTAAAGCGAACACACCTTTTTTACCACAAAGTGATCATTCAAAATCTTATTGATTCTCATCATACTAATGGCCAAAGGATATCTCACAATCACGGTATGTAACACAATGAATTTGCTCAATTATTTCTCGCACAGATTCACCCATTTCTGGCCAAACAAGTGATTTTGGACAATCTTCCGTAAATCATCGACCAGCGAACAGCAACCACAAGAAAATTCATTGTGCCAGTTTATTTTCGGTGCGGGTCGTCGACGCATTCTTGTCTTGTTAATCAACACCGAAAATTGTGAAAAATGGTCCCAAGAAAAGTTATACTTTGGACTAAGTAGACAATTGAGAAGCAAAGTCTTCACTCGACGAACAAAACTAAGACTTTATAACGTCCTATCGTATGGCGCACAAGCCTGGACGATGACGAAGATTTTTGGACTTTTGGACGTTGGCGATGGCGAGTATGTAGCTGTATGAGCTTTACGACGAATAAAGATTCAGCGGCTACGTTGGCTGGGTCATGTCGCCCGAATAGATACAAACGCTCCGACTCTGAAAGTATTCGATGTGGTACCATCTAGTGTTAGCAGAGAAAGAAGAAAGCCTTCTCTGCTTTGGAAATATCAGATGCAGAAGTACTTGGCCTCACTTGTCCAACGGGAGCCGGTTAGCACGAGAAAGAAACGATTGGTACGCTTTATTAAAGAGGAGAAGAAGACGCATGAAAATCGTCACAGTTTAATGACACTTTATTCTTGAGATGAATTTTCAAAGCTCACACATAAAATCATTCTGAATTCGTTTATGCAAAAATATGTCAAACTTAACAAAGGAAACGTCAAATGGCGCCGGACAACCCCAGAAGTACCCTGCAACACTATTGGCAAGAAATTTAAATAGCAGCCCTCGTGTAAAGTACTTATATACTCGGATACTCGTATTTACTTTAGCGCTTTGTCCTAGCAAGAAAATTCGCAATCGCTCAACTGAGGGCACACACAATTGTTGCAAGGTCCAGTTTATTTCTTAAATTAAAATTAAACGAATATTTTTAATGAAATTTAATTTTCCGTTTATTTATCCTTAATTCAACAAAGAAACATCGAAAAATTTCAACAAAGAAACAACTTGTTAGGCCAGAATCCCCCTTAAAATTGACCGAAGGGAAACCAGTAGATGCTTCCTTCAGCCGGATTGCGGCTGAGCTCTTTCTCGATGAAAGTCCTTTCCAACCTGTACAATGTCCAAAAAGACATTATCAGTCTCTCCAGTCCAGAATTTCCTACTTGTCTACATATGCAATATTTTTTGTATAAATGGAGAAATTTGTGTATAGGTGTGCACGAGCTTTGCAAACATGTCAAATCCATTCATACACAACTCTCAACGATTTATCAACGCATAACTGTCAGAAGCATAGATAAAAATATTGGCAAAGAAAAATCTAAAAGGCAGATAAAATACAAAATACTCAGGCCAATATGTATGTTTGTTTTTCAGATATATCAAGTGAATATGAAATTTTTGTTTGGGATATTCCTATACTGTATAAACAAAAGATGTCCTCGTTTCGCCTATTGGCTTCTGCTCGATTGATGGAAAATGTACATGTAAAAGCAATAACAAAGCTATGGGGCAAGATTCGAGTAAGGTTATACCTCATAAAACTAGTTTAACTCACTATACTAGATTGGCTTACAGGACATGAGGGATATGAGGAAAACATACCCTGTTCCTGGGCCTTTGCGTGGGCCTATAATAAGCGACATTAACGAATTTCTCAGAAAGTGAAAGTTGAGCATTCGCAAAATTCTATCGGTCAGCGACAAGCGAAAGAATTTCTAAGGCCGGGCAAAGGTGTTGATGTTTACAGGCCACTGCAACCTGACATATAACTTAAACAAAATTGGTCTCTCTTATATCATCAAATACCGATTTGGTGAAATTTCTTTCTTATTCAGCAAGTTTCGTTAGAATCTTGCGATTCGGCTCTGCATGAGTGCGTTAGCATAATGGAAAAAGAGCTGGAAACAAGAGAGTACACTCTTGGCGTGTTTGTGGACATTGAAGGAGCTTTCGACAATGCTAACTTTGACTCTCCAAAAGACTGCTTACCATGGATAGAAAAAGCGATGAAGGAGTCAGGCTTGAGGTTAAGAAGAGTTGCCCACAAGGCGGTGTACTCTCTCCCCTTCTCTGGTGCTTCGTGGTGGACTCTCTTCTTAATGCTCTGCAGGAAATTGGACACATCCAAGCCTACGCAGACGATGTGTGCGTATTAATCTCAGAACGATCACTTAAAGTTATATGCAATAAAATGCAGGTAGCTCTAAATAAGATTGAGTATTTGTGCGAATTGCATGGTCTTTCGGTGAATCCTACAAAAAGTACCTTAGTGCTTTTCACTAGGAAACGCAATATGGAAGGCCTGTTACTACCCACATTGAAAGCAGTAACACTGCAACTGTCTTCTGAGGTTAAATATCTAGGAGTAATCCTAGATAGTAAACTTACCTGGAAGAAGCACGTCGAGCAGAAGGGGTCTCTAGAACACTAAAAGTCTTCTGGCAGTGTAAGAGAACCTTTGGCAGGACATGGGGTCTAAGACCGGCGATAGTACACTGGCTGTACATCACCCTGATTAGACCTATTATTACATACGCCTCTGTAGTATGGTGGAAAGCCATATTGTTTAATTCCAGAGTAAAACCCCTAAACAGGCTACAGAGAAGTGTGTGCTTGGGTATCATTAGTGCCATGAGCACAACATCTGGTGATGCCTGTAATGCCATTCTGAACTTGCAACCTCTAGATCTTGAAATTGAAAAGGAAGCAATGAAGGCGGCGTACAGGCTCAAGTTAAACGGAGTCTGGGGAATGAAGTAAGCACTGGCCACTGTCAGATATATCACCAGTTGTTGGAGCAGTGCACACTGTTCTCGATGCCGGTGGACAATCAGGTGCTTGTCGTTAACTTCAGTAGGAAGTATGATGTTTTGATTCCAGATAGAGATCAATGATTAAGTCCAGAGAACCTATTAAGGGGATACCAGCACACTTTCTACACCGACTGATCCAAAACCAGCGATGGAAGTGGATCTGGATGGTACTTAGACGAAGACACTAAGTACTCCTATGCCACAGGACAGATGGCCACGGTATTCCTTACGGAAGTCTATGCCATCTTGAATGAGACGTACTGGCTAATTGAGAAAAAGTGGCGGGGCAACAGTATTGGAATTTATAGTGACAGTCAAGCTGCACTGAAAGCCCTTTCTAACCCACGCTGCTCTTCGAAGTTAGTCGGTGAATGTAAGACAAAACTGAACAGTGTTGCAAAACACAACAAAGTTAGTCTTATTTGGGTGCCTGGACATTGTGGTATTGCAGGGAACGAGTTAGCTGATAAATTGACAAATGAAGGCTCTGCAAGTATGCCACTAGGCCCTGAACCCTTTCTAGGTGTCAATTCCGCATCGATTCAACTATGTATTGAGGACTTCATGAGGTCTACCCACAGTGGTCGTTGGTCTGAGTTGAACTCGTGCAGAGTTACCGAGTGCTTTGTGAAAGAACCAAACAGGAAAACAGCGACCTTTCTCCTAAAACTCAGCAGGAAGGACCTGAGAGTAGTGGTGGGTGTAATCACAGGGCACAACGTATGTGGTCAGCATATGGCAACCATAGGGGTCGTGGAGAGCCCGATATGCCTATCCTGTCTTGAGAATGACGACATTGCAGAGCATTTTCTCTGTAGCTGTCCTGCATTTGCCAGAATCAGACTTAGGATATTGGGTTTCGATGCACTGAGTATGGACAAAGTTCATACTCTTCCTCTTCTGGATCTCTTAAAATACATCAATGAATCCAAGAGATTTGTGGAAGAGTAACCTCAAACTAATTTATCCATTTTTACCATCCGCCTTCTATCTTTCCTCTCTAGTCTTTCTACTGCTTTCTATCCGGGTGTAGTACAATGGTCTCCTGACTGAGTGCTTGGACTTGTCCAACCCCCCACAAATCTAATCTAATCTAAAGTTTCGTTAGACAGTGTTCATAGAGGGAAACATTTGTAGCATCAACTTTGTGAATTCTCGTTTGATATTCGCATCGTGCTCACACACTTTGCGGTTATTATTTTTTAGTCTTCAATCAACAACAATATTGAGAAGAACGAGAACACCCTTCTGACAGAGCATGAGTAACGAGTTCAAGGAACAGTTCATCAAGTGCTTCCAAGCAAATGTAATTTTTGCCTGCTCTTTTCCAGAAACCCTGGATTGATAGTGTACGTGGTGAAAGCCCACACATCTTTCAGCAAGACTCTGCTCCATCACGTAAAAAAATGGCGACATTTTCCATGACCACATAACATTCAACTTATGGCCGCCAATGGCCTAGGTCTTAATCCCCTGGATTATTACTTATGGGAGAAGCTGAACGAGAATCCAATAAACATCCTCATAACACCATTTCCTCTCTGAAAGCTGCAACTAATACAGTTACGGTCAATATGAATAAAGAGCACTTGATTCGGATACGCAATCGTATTCGAATCGAGGAGGTTATTGCAGTTAATGGAAATTTTATTAAATGATTTTACTGATATACTATAATAAGCTGTTGTGCAGTAAATTCGAATTTCATTTCAATTGGTTTTGCTTCCACTTTGTCTATAAGTGCAATTTTCTTAATGAAAATTTACTGCTTCCAAATTTCTTTATGCAGTCTTTCTTCTAGTTGATAATTACATGGCCTATATTATACTCGTATAGTAGTTGATTACTTCTTTATATAATGCAATTCCTCTGATACGATGAAATGTAATTTGCTGTAATTTATTTACTCGGCGCTAATTGCTCTTGTACTCGTATGTATGCATAGTTCAATAAACCATCTACTAACATTGGCGTGCAGGTGCGCCATTGACGTTTTTGTCCGTCAATCCAATGTCCTAATTCTATAACCTTCCATGTACCTATGTGTGTGTGTAGAAGTGCTTGTTCATTGGTATTAGCAAAGCTGCATGGAATTCCAAACATGCGACTAATTCATTTAGCGTGTGAGTACTCACGCCAAGCGCTGCCTGTTGGCTAATGAAATACATAAATAATGCAATTTAAACAAAATAAAGTGCACAAAGCCATTTAAGCGAGCAAACGTATAAATAAGTAATGGAAAATAGCCGGACAGTGTTTTTCATAAAATGTTTACGAAATTTAGTTAAATTCTTAATGAGATTTATCTAGCGCTCACATAGCCACATGACTTCTGGAATTCCAAATGTCGTTGGAATGAGTAATATCGCGAGCACGAGGATTACTTCTGAAGGCTAAAATATTGAGACTCTCAGATGTTTTTGTAGAAAATCTCGTTAATTTTATTTAAAAGTATTTTTACTTAAATTAAGCAAGCCGCAGCCGAATGGGTTGATTAATAGAAACATTTTTCTAATAGCGGTCTCCACTCGGCAGGCAATGGCAAACCTCCGAGTGTATTTCTGCCATGAAAAAGCTCCTCATAAAAATATCTGCCGTTCGGAGTCGGCTTGAAACTGTAGGTCCCTCCATTTGTGGAACAACATCAACACGCACACCACAAATAGGAGGAGGAGCTCGGCCAAGCACCTAACAGAAGTGTACGCGCCAATTATTTACTTATTTAAGCAAGAAATTACATGCTTCAGTTTTCTTTTACTATATTTTTAGTAACAATGAATTTATAGAAATCTTAAAACTCTTTTAGCATTCGTATTTATTTATTTTTTTACGAGGGGGATTCAATAAAAAAACTCAGGCCATTTTTTGAACCCCTCCAAAAAATTGGATTTGTCGAACCCTCCAAAATACGCCTCTAACTCACCGATGACTTCCTCGTTTGAACTAAATTTTTTCCAAGGAAAAGTAGCAGGGAGCCAGATCTGGTGAATACGGGGGGAATGGCAGCAATTCGTGCAGTTTGGTGGCGATGACGCCGTTCGCATCTCAAAAACTCGTCGTCATGACCTTTCCGGCCGAAGGGGCTGCCTTCGTCTTCTTTGGTGCAGATTCAGCGGAAGAAATTTATTGTTTTGATTGTTGCTTAGTTTCTGGTGTGTAATGCTAAATCCACGTTTCATCAACGATGATAACTCGATACAAAAATTTCTCCGAATTTCGCTTAAATTGCTCCAAACACTGCTTCGAATTGTCCACCTTGAGCAATCGCGGCACCCATCGGGCCGACAATTTTTTCATCGCCAACTTATCATATAAATATTAATTGCCGTTCCGGTCGACACACCTATGACCTCTGTTACTTCGCGAACTTTCGTTCGTCGATCAGCGAGAATCATGTCCTGGACTTTTTGAATGATTTCCTCCGTAACCACGATTGCTGGGCGTCCTGGTCGCTCCTCATCAAAAACGAATGTTCGCCCCCGTTTACTCCCTCGAAAATAGCAATTGAGTGCAGTGCTTTTCTAAGTGAGCTGGCTGAGCGATGCAGTACGAACGTCGATTGGGTCCCTGGACACTAAGACAGTCTTGGAAATTGCATAAATGACGAATTGGAAAAGAGAGGATGTGATCTAAAACAGGTCACTATGCTCATTATTAGCTTATTCCTTTAGCTAGCATGAGGTTCATCAGCACAAATTCACGAGTAACTAAATAAACTCTCTTGCTCGGAATGAACAAGTCAATGTTACCCTGCCTAGTAAATTGATCAGCCGAGAAGTTTCTTGCAGGGTCACGGCAGGCACCCATATCAGATTATTAAGGAAATATTCAAAAACGACCAAAAGAAAAGTTAGACATGCAAGCCCGGCAAACTCTGTCTAATTTTGACCAACTTATCAATGAACTAAAGACCTTCATAGCCGCTTGAGTATCAGAATTTATCCACTTCTACTTAAATATACTTTATAGTTGTATAAGGCAGTTATACGACCAATTATATCTTTCGGATCGGTAGTTTGGTCGAAAGCTCTACGAAGAGATTGCAGAGGCAAACTTCTTAGCAGAATACAGAGATCAGTCTGTGCAATTACGGTTGGTTAAATTACATCATTACCTAGTGAGGTTCTTAATACACAGACACATATTTATTTAGGTTAAATGAAGAGGGTCGCTCGAAGAAAAAATCGTATGGTCATACCAGCCTATTATTGTGACAAACTCAGTACACATCAGGGAGGACTGCTTACATCGCCCCAACGGTCAAATTCAATATGAATTTTGACACTCTCTTTCCATCTCGAAAGGAATGGAGCAAGGGACTTTCACTGAACAACTTCGATACTGCAGTCTATACCGATGCTTCAAAAATGGATTGTGGTGTTGGAGCAGGAATATATTCTCTTAGACTTAGACTGAAAATCTGTCCTCCTAATGATTGCAGTGCCTTTCAGGCGGAAGTATTGGCAATATGGAAAGCTTGTAAGCTACTAATCTTAGACTTCTCTTTTAAGAGCAATATCGCTAATCCTTCGAATAACCGAACTGCAATCCAAGCATTGAATTTGGACAAAAAAGCCTCTAAATTGGTGAAACAAAACAGGAAGGAAAATCTTAATCTTACATTGATCTGGGTCACGGGACATCGGAATATTGAAGGAAACGAAAAAGCAGACGAACTGGCAAAAGACGAACCGCTCTTGCAGAATCGGTATTCACACCATTGGGTGCAATCAAGAATGCAATCTTCTCAAAAAACCTCCGAATCACGGATTTTAGATGGAAAGGTCAGATGGCATGCAAAGATAGCAGAACATTATGACCCACCCTTAACCACAAGCAAACGTTAATACTGATAAATATGTAACGAAGGGATACCTGCAGACTCACGGCAGTGCTAACTGTCTTCTGGCTTATAGGAGAGCAAGCAGCCAAAATCGGATACCCATTTAACAATATACAATATACAAACTTTCATAGTTGTAACAAGTGGAGAAAAAGGAAACTAGCTTCAATTTTATCTGTGAATGCCCAGCCCTATGGAATGCTAACTCTTGGCAAACCGCTTTTTGAAAACCTCGAAGAGCTGGCGTAAGGTTTTTCAATTCCACAGGCTGGATATAGTTGTGAAGGAATAACTCCTATAACTTTTTGGTAGCGAGGATGTGGCAACAAAATGGTGCGGAAGCCCTAATTAGATTCTTGGAGAATCACCACTTCAACCAACCAACCAACTTGCAACAAAATAATTAAAAAGAAATAAAATGAAATTAGTTTAATCCAATATGGTAGATTAAACGCTTTCAATAGAAATTTTGCATTCGAAAATTGAATCAAATCAGCAAACTATAATACATTTAATATGAAATTTGTTGAATGCGAACCCATGTACCCACCAGCTACGCTTGTGCTCTGAAAGTCAAGCAAATCTTACTCAATTTATTTTCTAATCTAATACTTTAATTAAGCTTTCAAAAGACGTTAAACGAAGAGGATAAGAATATAAAGTTGTTGACATTTCAATTCCGCCCACTTGTGGTAGTTTTAAGTAGTATTAAGACTTTTCTCTCCAGATAAGCTGGCAGACTACTGCATTTTTCACCTTATCATTTAATAAATCAACATCACACAGATGTTATAAATTTATGCTCCATAAATTCCGCTCAATTTTATTTTATTTATTAACTTTTTTTATCTTTGCATTTATCATCCTTTTCACTTTTGTCCTACTTTGCGGCACTTGATTGCTAGCTATACACACACACATACATACATACACAAACACTGACGAGACATGCTGAATTCTCTATGACACATAGTTACTAATATAGGTAGGTATAAACTGAGCGACAGAACTACCAATGAAAACGTAATCATCCGCCGCTTGTTCACCTCCTTCAGCCAACTTGAGTCCAATTAAAACTTTAACCTTATTGCCTTCCCTCATTAACTCATTCGGCTTAGTGTAATCGACTCACTTGACAACCAACCTATTTTTGGCGTGAATGTGTGCATGTATGTATAGCTGTATGTATGTTTCGCAGTATAAGTGAAAAAGATGTGCTAATACCGCGCCACCACCTGTCTACTACACAATCGAAGCCAACGAATACAATAACAAGAATGCTACATTTTTAACGAATCCCACCAGTTGAACAGCGAATGATTTTGCAAAATTTGCAACATTCCTCTGATGAGTCTCGTTGCTCTGCGCTCACATCTAATATTTCCATTGGACGTGGGAAGAGAGTAATGGCTTCTGTTTGATTCTTTTCACCTGCGACACAATTTCCGCGCCGCTTCAACATTTTCCACTTTTATTTTTACTGTTACTATCATACCCTCGGCTTACGGTTTGGTTTCACTCTTTTTTCAAGCAATCAATTTTATTGATTGGATTTCACTCGTTCAATACTTTCAAGTCTGTGTGCATTGATCGTCAGCGTTGGCATGGAGTGCCGCTTTTGTATGGGATATGCTTTTGTTTAAGTTTTTATGTGGGAGTAAAAAATATTGTTACCTGTGCCTATGCTACAGGGGTAGTGATTGAAATGCAGTCAAGGTATGGGAATATATTTATGGGCACATCTGACTGTTTACCTTACTCGTAGAGAGTCCTTACATATGGGTGCATATTTGGGATGGGAATCCCGCTATCACAGAATTAAAAAAAAATGTAAGGTAAAAGAAATCCCGGGCTGAGTTATTAATTATTATATTACATTTTACTTATTATCATGAAATATAATTATCAGTGATAATATTACACAATTAAAAGCGTATGGATCTTATCAAGTTGACGCTCTGAGATGGAAATTGCGAAAATACAGCCTCTCCCATCCAATTGTCAGCCTCAACTACATGTGATACCCCCATCTTATTAGCAAACGAGACTCTGACGGCCGAGCATTCACGACTGAGAAAATGCCATTGCATAAAGCCGGAAATCCGGCACCAGAATCGGAAAGGTAGGCTGATAACCTGCTAGTCTTACACTAACCTTATCAACGAAACGGAACAATAGGTCATCATATAAGACCCTGGTAGCAAAGACTAATTTTGTTTGAAGTTAAAGTGTGGGATGAGCTTGAAATAAAATATTTACACTCATATTAATTATTTCATATTAAGCTCTTGAAAACAACTGGTTCAGTACTGGGATCTTCAAACCAGCCCAGTCCATCGTGACAAAAGACCTGGCGGTGATATCAAAATTTCTTCTCAGACTATAAGATCTGATAAAACTAACTAACTAACTACGAAGCAGAACTCATAAACTGAGTACATCTTGTTTTGAGACTGAGGATAGTGGAGTGCCCTCTAGGAAGTAGATTTTCGGGTCAGATGTATTGAGAATGAGCGCCGTTCTTTCCAGCCTTCAACAGACTTACATAGTACATTTTTGGGTGGGAGGTAATGAGAATGGGCACTCATTTTCCCGCAATCAACTGCAAAGATTCTTTAAAAAATCTCTAAAGTTTGCGAAGCAGTAATGAATGCACACTCCACCTGACTATACTTTTCTTTTAAATCATCTCTCTCAACCTTAAATGCAATGAAGAATTTTACTAACCACAATTATGTTCCATTCCATTTGAACATATCGGAAATTTCGATTTTTTCGGCTCGGGCAAAAGAAGGATTCCAAAAATAACAGAAAATTTTTTGTTCATGTAAATATGACTTTCCAGTAATAAGCGGTTTGTTGGGATTGTTTTAATGGAGGACATTGGGACGATGGACTATATAAGTACATAGATATAAGTTGAAAAAATGGAAATTCATAATTCTCCAGAAAAATTGGATTCAATAGTCGCTATCTTTCGTTTTATAAATGGATTCAGGTTACAATAGATGGAGTTAGATTAGTAAAATGTCGCCCTAAAATAACTTCTGAGCTAGTTTGGTATTTACTCTGCTCATTATTATTTGAGAACACTCCATGGATGAGCACCAACAAAGAGAAAATACGCAACCCCTCATAAGCGAATATGGGCCCAATATTTATGGTTCTTATACCGTCACGCGCAATTTTGATTTTGTGGATTCTGTTCCGGTAAATTCGATGTAAAAAACGCGCACTGAAAGGCAATTTTCTAAAATACCGTTAAAATAACACGATTGAGTTGAACCATAATGTACTCGTAAGTACTTTTACGATTTCCCAGAAGCTACATATTATATTATATAATAACTATTGAACAAAAATTCTTTGGAACCACTTGACTAAAGGTGGATACGAAAATAAGTGCGTATGAAAGGCACAGAAATTAAAGCGTTAACGGTGTGTATGGATCGACAGAGAAGCTTCTACTATGCAATGCTCTACATCAAGCTCTTATTTCGGAGCTGTAGTGTACAGCGACCGCCGTAGCCAAATGGGTTGGTGCGTGACTACCATTCGGAAATCAGAAAGAACGTAGGTTCGAATCTGGGTGAATCACCAAAATGGAGAAAAACATTTTTCTAATAACGGGCGCCCCTCGGCAGGCAATGGCAAACCTCCCAGTGTATTTCTGCCATGAAAAAGCTCCTCATAAAAATATCTGCCGTTCGGAGTCGGCTTGAAACTGTAGGTCCCTACATTTATGGAACAACATCAAGACGCACGCCACAAGTAGCGATTCTTCGTGAGCTCGAGCACCTTAAATTAAATAAAGTGTGTGTTTATCGCTCAATTACTCGTTACAATGATACTGGTATCATAGCGAAACGTCATGGAGGTGGTCATCAAAAGACTGCAACGTTACGTGAAATGGTTCAAAAAGTGAAGAAGCGACTTGAGCGAAATCCCCGACGAAGTGCCTTTCTTCCTAGTGATCTTTCTTCCTAGAAAGCATGTCCAAAAATTTGGAATTTCAAAACTTTTACATTGTAAATGCAAAAATGTATTAATATTTTCACTCTTCTGATGGACAAATTGAATTAGTCAAAACAGCATATTTTATGACGCTAGCTTTTGGTTTACCTGTATGGATCATGTATTGTATGTATTATGTATTATGTATTAAAGTTAAGGTTGCACTCTGCGTAGGTTTTTGATCGATAAGTTGTTTGAAAAACCCAAAATATCGGGAT
This sequence comes from Anastrepha fraterculus, assembly GCA_037575425.1. Classification (NCBI taxonomy): domain Eukaryota; kingdom Metazoa; phylum Arthropoda; class Insecta; order Diptera; family Tephritidae; genus Anastrepha; species Anastrepha fraterculus. The sequence continues at coordinate 721,475 of JAYXIM010014999.1, read as the reverse complement.
CGATAAACATCACTAATATCCTCATCGCTACGGCCGATGCAACCGAGTTCATCAGTGTGTTATTACGTTTTAGGTGGTCCCGATGTGGAAATCCATTGTGGGTAAAACCTGGAAAAAACCCCCGAGTGCATTTTCACCATGAAAAAACTTCTAATAAAATTCATTTTTACACCATTAATTGAAACACAAGTTTGGCCAAACAGCTTAAGGAGGCTATATGCTGAAGTCAATTTTTTCATGAATGTTTCTATAGAATAAAAAAATAATGCATTTTTTAGTGAGGAGAAAATAAATTGCATTACAACTTATATAAGTATATATGTATATATATATATGTATATAATTGGCCCTTTTTGGCTGTTTGGCTGAGCTCCTCCTTCTATTTGTGGCGTGCGTCTTGGTTTTGTTCATTGCATTCATTTGGCATTGCAACTTACCTTTTATTAAAACTGATATGTGCATATACTCGTATTCATACTCATTTGCGTAAAATGCATTCAAATGACAGTAAAATGCCCACATTCCTTTCTTAGCTACTCAACGCACTAAGCTTTCTTACTTACGAGTACAATGCATACACTAAAATGTGAGAATAGAATTACGATAGCATCCAGTGTATAATAAAAAATATTAAATAATCTAATGGTATTGCAAATACTTTTGCTATTATTCTCTTTATTATTTTCGCAACAATACACATATTTTCATACTAACGCGCAACGCCAGCTAACACTCAAGCTATTCTTTGCATACCTACGGGCGCCAGGAGTAGGTGCTCGCTTACTGTAGTACATTCGAAGGCATAATTTTCTTATAACTAGCACTTAAGGCTACTTTATGCGAAATAGGTTGCTGTGAAAGAGAAAATTCTGTGTGCATTTATTAGATAATACCAAGAAACTATGCTGAGTTGGTGTAGTTTTAATGGAAATTTTGCAAATGAAATAAAGTGAATGAAAGCATTTCCATGTCGATATCTTGGAAGTGTAAATGGAAATTTAGTAGAGAAATAAAAATATATTCACTAGAAATCAACGTTCGCATGTCTGATAACACAGTCCAAGAGCTATGTTGGGGGCACAACGCTTTCATCAGCCACCAAAACTCTTTGCATTATCAGGCAAAATTTTGTTGTATTTATAACTGAATTCATTTTAAAATTATATTTGTAATTAATTGTTACGACTCTTTTTTGCGTCCAAATTTACACAGGTTCCCTGCAAAAATATCTGTTTTGCTTTTTTAGAAAATTAGTTCAGTTATAAAATAAGTTCTAATTTTTTGTTTAATAGCTTAGAATCATAAAAGCTTAATCGTTCATACTAATAACATTTTTTCAACGGTGATCGTTCAGGGCCAGAGTCACCACCAATGCAATCATCGCTATTTGAATCTGCCGAATTCGCCGTGACGCCAGTGTTGCGAATATATGTACAAATAAAAATAAGAAAAATGAGCCGGATACAAAAGAAACCCGGGAGCATCTCCTATGCTGCTGTCCAGCTCGCTCGAAAACTAGACTATGCCACCTGGGTGCTCTCAGCTTTCAAATACTTGAATGTATCCCTGAACTGGAGCACGAACAGTACTCGCATCTTGAGTACTACTACTATTACCTACTTTTTGTTTGTTGGCTGTACTCGGTTGTCAAAATCGCGAACAAATAAAGTAGCGATTAATGGCTTTTGGCACCTCCTTCTTTTTTCCGTGTACCGTGGCTATTATCAGTATCTGAATCAACTAAAAAACTCCCATGTAATTTGTTCTTGCAATTTGATATAATTAATGTCAAATATCTGAGTTTGCCTTCAGTTGTAATGCAATTTTGCCTTTCACCCATCAATACCAAAATAAAATTTATACCTATGAAATTTATTCAAAGTTCAAAATTTTGGTATAGAATTATTTAAAATGAAATACCTTCGGATATTTTGATATTTTTTTTTACCAAATATAATTAAAAAACACAATCTTTTAAAAAACATATCAAAAAAATTTGAAAAACAAATTTGGAAAACAAATTTTTCTGCCATTTTTTCCTGTAAAACTTTTTAATTATTTCTCTTATTATTAGTTCAGACTATTACTAGATTAGTATGAAACTGGATTACTATGAAACTTTTGCTAGAGCAGAATTCTTATGGACCAAATATAATTAAAAACCATTTTTTTGTTTTACAAAATTAGTATAACAAAAAAAATTCTCAAATAAATAAATTAAAATTTTTGACAAAAAATTTGTTTGGCATTTTTGAGAAACAGACTAACTTTTTACCTAATTTTTTTTTTAGTAATAACTTAGGCTATGTTTCAGTAATACCTGAACTTGCTAGAGAGGTATTTTTTACTGATTTGTCCAAACGAAATTTTTTAAATATATAATTTATTCTAAAAATAAAACAAAATTATGAAAATGTTAAAGGGAACCGAAAATATTTTACAATAACTTTAAACAACTCTATACAATTTTGTTTTCTCTGAACGAGAGTATTTTCCAAAAATTCAACAAAAATTAATTAAAAACAAAATTTTTAAATATTTTTTTTACGTATGTTTTTTCCTATAAAGTTACAAAATATTATAAAATTGTTAAAAAGGACGAAAAGTATTTCACTTTAAAAAGTCCATATCTTAGGCTATGTTTCACTAATATCTAAAACGGATACCTGATACCTGAAAGAAATTTTTAAAAAGTATAGTTTACTCTAAAAATTCAAAAACCAAAAATCTAAAAATTCAAATGTTAAATATTTCAGTTTAAAAATTCTGTACCAAAATTTTCAGCATCGAATAAATTTGAACGATTGCGTTTTCCAGGAATTACAAAAAAAATTGTTTACCAACAATTTTGAAACAAAACATAATAAAAAAAGTTTTTTTTAAGGATGTTTTTCCTATAAATTTACTAAAATATTACACCATTTTTTAAAAAAGAGTGCAAAGTATTTCACTTTAAAAACAAGCAAAATTTTCAGCACTGAATAAATCTCATAATTATTTCAAAATGTATTCAGAATTGATGACAATATCAGAAACACTTTTAATACTTTAAATTAAAAAAAAGTAGTTTATTCCAAAAATTAAAAAAAGATAGAAAAATGAATGAAAAAGGGCCAGAATTTAAAATGAAAATGAAACTAAATGAATAAAGAACCAAAAAGAAAAAGAAATTAATGAATAAAGAACCGAAAATTTTTTACTTAAAAAAAAACTCAGTACCAAGATCTCATTTTCAGCACTGAAAAAATTTTAGAAATATTCCAAAATTAATTCAGTTAATTTTTATTATACTCAAGCCTGAATAAGCCCATCTTTAAAAATTTTCGTTGATATAATCAAAAATACCTGCATCACTTGGAATCATTCTACATATTCTAAGTGCCTACAAATTACAACTGCCAGCACAGGCAGCATTCACAACGCAAATGCGTATGAAAGAAGCAGTAAAAAGTTCAATTTTATCCTTGTCTCAACTAGGTTTAGTAATTTAACCATTTTTTCCACCTTTGCGAAAAATGCTCAGGTACATAAATTAAAAATAATTGATTTAAACAAAAAAAAAATTAGCTGATTTCGCTTCTATTGTCCATTATCCCATTGTCCCAATCTTCTCTCTTTGGGAAAGTTGTGGTAAAGGATGTGTTTTAATGCAACTCCACTGAGCTTGAAAAGTCTGTCGTTTGATGTCGGATGCGGTATTCGTCTAGTATTCTTGTGTGACCTCTTCTGTTATTGGCTGAGTTAGAAGATTCTCTTAACCTAAGTGCCGATTTCACCGACAGCTGTTTGCTGTAGGTCTCAATAGGTAATAAGTGCAGCATGACATTCATCGCTGCCGTGGGCATAGTCTTTAGTGGCCCGCTTATGCAGAGACTAGCACCTCTTTGAATACTTTCTAGGCGTTTTATTGTTGTTCTTTTCCCGAGTGTTGGCAACCAGACTAAGACACCGTATGTCATGATAGGCCTTGCCACTGCTGTATATAGCCAGTGAACTATTTTTGGGGTCAGGCCCCATTTTGCCCCCACAATTCATTTGCATATATAGAGTGATGTGGCTGCTTTTTTTACTTTATCATTAATCGTATGTTTCCACGAGAGTTTCCTCTCTAATACTAGTCCTAGGTAGCTTGCCTCTTCTCTAATTGAAACTGTGATTCCCTCAAGGGTAGAGGGGCTTAGAGCATATCCTGTATTTTCTGGTGAACATGATTCGTTCTGTTTTGTTGGGATTTATCCCAAGCCCACTCGATGCAGCCCACCGGCTTACATCGTTCAAAGCATTTTGCATTATGTTGCAGAGGGTATCTGGGCATTTCCCTCTTATTAATTACCTGGGCGTTAAAATAACACAAATAGTCGAATTAATTACTTTCTCATAGGAATTCATATATTCTTTAAGCTCCAAATACTACTTATATGTATGTGTGTATTCATGTATATGAATATGTATATGTCCATGTATATGTGTTTCCTTTCATATATCTTTTACATGTGCATTTAAGTGCTGTCATAAAATCGCAAATGCACAAATTACTTACAGCTGAATTATGAGAAATTTTACACAAAACAAATTTAGCTCAGTGCGCAAGTCGTTAGGTGTAGTTAATATGTATGAAAATTACAACGTTTATCACACCTACTTATGCTAGCTTAAATATGTACTTATAAGCAGACTTCTGTTTATTTTCAAAAATCATTTCACTTACTCGCTCAACTTAAATGGAAACGCCAGCTGGCTGCCATAAAAACAAATAATAAATAACATTTGTACTCCTAACAAACTGTTTAAGCCCTTTCGCTAACAACAACAATGGGCACGAAAAATAACAATAAAAGACAGAACGAGCAAACGGCTGTTGATGCCGCTGTCATCTGTTACTGCTCTTTATGGCAAAAATGTATGCATCTACATTAGGGTGTCTCATCCAAAACAGTTGTGGCTATTCCAATGAAATTATAAAATTTATTATATTTTAAGACATCCGTCAAAATATTTCGAAAAAATACTAAGATTTATTTATTTATTGATTTAAAAATACCTCCAAAAATCGATTTTCTATAAATCAAATAAATTTTTAAAAATATTTTTTCCACGAAGTCACCTCATAAGCTAGAATTCAAAAGTTTTATTAACGAAATCAAAAAAAATTAGATTTTTTAGGTACGTCCAGCTCTCGTAAAGTTGAATATTTTTACGATATATTTAGAAGGTTGGCTTAAAATACAATAATTTTCACCATTCCACTAGGAAAACACTACCGCCTGCTTTGTATTATTTTTTTATGCGTACTGGTGCACCCTAGTGTACATGAACAAACCCGTGAAATTGCACTTAATACACAAAAGTCCCTAAGTGGAAAATACAACTTTATTTACATTAATTTATTCAGGTAAAAAATACGTAGTATATGCACTTACATATGTCCCTGAATCTGCCACTTCAAATGCGAGCATTTGCTTATTTCTGGGAAAAAATAAATATCAAATTGTCGCTGCCTTTGTTGTACTTTACTGTAAAAGTGTGCAAAAAGAGAGTTGTCAATTCGATATAAAAATTATTTCTTCCTTTCGTATTATTTTTAACGCAAACTCTTAGCAAAATTTAAAAAAAATTAAAAGTAAGTTTATATGAGACAGGCTGCTCTAAAAAATTTGACTGGATGGCTTCAGAGGCGCATTGTGTTACCTTACAGAGGTTTCTCTTAACATATCTTTCAATTGAAAAATCGCAAGGAGCCATATCAGGTGATTTTGATGGCTATTGGATAATATTCGTTTCGTACTTGACCAAAAATTATCGAATAGCGATGGCAATGTGCGAAGGTCCGTTGTCAAGGTGCAAAATCCGCGTAGTACTTTCCCACAAATACTTTTTTTCTTTTTGCCAAATTGCTTTTTGTAAGCGTCTTGAAACACCCAAATAATAGTCCTTATCAACTATCTGACCTTTTGACAAAAAATCGTGGTGTACAATGCCGTTGTAATCCATAAAAACGGTGAGAATTGCTTTCTTTTTTGACTGAAAAATACTGGATTGCTTGTTGGACTCGTAAGCCAACGTCTCGTCTCTAGTAATGATTCGTGTAATGAATGTTGGGTCTTATTCAGCCTTGGAAATCCTGTGTTTGGCGATATCAAAGCCGTACCTTTTTTGCATAAAATTGAGGGCCCACCCAACTGGGACCAACTTTACAGCAACACGTCAAAACAGCAAACCCAAATCACTAACTAAAATATCCTAAATGGAGTCATAAGAGATATTCAAGCCCTCTGCCAACTCTCCAACTCTGTGATGGTTAATTTGCAGCAAATGTGGGAACCTAAAAACAAAAACAGAACTCAAATCAATTGACTTAGAGCATCACCTAGCGGTTGTTCCGGAAACTTTTTGATGAAGGTAGTTTTGTGCACACTTAAAGTTGGCCAAAATTTGTATTGATTTGGGATAATTTGTTTTTTTTTCATATAACGAATGCTCGTATTTTTTAAGTCAGACTCGTTTTTTTTATGAGAAGCTGTTTCAATGCAGAAAATCATTCATATGCTCGCCATTGCTTGCCGAGCTGCAACTACAGGGTCCGGCACTTGAAGTGTTACAAACTTCAGATTGCTAGCGCAGCTGATGCACGGGCTTCAACTGTCTGTTAGTTGGCTAAATGACAATCCAGAGTATTGTTTACAAGCGCGCGGAAGCATTTTGCCGAGAGTAGAAGCGAAAAAAGAAAATCTGTAATGGATACTGAAAAATGATTTCACAGTCAGACCTTACAAGATCCAAAAAGCGAGTGAGACGAGAAAATATTTCAAATTGAGCAATTCGTAAACTCCCAAAATGGGTTTATGGAGGGTTTATTTGATCGACCGTTCGTATGAGAATTTGAGTCATCCAGGCAGCACCCGCCACAGGTAATGATTTTGGCCGCTGTAACCGCAGATACACGCTCTCCAATCGTTTTTATCGAGCCTGGCGTCAACGTCAATGCAAAATATTAATGGGAAGGAGTCTGGAGGTTGCTTTGAAAACGTGGGCAGAAAAATATTTCGGTGGCAGATCATGGACGTTTCAACAAGACTCGGCACCGTCTCAAAAAGCTCGAGTGGACCAAGAATAGCTAGAAAAAACAACGTTCCGAAGTTCATAACGTACACACAATGGCTCTCAAATTCACCAAACGCGAATCCGATGGATTATTCTCTTTGGGCCATTTTGGAGAGCAAGGTCCCAACTAAAAGATTCACCAGTCTCGAGGCGCTGCAAAAAAGCATTCGGGCAGCTTGCGATTCGTTTCTGGACCAACTAAAGGCCATAGTCAAGGTAAAAGGTGGTCATATCGAGCAAAAGTAAATCTATTCTTAATTTTGTATTATTTTCAGACAATTTTTATTTTGAATTTTCCCAACTAAATTTATGCCCCTTTTTAATTGATTATGCTTCGAGTGCCGGACCCCGGAATTGAACTATACTATTGAAAAAATCGTTTGTGTTGAAAGCGGGCTCCACCGAATGTTACTCACGCGCAAATCCATTCACCTACGGCAGCCGTCGGTCAGAAAAGCCTTCGATTTGTAAACGCTCCATAGACGCCTGAGAAGCTCAAATGCATCAAACTTGACTATTGATATAGTCATGAGCTTATGAGTTTTAATATTATGATTTTCTTTTGAAAAAATATAACATGAAAAACATTAAAATGACAGCCTTTGCAATTGCAGAGTACAAAATCCGACTTAATAATAAACTCATCTGTTTAGATGATCTCAAAAGTAAACAATAAATTCAATTAAAAGAATGACTTCATACACTTGCAAATAGTTCGAGCTACAAATTATACTATTTTTATTCAAAGTACTGATTTTTTTAAGTCACTAAATGACAAGTATTTTAAGTCTGTTGCGCAGTCGATAATATTTTTTGCTGTTGGGTGCAGACATATACACACAAATATATTTTACTGAGCTACAAATACTCACACGCGCATAAACTTATCTTTTGCATACTCTTCTGGCTTCACTTCCTTAAAGTTTTTTCGCAGCTTCTATAAATTTCGATTTGCTATGCCAACGATTAAGCCAAATGCTTTTGCTTTAATGAACATTCTGTCTCTCGAGTGTTTGGCTTCATATCGCCAGCAAAATTACGTACTGCTTACATAGCAGCTGCCACAGTTACTCGCACATCTGTTGATATTTGATAACAAGATACCTAATTTTTTGGTAAACTTTTCAACTTTCGTAGAAGTATGCCAACAGTTAGACGAAGAACTTTAAAAGTATCCAAGTGGGAGGTATTATGGAAAATTATAATTTTATTTTTTTGTACTTACTTAGTTCTTTAGACTTTTTTATTTTACATTTTCATGTACTATTTAAATGAGCTGTGAAAGGAACGGGTTTTGAAAGTGAACTTAATTTACATTTTTAAGAATATTATAATTTATTTAATACGTACGTGTACTAGTAATTTACGGAAAATAATGTTAATTTAGTTAAAAAAATGCATTTGGGCCTGATTTTGCGATTGGTAGATTTCAAGTTAGTTGACTTAGGCCAGAGGTGACCCAATTGTATATATTTTTGAAAATATTTTAATGCGTTGAAACTCACTTAAAAACTTTTTGACGGTAGAAATTTAAATAATTTGTATTTTCGAGCATAAATAATTGAGTTCAGGCGGTCATTAGTGACTGCTGGTTAGAAGCATGACTGGAGTGTAATTGCTGTGAGGCAGTTAATTTTTTGGGTCTATTTAACCTTCACTCAGATTTCGCAGTAATACAAAGATTAATTGAAGCTTCACTTATGTACATAATCATAAATTTAGTTTCTAACTGTGGAAGTGAAAGATTCCGCCAAAAAACTCTAACTCGAAGTTATTGTAAGTTACTTCAATTATAATAAAAATAATTCAAGCGTAAAAAAATTAAAGAGGAAGTTCTAAACACAGTTTCTAATACACATACCAGGTGTCAAAAAGAGGTTGTCTGTAAAGTCGGTTTACTGACGATAGCTTAACGTGATAACGTCATAAGAAAATACTGATTGAATGGTTGCATTTTCAAAAGAAAATTTTAATTTTATTTGTTTGATAGATATTTTGTATGGATATAGAGAATGAGTTAACATTAACATAACATAATATACTTTAACATAACATAACATAACATAACATAACATAACATAACACAACACAACATAACATAACATAACATAACATAACATAACATAACATAACATAACATAACATAACATAACATAACATAACATAACATAACATAACATAACATAACATAACATAACATAACATAACATAACATAACATAACATAACATAACATAACATAACATAACATAACATAACTAACATAACATAACATAACATAACATAACATAACATAACATAACATAACATAACATAACATAACATAACATAACATAACATAACATAACATAACATAACATAACATAACATAACATAACATAACATAACATAACATAACATAACATAACATAACATAACATAACATAACATAACATAACATAACATAACATAACATAATATAACATAACATAACATAACATAACATAACATAACATAACATAACATAACATAATATAACATAACATAACATAACATAACATAACATAACATAACATAACATAACATAACATAACATAACATAACATAACATAACATAACATAACATAACATAACATAACATAACATAACATAACATAACATAACATAACATAACATAACATAACATAACATAACATAACATAACATAACATAACATAACATAACATAACATAACATAACATAACATAACATAACATAACATAACATAACATAACATAACATAACATAACATAACATAACATTACATTACATTACATTACATTACATAACATAACATAACATAACAAATTACCCCGTATTAAAGCACTTATCAACAGCTTTCATTTGATACCCATATTGTACATACACAACCAAAGGTTACCCGGGTCCACGTTTTGACCTATATCTCGAGACCCCAGTCACGGAGCGGCATGAAAAATACTCTGTACTAAAGCATTCACCAACAGCTTCAATTTGATATCCATATTGTACAAACACATTCTAGGGTCCACGTTTTGGTCTCTATCTCGAGACCCTAGTCACGGAGCAGCATGAAAAATACTCTGGACTAAAGCATTCACCAACAGCTTCCATTTGATACCCATATTGTACATACACATCCGAAGGTTACCCGGGTCCACGTTTTGACCTATATCTCGAGCCCTATTTCCAAAATAAAATATAATCCATGTTACTCGTGGATGATGTAGCTTTCGAATGGTGAAAGAATTTTTAAAATCGGTCCAGTAGTTTTGAGCCTATTCATTACAAACAAACAAAGTTTTCCTCTTTATAATATTAGTATAGACAACATATCTTATAAGGTATATGGTAAATATTACCATACATTTTTTCCTTCATATATAATAAAAAAATTAATAATTATAACATTAAAGCAACAGGTATTATTAACAAACTTGGTTTTATTTTAAATTCTTCAAGTGAATCAAATTAATAATAATCAATAAGAAGGCATATGCAAATACAAATACGTGAATTTATATATGTACATTTGCGCATATACATACATACATATATACGCTCACTTAAGTAGGAGAGAGCAAGATATCGAACGTTGCCGTTCATTTGCTTTGTTTGCTTTGTCGTTCGTTCCGCCCTTTCGCTTGCAGTTCATTCAATGCAATGAGCAAGGTAACACTAATATGAGCAAGGTAACACTAATATGAGCAAGGTAACACTAATATGAGCAAGGTAACACTAATATGAGCAAGGTAACGGCAATGAGCAAGGTAACTACATATGAACAGTAATGAGCAAGGTAACTACATATGGACAGTAATGAGCAAGGTAACTACATTTGAACAGTAATGAGCAAGGTAACTACATATGGACAGTAATGAGCAAGGTAACTACATATGAACAGTAATGAGCAAGGTAACGACACATTTTTTCGTGCGTGCAGCCTGTTAAATCGAATTATAAGACGTTATCACGTCAAAAACTTGCATTTGCAAATACTGAAGTTTTATTGCAGATGCCGGAACATACAAATCATGCTAAAACATTTGTTGGAGTAGATTTTTACTTAAGGAGATGAACCCATCGAAATAGGCGCGGTAGTTTAAGGACAAGAGTTAACCAAATGTAGATTTTATTGACGATTTCGGCAGAATATCCCTTCGTTGCCAATATTTGTTCTGCAAATATTATTAATCATCCAAATTAATCATCCAATTTTGTTTTCAAATAACTCTTTTGCTAAATAAAAAAAGATTTTAGAGATGGAAATCTTTGTTTTGACCTTTACGAGCTCCACTCTTTGTATGTTTGTTTACTGCCGCTGTCTTGTTCACAAGTGTCAAATATTATTGACGTGCGACGCCATTTGTTAAAATTATAAATCCTCCGGGTGATTATTTTTGCGCCACTTTATACAAACCAGTACGCCTTGTACTAACGCACAGTTCTGTGTTAAAAAAAGAGGTTGTCTGTAAAGTCGGTTTACTGACGATAGCTTAACGTGATAACGTCATAAGAAAATACTGATTGAATGGTTGCATTTTCAAAAGAAAATTTTAATTTTATTTGTTTGATAGATATTTTGTATGGATATAGAGAATGAGTTAACATTAACATAACATAATATACTTTAACATAACATAACATAACATAACATAACATAACATAACATAACATAACATAACATAACATAACATAACATAACATAACATAACATAACATAACATAACATAACATAACATAACATAACATAACATAACATAACATAACATAACATAACATAACATAACATAACATAACATAACATAACATAACATAACATAACATAACATAACATAACATAACATAACATAACATAACATAACATAACATAACATAACATAACATAACATAACATAACATAACATAACATAACATAATATAACATAATATAACATAATATAATATAATATAATATAACATAATATAATATAATATAATATAATATAACATAATATAATATAATATAACATAATATAATATAACATAACATAATATAACATAACATAACATAACATAACATAATATAACATAATATAACATAACATAACATAACATAATATAACATAACATAACATAACATAACATAACATAACATAACATAACATAACATAACATAACATAACATAACATAACATAACATAACATAACATAACATAACATAACATAACATAACATAACATAACATAACATAACATAACATAACATAACATAACATAACATAACATAACATAACATAACATAACATAACATAACATAACATAACATAACATAACATAACATAACATAACATAACATAACATAACATAACATAACATAACATAACATAACATAACATAACATAACATAACATAACATAACATAACATAACATAAAATAACAAATTACCCCGTATTAAAGCACTTATCAACAGCTTTCATTTGATACCCATATTGTACATACACAACCAAAGGTTACCCGGGTCCACGTTTTGACCTATATCTCGAGACCCCAGTCACGGAGCGGCATGAAAAATACTCTGTACTAAAGCATTCACCAACAGCTTTCATTTGATACCCATATTGTACATACACGTCCGAAGGTTACCCGGGTCCACGTTTTTACCTATATCTTGAGACCCTATCTACCAATAGGTATTCAAACTATACGGAAATCATCTTCAATACCTACTTAACAATGTGTGTAAGTTTGGTTTAATTCGGTGCAAAGACACGGCGGGTCCACGTTTTGGCATATATTTCCAGACCCTAGTCATCAATAGGTATGAAAATTACCCCGTATTAAAGCACTTATCAACAGCTTTCATTTGATATCCATATTGTATAAACACATTCTAGGGTCCACGTTTTGGTCTCTATCTCGAGACCCTAGTCACGGAACGGATGGAAATACTCTGAACTAAAGCATTCACCAACAGCTTCCATTTGATACCCATATTGTACATACACATCCGAAGGTTACCCGGGTCAACGTTTTGACCTATATCTCGAGACCCTATCTACCAATAGGTATTCAAACTATACGGAAATCATATTCAATACCTACTTAACAATGTGTGTAAGTTTGGTTTAATTCGGTTCAAAGACACGGCGGGTCCACGTTTTGGCATATATTTCGAGACCCTAGTCATCAATAGCTATGAAAACTACCCCGTATTAAAGCACTTATCAACAGCTTTCATTTGATACCCATATTGTACATACACAACCAAAGGTTACCCGGGTCCACGTTTTGACCTATATCTCGAGACCCCAGTCACGGAGTGGCATGAAAAATACTCTGTACTAAAGCATTCACCAACAGCTTCAATTTGATATCCATATTGTACAAACACATTCTAGGGTCCACGTTTTGGTCTCTATCTCGAGACCCTAGTCACGGAGCAGCATGAAAAGTACTCTGGACTAAAGCATTCACCAACAGCTTCCATTTGATACCCATATTGTACATACACATCCGAAGGTTACCCGGGTCCACGTTTTGACCTATATCTCGAGCCCTATTTCCAAAATAAAATATAATCCATGTTACTCGTGGATGATGTAGCTTTCGAATGGTGAAAGAATTTTTAAAATCGGTCCAGTAGTTTTGAGCCTATTCATTACAAACAAACAAAGTTTTCCTCTTTATAATATTAGTATAGACAACATATCTTATAAGGTAAATGGTAAATATTACCATACATTTTTTCCTTCATATATAATAAAAGAATTAATAATTATAACATTAAAACAACAGGTATTATTAACAAACTTGGTTTTATTTTAAATTCTTCAAGTGAATCAAATTAATAATAATCAATAAGAAGGCATATGCAAATACAAATACGTGAATTTATATATGTACATTTGCGCATATACATACATACATATATACGCTCACTTAAGTAGGAGAGAGCAAGATATCGAACGTTGCCGTACGTTTGCTTTGTTTGCTTTGTCGTTCGTTCCGCCCTTTCGCTTGCAGTTCATTCAATGCAATGAGCAAGGTAACACTAATATGAGCAAGGTAACACTAATATGAGCAAGGTAACGGCAATGAGCAAGGTAACTACATATGAACAGTAATGAGCAAGGTAACTACATATGAACTGTAATGAGCAAGGTAACTACATATGAACAGTAATGAGCAAGGTAACTACATATGAACAGTAATGAGCAAGGTAACGACACATTTTTTCGTGCGTGCAGCCTGTTAAATCGAATTATAAGACGTTATCACGTCAATAATTCATTTCAATATTTAGAAACGAACTAAAACTATTTAAATTCTATTTTTCTTTTAACTGGCGAAAACTTCTCTAATACCCAAAACAACTAAGGCAGCAGCATCTGAAAATAGTTGAAATAAAGCTTAAGAAAACGATTAATCAAATCAAGTTTTTTAAGCTAAAATATATTTTACCATATCAGCATTTTGTGCTTTATCCACCATTTTTAATAAATTCTTCACCTTCTTCTACTACATATTCGCAGCATGTTGACATCTTTGCTGTGTGATGGAGTTCCAGATTAATGGATTTGAACCCCAAAATCCTGCTTAATAAAAAAAAAATTTAAATGTTTGCATGAAATTTCACTTTGAAGGCCGTGCAGGCCTTTCAGTACCTTTATGAAGCCATTGCTTCATCCCTTAGTGATGGTGGGCTTCGGATCATTGCTTTTCATAAATGTCCACTTTGGTGGCATTTACTCATAAAGAGCTTCCATTTATTCTGAAGATGATCCAAATTCTGAAATCGGTCAACTTTTCCATTTTATGCGCTTCATCGATTCGCCGGGAAAACCCCACTCCAGACATGATGATTTCGACACAGCTTTGTGTAAACCTAATATTAAACGCCTGACGGAATCATCTGAAATAAAAATAAAAAATAAATAAAACCAAAATGAAAAAATAATGCAAATGCATTTGTTAAAGGAGATGTTTCGTGAGGTATACTTGGCAATCCTTTTTTGAATTTTCAATTTTTTGTAGCACCAAGAGCCTACAAACCGATTTTCTCTAAAAACAATTGGATACTTTGTTTTAGACGCGACCTGGACCAACAAGCGCTCAAATATTCATGACTTTTTAATTTAGCTTCTGCTTGAAATTTTGATACAAAATTTTTGAGACGATATGAATTTGGAAAATGCAAAACAAAACTCTATGCTCTAAATAGCAAAGGTCGCGAGGATCTTCCCAACAAACTCACTGTAGTGTTTTCCAAAGAACCAGTCTGGGCATGCCGGATTTCCCTCTCGACTGGGTCAGAATGTTTCTATATTAGGTAAGCTCACAGTGGCATAGCGGAGAAGTACTGGCTGATAAGCTGGATATACAAAAGACCCTCGAAACATTTTCCCCACGAAATGAGAGAAGTGCGGTTCCTTTGAGAACCTATAGTCGTCTCCTGGAAAGATATGCCTCGAGTCAACTCAGCGAGCGTTGGGTTTGAGCGTAAACGTACCAAATTGCGAGATTCTTCTGACCACGAATAGGTTAGGGGAGCACGAAGGAACTTCAAAGGCTAACAAAGCCACAGATCTCGAATTTGATGTGTCTCCTTAGCGGGCATTATCTGCTAGGTGTCCATGCGATGAAACTTGGGCTGCTTCAAGTTCTTTCAGCAAAATCTGTATGAAATGGAATCATCTCAGCCCCTTCTTCTCAGCCGCCCTGCTCTCATCGGGCTCTCACTTGTTTGCTATATCTGCGGATATTGTGGGCTTAAATATCATCAGCTGGTCTATTTCATCAGTGTAATTAGTCAACATTTGGTCATCAACCTAGGAAGTTGAAAGAAAAAGGTTCTTTCCTCCTCCTGTTCGAATTTTCCCCCTCTGTTTTTCCTCTGTATCATCACTTTGGACGAATTTGATACTTTGTCGAAGTGGGCTCTCACATGGGAAGCCATTTATTTCACCCAAGTAGAATACCTCTCAATATCTCTACTAAGAACCGGCGTTGTACTAGCTTAATCTACTTATTTACAGCTAAATCCAATTATGCTATCAAAGCACCAATCAGTCAAGCTCTTGAACAACTTAATGGAATTATTGAAATTATCACCTCGTTTTCTCACGAAATATGAATTATTGTTTTTCTTAGTAGGTTTATGTGTAGTCGGTACAAAATTAGTTTGTTCACTGATGATAAATATTTATTTTACATTCACACTTTTCCATCTAAGTTTCCTACAACTCAATTTCATTTCAATGATTCGCATTAGTATGCAAAAACCTCAATACCCTTTCTTATCCCAATATTTTTTATATTTTGTCTCTGTACTTGCAAATTCATACGCCTCTTTCCACCCAACTGAATCGAGCATTCACTTCCTTATTTTCTGTTAAATTTGTGATTTTTCAACTTCAGCTGCCCAACTGCCTTGACACGATTTATAACCGCAAATTTTACTCCTACACAACTTGCCTATCTCGGTATTGCATCACGTTCATATTCCACTACTTGCGAATTTCTGCTGAAAAATTTATTTTTATGATGTCGCTTTTCTCATCATCCTCAATTTTTTTTATTTGCCACTGACTTGAGTATTTGTGAGTTTTACTTCTTTTTTTTTTTGATTATTTTATTCTGCCTCGAGTAATGCTGTCAAATATAACAATTTCTCCAACTTTTGTAATGAAAATTAAATTTTGGGTCTTTGATGTGCAAATGACGTTGTTTAATCGGCGAAGTAAGTGTGACCAAGAAAATCTTAGATTGAAAGATGAAAGCAGTAAAATGATGATCAAAAAATTTATAGCGAATAATCGCTTTACATACTTAGCATATTACCCAAAAGCACTTAAATTTAAATTTGCTGAACGCAAATACTAGAAAAATATGCAGAATAATTATTGAAGTATCACCATTTTTTTATATACCTTAAGCTATGAGTAAGGTGTGCATTGTAACCTTGATGAACTTTTATTCTTATGACCACTTCATTTCTTCATCTCATCACCGCCTCCTGACACTTAAACCACTTACGAACTAACTCGAAATGAACTCAAATTTTTTCATAACACGCACATGAACTAACTTTAAGTGACACTCAAAAACACAACTTCGAGACAATGTAAAGACCAATAGAGTTGCTGACGCCAAGCCTTGATGCCCTCAAATTGCCAGAGTTCATTGGCGACGACCAGTACAATAACTATAACTCGACTCTAAATAGCAGATAAAACAACAATGTTGCCAGTAAAAACAAAAAATATTTATTATCATATTGTGGATAGCAAGTATATATGTAGATATGCACATATAATTTCCTATGAAAGTCCAAAATCGGCCTTTGCAAAGCTTGTAAGTAGCAAAACACCAGCCAGTGCAGCACCGCACCGAAATCCGCCTACACTTTCGTGTACAAACAAATGCACATGCATACTGTGAAACGCTTTTATACATGTACGTACAACAACAACAATATACATTATACATATATACAATAATTTGCATGTAAATTTTTTGTTTTGATTTCTTGGTTGTGGTTTGTGAATATTTAGCTTTTTTTGTGTGTGTTTTTTTTTCATCTTCATTGCACTTGGTTTCATTATTATTCACACCATAATTCGTGTATACATGGTTTTATGGTTCTTGTGTTTTCTTTTTTCTCGAGGACAACATTTGGAATTCGTTAGGCATATAATTCAGTGATTACATTTTCAATGTCAGCAGTTAAAGTCATATACCCGTAAATGTTGCGTATACGCCGTGTACGGAAAAGTGTTGGCTTGTGTGGGAGAAAGTTTTTAGTATACGGCATAAAACCGCAGCTTCCTATAATTGTAAAAAAAACGTCAAGACACACCCCACAAATTGCAACAGGAGCACGGCCGAGCACCAAATAAAAGATGTAATAGCCTAAGTCGAAAATCATACTTTCGAAAAAAGACTTCATATGATATACCTCTAAATTATACAGAGCCCTTTTGTTAGGTAAATATGTTTTCATCAATAGCTTTTTAGAAAATTATGTTAGGCAGGTCCTTTACTGTGCATTATTTATTGCCTGATTTTCCCAAATTGGCCAATTGTTCAAATGCTATGTATGCAGACGACATTGACTTATTTTATTCGCATGGGTTCGGTAATGAAATCGTAACTAAACTTCAGGATGCGCTACAAAACCTGCCAGACTATTTCAGTACTTGGAAAATAAAAGTAAACATTTATAAAACGCTAGCTATCTTGTTTACTAGAAAAAGAATTTAGGTTTGTTTGGTAGTCATGATATCCCATGGGGCAATACCGTACGATATCTTGGGGTGGTTTTTGATAAAAAAAAGAGTATTTCTGCGATCACGTAATATAAATAATAAATAAACGCTCAGGCTTAAGCTATGAGAACAAACTAATAATTTAAAAGTATATATATACATATTTTAGCCAATACTATTATATGCACGTCCAGCCTGGAGTAATATCACATAGACGCATATTAAAAAACTGCAAATCTGTCAAATCTACTAACACTAGCCTGTAAGATGTAAAGCGGTGTGTAGTTATTTCCTTCGAAAAAATCTAAATATATTGGGTAGTCGAAAAAGTATTTTCGTATTTCTAATCAAAGATGTGTGTGGCCTAGCGTTGTCCTGGTGAAAGACGACGCCCTTTCTGCTGATCAGTTCTGGCCGTTTTTTTCGATTGCTTGCTTCAATCTCATCAGTTGTTGACAGTAAAGTGTAGAATCAATCGTTCGGGCAGGCTGAAGCAGCTCATAGTGGATAATTCCTTTCCAATCCCGCCAAACACACAGCAAAACCTTTCGAGGCGTCAATCCTGGCTTTGCGACCATTTGTTGATCTTCACCACCCTTGCACCATGGTCTTTTTCGCACATTATTGTCGTATTTGATCCACTTTTCGTCTCCCGTTACCATTCGCTTCAGAAATGGTTCGATTTCATTTCATTTCAGCAAAGAATCGCAGATGTTAATTCGGTCCATTAAATTTTTCACAGACAATTTATGTGGTACCCAAACATCAAGCTTCTTTTTGTAACTAGCCTTTTTTAAATGGTTCAAAACCGTTTGATGATGAATGTTTAGTAGCTTGGCAGCTTATGTGACGGTCCTAGTCAATCTTTTCCATAATTTCATCGACTTTTTCAACGATAGGTCGACCGGAGCGAGGTGCATCTTTCACATCGAAATTCCCAGAACGGAAGCGAGCGAACCATTGTTGTGCTACACGAACTGACACAGCATCGTCTCCGTAAACTTCAGATATTTCATTGGTGGCTTGCGTGGCATTCTTCCCTTTTATATATAGCGAATTTTTTCATTATTTTCACTCATCTTTGAACAGCTATTACTTTTTTTCAACTTCTCCGAATTTAATTTTTTTTTGTTAAATGAAGCCTAAAATGTCACGTTTCTAACAGCATGTGACATGACACAATATGATTGGTAGCACTGGAGATAGATGACTCCAACGACATCTATTGACAAAATACCAAAAGACTTTTTCGACTACCCAATATAATAAAATATAATAAATATATAAATCTAATGATGTAGAATTAAGGTCTATACCCTATTCTGAAAATTGTGCTATAACATGAATATTGCAACGTTAATAAAATCTAGGCAACTTTTATTGGAAGAATATGGCTGGATATATAACACAGATATTAACACAAAAAATAATCCGATCTACGTAGGCTGGTACTGCCAAAATTTAGTTTTTTTTTTAAACAATACATAAAATAAATATAAATCATTTCATTCCACTCTTTTAAAATCGATTAAATTTCATCTCTCCTCGGAAATGTGTTGTTAATGTTGATGGTGCGTCTTTAATTTCTTTTACTTCGTCCTCTGGTATACCTCAAGGAAATATACTGAGTCCCTACTTTTTATAATTGTTTTTAATGGCATTTCCATTCTATACCTCTCTTATACGTTCAATGCTGGAATAGGCCACCTTATTTATAGACCTTTTCATTATTGTCATATAAGTAGGTTTGGACATATTTTTCCATTACGCTTTGCCTTTTCATTTCACTGGCTCCACTTCGGATATTAGAAGTACTTTTCTGTCCCTCACTGTCCCTGATTAGGGATGGTCTGAACTAATTATGCTTCGCATGCTCCAATTTCTAGGACTGAGAAAGAATTAATTCGGTTTGCAATAATATTGGCCTAGATTTTTCTTGCACAAAATACCACTTCAAAATGTTACTAAATGAATTGCTAAACTAGATTCTAAGTATTCTCTAATTTTCTTTCCCTGTAGACTGTAAGAAAATGTAGATTTTCTGCATTAAAATGAAATAAATAAATTATTAGCTTATTTTATTATTGATTGAATTGTTTAACATTAATCTATTTTTCGAAGTCTGTAAAAATACTGCATTTTTTGGTCATTAAATAAATAAATAAATATTTGCGTCAAGTCAGATGATTATTTATATTTTAAGCTTACATTTTTTTTAATGTTGCATGACGGACGAATCCTTGATTATCTTGGTTATACATCCCACCCCCACTATTGCCTAATTATTTGTCCTATTTTTTTAATAAGTTTAAAACATTTTTTTTGTTTCGAAGTATCAAAACAATTTAAAAAGTAGTCGACAGTTTTCGTGACCCATATACTTATATTTATTCAATTCGAATTGGGCGTCAAATTAAGATTGGTAGGTAGATGGCTTACCGTATCCAATTTTGGTACAAGGGCTGCCAACTGATTCTTCAGCCAGGAGTCCAATTGCCTGGGCCCTTCCAATGAGTCATTAGAATTATAAGAATTCAGGCAATAATATGTTAAAGCGTCACCGTTAAGTTATGGAAACCCCATTTAATCATATTTTTTTAACCTCCTAACCTATGTCAACTATTCTGCCTACAAAATTCCTTATGGAGAACAGCGTATCGTTACTAGGTAAGAAAACTTTATTTGAAAGCCGCAAATATCGAAAATCATATGTGAATCCTGACCAACCCGACGCATCGACTCCAAAGCAGAATATTCATGGTTCGAAGGTGAATTGGTGTATTTGATGGGACCAAAAGAGTGTGGTATGTTATGAGCTGCTAGATTAAACTGGGTAAAATTAGTAATCGGCAACGGTGTTAACAAAAATTCATTAACTTGAAGTGTTCTTGGAACCAGAAACGATCGGGTTGGGTATGCAGATATGCTACTTGACTTTTCATCAAGGCTCGAACACATCTTGCGCAAGCCGTTAAAACCTACTTAGGACATAGCGACCGAGATTGTTACCTAGCCTGTCGCACAGCCCAATGATTCCTCATTCTCCTTGCCACTTGTTTCGATCAATGAAACATTGCCTTGAGTGGAACACGCTCCTTTCAGTTAATGGTATCAAAACATTTAGTCGATTTGTGAAGTATACCTCTTATTTGTTCCTAAACTTGAGTTTCCGTACATTTTTATGTCACCTGCGTGTGGCAGATAATTTTTATGTGAAGCTTCTATGTTGCACAAATACATTCGGTGACTTGTCATTGCCTGCCAAGCCCAGCGAGAGCAGCCGTTGGATACAAATTTATCTGCATTTGAAGTTTCATTCCCACAACGGACGTCAGGCCGGAACTCACCGAATTGTACTCATGCAGAAACCCACTCACCTACAACAACGTACACATGCATGTATAAGTACAGCTACTTTAAACTCAGAATCATTTTTATATCTGATACCACAAAAATAGTAACTGGTAAAATTGGATTCCAGCAAATGATAAATGATAAGTGTATCAGTAAAAAATTGGTTATAGTTACAAAATATGCAATGCCAGCACGTATAGTGGGTTTTTTAAGAGCTTTAGAACGTTATATCACAAAATAGAAATATTGTTAGAATCGAGTAGCTAACTTCATGGCATTTATTTTTTGAATGCCATAACCGGCATACCTATGCCCACCGTGGGTAAAAGTTACATAGTCCATAGGACCAGTCCAATTCTTGAATACTTTGTCCAATAAATCTGAATAATAAATCTAAATGAGCCCAATCAGCAAAAAAGCAACGCAAGCGAGGTCATTAGGCTTCAATTCCTGCACGAGCTGAATTTTATAGGCTAAGATCCCTAAGTAAAATTTTACACATAGTCGAACGACAAAGACCGGAAAGTTGAGAATATCGATATTGCGGCGTCTTCTTAAACACTTTCATGCGATTCATGATAATTTTCCACCCCTTACTGACAGAAATTTGAACACAGTTTACCATTCTCAACTGTCAAACCATGGTTCTCAATATCGATAGCTTTCATGCGGCTAAAAAAACAGCCGATGTATTACGATATAAAGCTTAGCAAACTCTGTTATAAGTTCCTTACGCAGCCGTAGTGGCATACATTTTAATTAAGCAACAAATTCTTATATTTAAACCATGTAAAAATCTTTAACAGACACGAATTTAATTTGTTATTATTTATTTTATTATCTTTCCAGATTAACTCTGTGACACACGATATTAACGTGAAATGAAAGTTAATGTGAGAGAACGTGCTGAAACACACTATTGGATTGTAAGTAATATTATTAAAAAAATAATTTGTATTGCACTGTACAACACAAAAAATAACACGGTTTGGCAATGGACTCCGGTAGAAGGGATAGAAAACAATGTACGTGTATAAACGACTTCAGAATTTGTGCCTGAATTTTTTGTTAAGAAGTCCAATGCACATAAAAAAACTGGTTAGGGATTAAGTTCATAGCGTTTTTAAATTTTATTTGCTATTTGGAAAAGGGTAAGTATTCATTCGATAGAACGCTTTCTGGTCTACAAAACTAAGTTAATTGTATTTTTGAGTTGTTTAATTTTTGATTAGTTCTGAGGCTTAGAAATCGAATACTCAGGAGGCAAAAATCCACTTTTTTGACACCAGCTCTTCTTTGCTTTTTATCGTGGTTAAAAAGCTGCCGAAGCAGCCCGACTCATTTGCGACGTATATGAAGAAGGTGTCATAGGTGAGTCTACAGCTCGAACATGGGTTGCAAAATTCAAAAATGGCTTTGACGCCGATAAAACATCCCGCAGCGGAAGGCCTTCTGAATTCGACGAAGATCATCTCAAATCACTTTTGAAGGAAAAAGGCCACCAAACCAGTTGTGAATTGGCGGAAAAAATTAACTGCGATCATAAAACCATTCTCACTCACCTTCATTCAATGGGATCTACCAAAAAATTTTGAGCTTGCTTCTCGAAATCTCGCACGCCATCGAGCAACACGCGGTCGTAAGCAGCGCTTTTTGTACCGAAACGACACAGGAGATGAGAAATGGTGCCTATACAACAATATAATGCAAAGCAGAATGTGGGTGGCTCCAGGAGATACGCCAAAGCCGAGACTCAAGCTGGATCTTCATCCAAAGGACATCACGATATGTTTTTGGTGGGACTGAGGCTGAGGCCTTTATGCACTGCGACCAGATTGATCTATTGTGCGCCCTTAATTACTTAATTATAATTATTTAGTATACCGAGGAATCGAACCAGCTCCTTAGAAGGTAGCAATTGTGGGTCTTCCACCTCTAGTAGGTACGAGCCCAGGATTCTGTGTCTCCAGTGGCCTAATGCCTCACAATTGGTGATTAAGTGTTCCGTAGACACCTATTCATCACAGCAGAACCTGCATGATCTTGTACTAGATAACCCTATTGTGTTAAAGTGTTTATTACAGACCAAAGGCCTGTAAGTGTTAGTGACCTAGGGTTAGGGCAGTCTTTGCACTGTTGGCATTGAAGTTCAAAACCTTTTTGGAGTGATTAAGCCCGTTCCAGTGTTCCCTGGTTTTTGTTTGGATCCATTTTTTGTATTCCTATTTTATATTAAGCCGAGAAATGCCATTGTTCCAATAAATAGCCCTTCTACCTCTTGTTTGGTAAAAGTCTGCCTTGTCGTATCCTTTGTGTCCCTCATGTCCTGGTACCCAAATCAGTGAGACCTGATTATGAGTAGCCCGTTTATTGAGTGCATTGTTACGCTCTGTTAGGACTTTTGGTGTTTCATGTACACAGTCGGTTTCGAACCTGGCTACTACCGATAGGTAGTCATGCACAAAACCATTTGGCTACAGCAGCTATTTTCAATCTCTATTAATAAGCCTAGTGCTTAGAAGGCAGAACATTTCGATAAATTTGTTTAGGTCTAATCCAAGCCCAGTCCTAAATAATCAATCCAGCTATTCACCATTCACTTCGCTTGCCGTCAAATCCCTTTAGAGTATAATTTTGTCAAGAACACCACCAGAAACTGTTACGCAAAATTATTCAACACATTTTTAGTTAAACCCATTTGCTTTAAGCGTAAACTGCTCGAGCTTACAAACTAAACCAATCAGAAACTTCAATATATTGGCAAAAATTGTAAGTGGAATTAAATTGAATTTCATTTTACTTTTATTCGGTAATAACACATTTGTATGCAGAATAAATTCGCAAATGAGCGAGCGAAAACAAAAACAACTAAATAAAACAAATATGCAAAATACAAATCGGCAAATGCAATACGTGAGAGTAAACAATTTGCATGCAGTGGTAGCGCGGGTACACTCAGCCATACATACTCAACCACGCGAATAACCGCGAGCTTCAAAATGCTCTACTGTGCTCTGTGTTTATATGCACACGTATGTACAGGGTTTTTCAAGCTCACAATCCTTTCTTAAAAATTTTTTTTGGTTATTTCAGGAAGGTTCAGCAGAAATCCCACAATTTACTAAAATGCATTAGAAAGTCCTAGAAAAATAACTAAAATCTATTACAAAAATGGTGAACCTATGCATCTACTACATTTCACCCAATTACGGCTATTTTTGGTCTTATTCGAGGTGTGTTCAAAAAGTGTCGCGAATTTCGATTTTTTTGTGGCGATATGTTGGTACTCATGTCTCTCACTCATGCCGACGAGTTCGGCCATTTTGAATGTTCAGTTAATTAGCTGACAGCTGCTTTCCTTGCACGTGATCCGGCTTATCTTCGATTTTACCTATTCAAAAAGACGGATCAAAGAGCCTGTATCACATTTTGCGTGAAAAACGAATGTTGACTGTGTCATACGGAGAAGCTACTTTGGACCACAGCAACGTTTATCGGTGGTACAAAATGTACTCAGAAGGCCAAGAAGATGGTTATGGTTATGACGTGGAAACAAAGCTCAATCAACTCAATGGAAGCTGCTACCCGAACCAAGACCGAAAAAAGCGCGCCAAGTTCGGTCGAATGTAAAAGTTTTGCTTACCGTTTTCTTCGATTGCAGAGACGTTGTGCATCATGTGTTCTTGCCACAGGGTAAAACCGTTAATGAGGAATTTTACCTGCAAGTTATGCGCAATTTGGGCGAAGTAATCCGCCAGAAACGTCCCAATTTTTGGAAGAACAAAAATTGGCTCTTGCATCACGATAACGCCCCTGCTCACACATCGTTGCTTGTGCGCGACTTTTTGGCCAAAAACAGCAACAAATGATGCCACAGTCACCGTATTCACCAAATCTGGGCCCCTGTGACTTTTTCTTGTTCCCGAAACTGAAGAGGCCTATGAAAGGACGACGCTACGCTACGATTAACGAGATAAAGACGTCATCGAAGGAGGAGCTGAACAAGATAAAAAAAAAAACATTTCTTGAAGTGATTCGAAGATTGGAAAAAACGATGGCTCAAGTGCATAATATCTCATGGGGCTTACTTTGAAGGGGACAAAATAGATATTAATGAAAAAATAAATAATTTTTGAAAAAACACAAAATTCGCGATACTTTTTGAACACACCTCGTAATCGGCCAACAAAGTCCAGAAGTAAATCGCAAAATGTGAGTTATTGTTATTCCACGAATATTGCTGGAATGACGGCTTTTGGCCAAATATTTATCAGGGCGTTCCGGTAACATAATGTCGTAGGACCGGAGCAATTTGAGTCGACTTTGGTGGCACCAGTGGTGGTTAGTCCTCATTAAGTTTGTTTGTCAATCACTTTTTTACTAAATAAAAAACAGGGATTTTAAGTGATGGAAATGTTTATTTTGACCTTTACGCGCTCCATTGTTTGTCTGCTTGTGTAATGCATGACGCCGTTTGCAAACTTTATAAATCTTCCGATAGGTGGATCAATTTAGCGCCACCTAATACAAAGCATAAAATAACCAATTCACTTTCTTCCCCGCCGTTAAATTGAGCCAAAAGAGTTCCCATTTAAAATATGTGCTGAATTGTTTATTAAAAAAAAACCGCTCTTAAGCTTGAAAGACCCTACACTTGGCGATACTGCATGAATGTGTACACATATTGACCGTAACCACAATCAGCTGCAGCAGCAAATGTTTTGTTCATGTTTTCGTGGTTGCTGGCTGGTTGACTTCGGCGCGCAAGTGTTGCCAATAAATGAGGTGGTGCAAAAAATGTCTCTAGTAATATTTAATTAGGATTTTTTTGAATTATTAAAATTAATTTTTAATCAACTAGAAACATGAAATTAATAACAGGCATAATGTAGTCGGAACGATCCGTGTTTATAGCCGGCCAAATACTGTCACTCCGCAGTACTCCCTGTACAAGTAAAAATAGAAGAAACAGCGACCGAAATGAAAAGGATACTGACAGAGGCAAAAAGCAGAGCATATGGGAGTAGAGTTTAGGCAGTCAACTCGAACCGACATAATCGAGTATAGATATTAATTCGCTAAACTAAATACCAAAAACTAAATAATCTACAATAAAATACACAAAACTAAGTCATTAATACTACATACTAAGTTGTTCAATAGGTTTTGCGGTTCGATAAGAAAAACACAATTTTATGGTTTGAGCAGCAATACATTGTTTGAACGAGATTTCTAGGGGCCAAATCTGGTGAATACGGTGGATGCTCCAAAAATTCGAACTTTAATTCATGGATTTTAGCCATTGTCGGAATGCTCTTGTGACACAGTGCATTGTCCAGATGAAAAAGAACTTTTTCTTTTGCAAACCGAGTTGGTCTACAAGGTTACAAAAGTATTCAGAATTTATTATTTTACCAGTAAAGATACTAAAACTACTATACTAAAACTACAGATACTAAAATATAAGGTGAATTTTGAAATATCTAGGGCTACGTACATTCGACTTTCGATTATTATTTTTTTTTATGTTGGTACACTCGTGTCAAGGATATGTTCACGGTTTTAGCAATATAGCATTTTTTGTTTCTTTGTGAGAGGCATAAATAAGATAAGTGTCTTGCGTCTTCGGTGGTTTTCTGCTACCGAAAAAATGGATCAAAGAAGTTGTATACAATTTTGTGTAAAAAATAGAATTAAGTGCTCAAAAACGCTTTAAATGTTGACAATAGCATACGGTGAGAACACTCTGAGTCAAAAAAATGTTTAAAAGCTTTTCACAGAAAGTCGAGGAGATGTGAATCGCGACGTTCGCTCTCGTCGAAAATCTTGAGAAAGGGAAGAAAATTATTATGGAATCACAATTAGAGATGTTTCTGAGGGTGTCGGCGCATCGGTTGGCTCATTCCATGCAATCTTCTCGGAAATTTTGGGCACGAAGCGTGCGGCAGCGAAGTTCGTTCCAAAATTGCTGAATTTTTAACCAAAAACAACGTTGCATGTAAAATAAAATAAATAATTGGCGCGTACACTTCTGTTAGGTGTTTGGCCGAGCTCCTCCTCCTATTTGTGGTGTGCGTCTTGATGTTGTTCCACAAATGGAGGGACCTACAGTTTTAAGCCGACTCCGAACGGCAGATATTTTTATGAGGAGCTTTTTCATGGCAGAATTACACTCGGAGGTTTGCCATTGCCTGCCGAGGGGCGACCGCTATTAGAAAAATGTTTTTATTAATTTTGCTTTCACTGAGACTCGAACCAACGACCTCTCTGTGAATTCCGAATGGTAATCACGCACCAACCCATTCGGCTACGGCGGCCGCCAACGTTGCATGTGCATCGCTCAAAACTGATGGCGAATCGTCCCTATGGAAGAATTCAGGAGTGCCAAGACTAAAAAAAGCACGCCAAGTTCAATCAAATGCCAAGGTTTTACTCACTGCTTTCTTCGATTATCATAGCGTAGTGCGCAGGAGTTCTTACCACAAGGTCGTATGGTAAATAAGGGCGTAAAAAGCAATACGAAAAAAACGACCGGAATTGTGGGAAAAAATTCATGGATTTTGCATAATAATAATGCACCTGCTCACTCATCTTTGCTAATGAGAGATTATTTGGCCAAAAACAACACCGTTACCATGTCTCAGCTACCATATTCAAGATTGAAGAGACCCATGAAAGGACGGCGTTTTGCGACGATTAAGGAAAAAACCTTAATCGATGAGGGAGCTCAAAGACGTACCAAAAAGAGCATACCAGAACTGCTTCGATGATTGGAAAAAAAACGCTGGCACAAGAGTATTATATCTGAGAGGGACTACTTTGAGGGAGAAATAATAGAAATTGATGCATAAATGAATATTTTTGGAGCAAAATGCAAATCCACCTTATTTTTTTAATACACTTCGTACACATAAAAATAAAAAAGAAAATATAAAAAATAGAAATTAAAAAATAAAACATAAAACATAAAAAATAATCACAGGCGGCTGAAAAAGTACGAAATTTCCTCACACTAGTCACCACGTGTTTAATTCATAAAGGCGAAGAAACTCGCAGTCCGGCAGCATATAGGCCCATAACTTGTCTACCGTAATCTATAAGATCCTTACATCATGCATATCAACCTTGATTTACGACCAAGCTCAACCGAACGGCATACTTACGAAAGAATAAAAAGGGTTACATGGAGCAGCTAATTATAGATCAAGTAATTATAGGGCAGATGAAAAAGCAAAATCGAAACCTGTATGCAGCATAGATTGATTACGACTCTGTTATACACTCTTGGCTTATAACTGTACTGCGATTGTATGGCAGCCGTCAGCGACATACTTAAGAAAACGGACCATGGATGTGGGTTAAAATATGGCGATGTGAGAAAGTTTACAATCGCTAACTATTTTATGTAGATGACCTAAATTTATAAGCTGGCAAAGAAAAACACTTGAAAAAATTGCTAGAGTGCGTAATTAGCTTCTCTAAAGACATCCGAACGCCTATAGGATTTAATAAATGCCGAAAAATATAAATTGTAAAGAGCAAAGTTCCAAATGTTGGCCATTCAGGAAATGGAAAAGGGCGAATTTTATAAGTACCTTGGGGTATGACAAACCAAAATGTAGGAACAATGCAAATGAGGGAAACCATCACTGGATATCGTTACCGACTACAGCTAATGCGTTTCACTCGAACTCTGAGCTCTCAAAGAAAAGCGGCCGGAATGGGACGGTAGACATGACAAACTGATTTTGCTGTATGAGAACGCCAGTCCCCACGTTGCTAAATCGGTCCAGAAATATTTAGAGGGACTGAATTGGGAAATCTTGCCCCACTCGCCGTATTTCCTAGACATTGCACCTTCGGATTACAATCTGTTCCGTTCAATGCAGTCAGCTCTTATTGGAGAGCGGTTAACTTCTTACGAGAACATCGCAAACCGGCTCAATGAGTGGACCAAGTAAAAACAACTCGAATTTTACGTCAGTGGAAACCGCATGCTGCCTGAAAGATGGAGTAAAATTGTAGCTTCCAAAGGCACATATATATATATTGTATATATATATAATATAATTGGCGCGTACACCCTTTTTGGGTGTTTGGCCGAGCTCTTCCTCCTATTTGTGGTTGTGGGGTGCGTCTTGATGTTGCTCCACAAATGGAGAGACCTACAGTTTCAAGCCCACTTCGAACGGCAGATATTTTTATGAGGAGCTTTTTCATGGCAGAAATACTCCCGGAGGTTTGTCATTGCCTGTCGAGAGGCGAACGCTATTAGAAAAATGTTTTTCTTAATTTTGGTGTTTCACCGAGATTCGAACCAACGTTCTCTCTGTGAATTCCGAATGGTAATCACGCACCAACCCATTCGGCTACGACGGCACATACTTCACATAATATCATGAATTATTTAATTGTTTAATAATTCGTAACTTTGGCTCAGAAATGGCGGAAACTTATTCCCGTACCCAATACAAAAAATTAAAAATACAAAATAAAAAAATATATAAAAAATGTTCCTTTCTCACCCAGCCAGGGGCTTTCTCTATATGGGAAATAAGAAACGAAATAATTGACCCAAATTCAAATACATCCAATAACAGAGAAGAGTGAAAGCTTTTTATTCAGTTGTTGAGTTTATTAATATATGACAACAATAATCTTCCCCATTTTATTGGATAATGTACCATTAACTTATAAATAAAATGTGTAAAAATTCAGCGACTTAGCCTGTAAAAATACAACACTGTCACACAGTTGTCTACGCGATGCAGCATAAGCTCGTAAACTCATCCATATTTTTATTGCCTGCGGCAGTGGACGTGGTGTACGCACAAGTATTTTAATCTGTATAAGAGTGCAAATATCCACGTACCATACGAGTTACCACAATCACGTTTTGAATCAATATACAAGAGCGGATAAGTACGTACACACATTCATTCTCATCCGCATTTGGGTGTCGATTTTCGGTTTTCGCCAGCAGCAGTATTTGTGGATGCCACAGAATAGTGGCCAGCGGCATTTTTGCTGAAATTTACTGCAGGCAACCACATGCAATTTCTCGCTATCACAATTGCTCATTCCACCCCCTCTCCAACTACGTTGCTGGCTGCCAAAAAATATAATTTTTCATACAATTGTAAAACAATAAAAATCTATCGTCACTTGGACGTTCGTTTTTGGCATGCAGTTAAATGTTGTCTGGTTTTGCAGTTATTCTGAACAAATACACAGCCAGTCATGCATTCACTTTGTACTTCTTGGTCTTGTGCCAATGCAATTGAAAGGAGGAAAGTCGAAATCAAAAAGTAAATGCCAAAAGATAACAACAGTGACGCTCTGAGTAATGTGCAATTCCTGCCTAAATGCCGCCAACTTTGTTCTTGTTGCTGTTTTGTCTTTGTTTTTTTTCTTGTTCGCTTGCTTTGTGGTTTCATTTTTCGGCAGCTCATTTGGAGTGTGACATGCCAAAAGTTGTCATTTGGCTGGAAAAATGGCATTCTTGCATGCAAGCATAAACGAATTTATGCTGAAGTGGCGGAAATTTATAATATAATGACAGCAAGCGGCTGCTTAAATGATTCTGTGAGCCACAGGCATTGGATATTAAGGAGTCATTAGCGCAGGCACAAATAATTTAGTTGTGATTGTTTTTTATTTTTATTATTTTTTTTTCGCAGCCAAAGGTTTACATTTCTCTGGTTAGATGAAGCAGTTCACAGTTTATTATTTAAAGAAAAATCATCTGAATTGAAATGGCGGTACACATTTAACCAACCAACCAACCAACGGTACTGGTATGAAGTCCTACAAAAGACGTTATGTCTCCGGTACTATATAAACCCACAAAATTTAACCATTCTGAAGTCACAAATGTCTGCAACACTTTATTACTAACTGGATCTCTTTTTGAGATATAAACAAAAAGTTTCGGCGAGCTCATTAAATAAGGATTTTGTCAAGTTCTGAAAAATTAGGCTATTCGTTTTTACGTGGGTTTTTAAAATAGCTTTTACATCTTCGCATTGAGCAACAATTTAGTTTAACACCCTCACAAGGGACGTATACTAAAACCATGTAACATATTATATTGAGAAACAATGCCGCCTTAACATCTAACAAGATGTTGATAGACGAGAATTTCACACATAGGACTTGGATTATTTACTGATTTGTTCCAATAGGTTCATTTATTTACTCAATAAGTGAGCAATTCTTTGTTATCACATCTCAATTTGGGTCACAGAACACCTCAGGTTAGATGTAGAGCTTAAATTTATCAGAATTTATTTATATTTATTAAAAATTCCATGAGGTACTACTGATATAATCAACTACTGTTTCGAAGAAAAAGAAATCCATTATTTTTTCGCAAATGGTTTCAAACTGTCTTAGGACCGCATAAAATCAAGATGTGCTAAAGAATGCTGAAGGTTCATCTCGCTTATTCAACAACACAACACCACACTTTATTGGGTTCCCAACCACTCTGGAGAGGAGCGAAATAAAAGAGCGGATGAGTTTGCGAAGAAAGGCACTAAGCTTGACCTTTAGCGAGTGGTAGAGGATACAAGTGTTCCTCCAAACGAACTATATCGGGGATAAAGGTGGTCTCTGATTACTAACTGCAGGGTCTCCGGGATGCTCTGGCCAAAACTGAACCTTAAAAGGACAAAATGTCTGCTTGCATTCAACAGATCAACTACCAGTGTCCTTACAAGTGTTATAACGAGCCACCGCACTATTGGCACCGTAGACATTAGAAAGGACGTAACTCATAATGACTTCTGCAGGAGCTGTAGAGGCGAAGAAGAAATTGAGTCGGTGAATATCCCGCACTTCTTAGAAGCCATGCCAAGGCGATTATTCTTTGAAGACCAGGGAAATTTGTAAATTTCTTTAAAAAAATCCAAGTGGTTTAAGCAACTTAATTAGGGGATGGAAATCAAATACACGTATCTCAATTGGCTTTAGCCCCACCGAGAGTCAGGTCTTAGACAAGCAACCTGGCTAATCTAACCTAAGTATAGGCACACTCGAAAAATCAAAGTTCTCAGTGCTATAAATATTCTTCTAATAAATGTATGTATAAATAGAAAACGAGATTTTCTAAATGTATTTATTTATTAGGTATCTGAAAAAAAAGATAAGTAATATCGACATAGGTTTACAAGCTCAACCGTGAAAGGTAAACAAAGGCACAAATTCACATCAAAAAGTAGTGACACATTTATTATGTTAGTGTTTGCTTTTGGCGTCGTAACGATAAACTCATGTTATTTTCACTCACAATTTGACCTATAGTGCGGTGGCACAAAATCCAAAAATTTCGGATGTCAAACTGTGCGCGACCCTGCAAAATTCATTTGAAATCAATTTCAACTCCCAAACTGTTCAGAATACCCTATATATGGCTGGGGATCATCTACGCAATTCCTTCATTTCGAAGGTAAATAAGAAAAAGAGGGTAGAATTTGCTAAACAGCATTTATATAGCCCCGACGCTTTTTGACGAAAGTCAAATAAAGAGCTTCAAGAGAACAAGAAGAAATTTGACGGTTTGGGGGTGTTTCGCGGCATCTGGTGTCGGAAAGCTCGTATTCATAGATGAGACAACCGATAAGCATGTGTATCGCGACATTCTTAAAGTAAATTTAAGTCCAAGTGTCGAAAAACTGGGCCTTAATGGAACAACTTGGCAATTTCACCAAGATAATTACCCAAAACACTCGTCTTATCTTGTGGATTAGTGGTTGATATACCATTGCTCACAGCTTAAAACACCCTCCCGATCGCCGGACTTAAGTCCCATTGAGCATATATGACATCTTCTGGAACGGAAGATACAATCTCACCACATAACGTCAAAGGATTCTCTGAAAAAGCCAATAATTTCTGAATGGATTAAAATAACACCTTCCGAAACTTCAAATCTGGTAAATAGTATGAAGAGAAGTTTGCAGGCCGTTAATCAATCTAAAGGAGGACCCACAAAGTATTATCAACTACTTTTTTGCAATTCTTTCGCTCGTGTAACTAATGACGATCATTTTGAATCCAAAATTATTAAAATCGGTTCATTTTTGACCAAGTTATGAGCCTTTAAAAAAAATGTTTCTTATAAAATTAAAAAACATCGATTTTGAGCCAAAAAACAAAAATTGCCGATACAGCTTGAAAAAAGATTTTTTCGGGCGAACAAAAAAGTACGTGTCTTATTATTTTGACCAGCGAGTAACATATTTGAGTTACATCGAAATCGAAGAACATGACTCGAATAGCCCGGTTGAATTGAAATGGAAAGCACCGGCTGCAATGGAGCAAGTTGATTACGCTACCTGTGCAAATACTTTTTTGATGTGAATTTGTGACCTTTTTTACCTTTCAAGGTTGAGCTTGTAAACCTAAGTCGAAATTAATTTTTTCTTTGTTCAGTAATAAATAAACACATTTAGAAAATACTATTCTCTATTTTTTATACTTTCATTAGAAGAATATTTATTGCACTGAGAACTTTGATTTTTCGAGTGTGCCAATAATTTTTTGATTCACTGTATAAATGTAAGTCAAAAATGTAAAATATAAATAAAAAATGTAAATTAATATCTTAATATTTTTGAATAAATATTCACTTAAGACTATTATTGATTTAATCTACAGACCTCGAAAAGTATGCAGCATCACAATTTTTAAAAAAGCATGGCCTTAAAAATATATTATTTCATATAAGCATAATAGTAATAAGAAAGTTTAGGATTTCATAACTGAATTATTTTGTTTTCTTTGTTTTGGCCTTTTTCACTTTCGGACTTAACCACACACGAATCCGTCTTTTATTTTTCAGACCATTTTTTGGTGTGCCTTGGGTGCCATTGTCATAGCCGGTATCGCTGTAATATCATATTGGATACGACGATGCAGGTATGTATCCACAAGAAAGCATGAGATCATTGCCTTACGAATATATGCGTATGTATAAGTAGATTTATATATGAATTTTAAGAATATCAACAATAATTAAATTTATTATATGTTTCTTAGCTAATGTTATACCATAATTGCGATTTGAATATTAAAGTACGGTATGCATGGAATAAGTGAAAATATATAGTAGAGTTCCATGTAAGAAGAAAAATAATATTGAAATTAAACTTGAACAAATTTCGTGTAACTCTATGTACATATTATATTAATATTAGATTTAGCTACATATTAACAACTTCAAATCTAAAAATTAAAATGTTGACTTTAATATATCGCTGGTATATTCTAAACTCCCCTCTCAATACCGTCTGCCGTACTAATGAACGTGCATTAGTTAAGAAAATTCACCAAAATTTCTAAATTTCTAGTTGATATATGAATACCATAAAGTCTACGCATATGCATATGGATGTAAAGGAGACACACGTGCTGCATATGCATTAATGCAGAAGCTAGATTCCTATTGTTGCAAACGTCTAAATGCAATTAGATATGCATATCTCAGCCAAATATTCGTTTAAGGAAAAAAAGAAAACAGTGAATTTTACATGCAGTTGAATTCGAAACCTAAGAGGCCTGCATGGTTAGCAGGAAAAGTGTGTGTTGCCCAACTAATTCTGAGGCATAAGTTTAAAATTTGTGTCAACAGTTTTTAAGCTAACATTTTATTTTAATTACTGCATATTCTTAGAAAATATTAGATAATATTTATTAAGTATTTTTACTTAGCAAAATCCTCAAAAGAAAAATTGGTTTTTCAAAAAACGTAACATTTACTACAAACTGTAAGTAAATTTCATTTCTTTATTAAGTCTATGATTACAAAAATTTTACACAGATCGATAACAAAAACAAAGTTTTATGGTTTGAAATCCACTTTATTATGTATTTAGTATAGTCTTCCTGAATATCAATACACTTATTCCAACGAGATTCCAATTTATGAATTTCATCCCCTAACGGAGAGTCTTGAACGACTGCGAAATACGCTTCCACAGCGGTTATGACCTCATCATTTGATGAAAAACGCTTTTCCCGCATGAAGTTTTTTAGGTCAGGAAACAGATGGAACTCGCTTGGAGGTAAATCTGGTGAATACGGTAGATGTTCCAATAATTCGATCTTTAATTTAAAATGCTCTTGGGACAGAGTGCATTGCAATTTTTCTATTTTTCTTTTTTTACGAAGTTTTCCCTCAGCTGGTTTAAAAGGTTGCAATAATATTCAGAATTTATTGTTTTCCCAGTGTGCAAACAAAATTCCTTTCGCATTCCAAAAATTTATGGCAACATCTTCTTAGCCGATTTCGGGATCTGAAGAGCCAGGTTCTGGCCTCTTGTTTTAATTTAGAATCGTCGTGGTGGACCCAATTCTCATCTACAACCGATACAAAAATCCACTTTTAACATCATTTTAGTTACCAGATTTAAAAATCGGTGTAATTGAAGCCAGTTTCCAATGGTTAATAAGAGCTCCAGAGTTGAGGGAAAAATTGATTATGCAGAATAAAAGCAATAAAAGCTTGAAGCAAAGAGAATAGCCCATCAGGGTCACTATGCCAACGTTTTTTCCAATCATCATAGCATTTCTGGAAGGCCGATTTCGGTATGGATTTCAGTTCCTTCTTCGAATTCTCTTTTATGACTTCAATTGTCTCAAAATGTTCTCCACGGAGCGGAAACTTGAGCTTGGGAAACAGGAAAATGTCACATGGAGCCATATCAGGCGAATACGGTGCTTGCGGAACGATATTAACATTATTTTTGTTCAAATAATCGCGAACAAGACGTGATGTATGAGCTGGTGCATTATCGTGATGCAAGAACCATGAATTGTTGTCCCACAATTCCTTCCTTTTAAGACGAAAGTTGTCGCGCAAACGCTTTAAAACGTCTAAATAATATTCAGCGTTAACCGATTTTGTGATTTGTGCGATCTTCAAGCACAATTTTCTTTACTTTTCCGATGTTTTCGTCGTTTACTGATGTTGCTGGACGACGTTCATGAGGCAAGTTTTCAACCGATGTACGGCCCTCTTTGAACGATTTGTACCACTGGAAAACACGTGCACGCGATAGAGCATAGTCCCCATAGGTTGTCTGCAACATTTTTAAGGCGTCTGAAGCCGAAATTTTGTTGGAATAACAAAATTTCAAACACATTCTTTGTTCAACTTGAATTTCCATCGTTAAATTCGAAAAACACACTCGAGCTTGACTTGTTTACAGTAGCACAGAAAACAAACTATGTGACATATCACGCTGAAATTTGCCATGTAAGCTTATAACAGTCCGCGGACCGTTTTATTGATAAAGTCTCGTTCATATTTGAGCAGAAGGTAAGTGTCCCAAACGTGTGTAATTTGGTACTGAAAAGTAAGCACCCTTTGTTTGAGTATCATATAGTTTTATGTCGCTTCCGTTCGGTAGAAATGCGCTCGAAATTTTCTATTGCCTTCGTGTTCATGACCAAACATTTGCATAAATTGAATCTATGTATATACAAACGTAAATGTTATGTATTTCTAAAGTTTTCAGTAACCCGTTTTGATTACAGGTTTTGGTCACTGTACGCTAGCAGATACTCGCCTTCACATGTGGATATAAATATATATATATCTATGTATTTGTAATAATAAAATATTGTATAAACGCTATTTACTGCATATTGCGCAGATTCTAGTAAACAAAAGGGTATCCATGTAGGTAATTTCCATGATAGTGCCACGTGTATGTCAGAAACAAATGCTTATTAAAGCACACCATCGCCTATAAGTATGCCCACATGCCCCGAATGCATATCACACACACGCGCATACACTGCATAGTATAGAGTTACTAAGCCTCAAAGCTAGTCAGACAAATAGAAACGTGACGCACTCACACACACCGTCCAGCAAATGTGCCGAATGTGTCATATTCAGATGGTAAAGGCAAAAAAGGTGTATGCGGTTATGTTTGCATATACAATAAAAAATGTACTAGCCTCACACACCTACAGACGAGTATATGGAATTCGCGTATTTTTA
This sequence comes from Anastrepha fraterculus, assembly GCA_037575425.1. NCBI lineage: Eukaryota > Metazoa > Arthropoda > Insecta > Diptera > Tephritidae > Anastrepha > Anastrepha fraterculus. The sequence continues at coordinate 683,763 of JAYXIM010014999.1, read as the reverse complement.
CTCGTACAAATTCTTCGTAAAAACTGAAACTTGCTTTGAAATCTTTAGTTTTTGTTTTACTTTTCTGGCTTTCAACTAAAAACTAAAAGCCGTTTTAGAAAGCCCATTGCGACAGTTAGCATAACCTTGACGATAATGACAGCTACTACGACAGCGGCTAGCGATTATCTATTGTCGTTGACAAGTTCAAGTGCAATCATACTAAGCGAAATTTAAATGGCAATTGCCAAGGCGGAAAAATAAATGAAAAGAACGCCAACACAAACAAAAACACACATATAATTTTGTCCAAGAAAGTCAAAAGCTGGCCAAAGCACGGCGTGCACAAAGGTAAATGTATACATATCTATGTACAATACCATGTATTTATAGTACATGAATTGCAACCTACCAACACACATATGCACGTTCATGCAACAGTGTACAAAACATTCAAGGTCACGCACAAGCTTACGTGCCAATAAAGGCAAATATATAAAACACTTACACAAACTCCTCTGTATGTTTATGTATAAATAAATATATAGTGAAATATTTATCATTTGAACGGCCAAGAAAAAAGAGGTGGGCACGTCTAAAAAATGACAGACTACACTACATCAAACAACAGAGTCGCCAAACAATCAAGCATGGCATTACTTTAACGCACACACAACCATATGCAGTTACCTGCAGACAACCCTTCGCACGTGTCAAATGACATTTTGGCAGGAAACACCCCCATAATAAATGGCAATAAGAGGCAAGTGAAATAAACAGTAAACCATTGCCATCAAAATAATGACTGTTAAATTTATGGTAGACAAGTAAATGGGAAAGAAAACAAAATTCAAATACAACGAAAAAAAGCACCAAAGACTCAACGGTCATGGTGTATGTGTGTGTACTGCAAGAGGGGAAAGCCAAAGCAAATACGACTCGCCAGCAGTATTGCCACACAGCAAACATTTTACCCCAAGAATGGAAAAACAAAAGAATTTTGCGAAATATAGTACAATTGGTATAAAACCAACCTTACCAAAATTTTATCTACTTAAAAACATGAATTGTAAATATTTATGTACGAGTGTATTTACCATCAATTAGACTTTTTTCAACACAAATAGGAGTTGACTAATGTCAATTTTTGGACAAGAACAGGGTCTCGAAAGTCTAGAAAAATCCAATAGGGGACAAAGTTCCTATTTTTTTTTTTTGTCTAATGTCAATTTTTTGACAAGAAGAATGCCTCGAAGGTCTAAGAAAATCAAGAAGGAGAGAAGGTTATTATTTTGTGGGCTAATGCCAATTTTTTTCGTTTCCAAAAATGAATCAGTTAAACATCAAACCCATTTGGTTCCATTAAAGACGGCGCAATTTGCCATGCAGCGCGTTTAACAATCCATTTATTGGACTGATCGAATCGTCTTGTAAATCCGGGGCGGACATATACCGGATACCATATTCAAAACTGTGGAGTTGCAATGCAACCGGGTGCCGGGACCCATAGAACGGCAGAGGGTTAGATAGACCTCGAACCCTACCAAGGTGGCTAGTGTGTCCATTCCACACTACCAATTGGTATCCTTAAATGCTTCGGCATTTTTGGGGCGCTGATCAACGCATTGTTTTGATCCGTTGTGCTTTTGAGCACCGTGGTGTCGGGCCGTCGCCGGTGGGGACCCACGAAAAGACAATCGGACCATATTCAAAACATAAATACCATGAAATTATCTTCCGGATCATAATAAAAAGCAATGCAATCCAATGAGGTTTTAAAAAAATATCCGACATTAAAAGAAAACATATTTTTTATTTTTTACTTAGAATAAAATTAACAAGACGTAGTCAATAATAATTCAATCAAGATAGATTTTCGTTGCCTTCATCACCATCATAGTTCCTCGAACTCAGTTGCAAAGCTTAGGGCCGTAGCAAAATTTTTCCACTCCGTTCTGTACGCTGCTTTTGCTTTTACTTGCTTCCACGTCCGGTTTTTATACACAGCTTTTATTTCACTTTCGATGCAATGGAGCCATGAGCTCCTATTTCTGTCTCGGTTTCGCTGACTTTGGGGATTCCGGTCTATATAGTGTTTGCCTGCTGATCTCCGTGTCTCCCTTGCGTAGTAAATGTGCAGAGCCATCTTCACTTTCGCATCGTCAGTGTGAGCCGGCGTTCGATGTGCAGTTGTCTGGCCACCAAATCCGCAGGATGTATCTCAGACTGCGGCTTACAAAAACTTGTAGCTTTTCAACGGTTTCTGCTGATACACACCAAGCTTCACAAGCTTAAAGAAGGACAGACTTAACATTTGTAATAAGGAGTCGAAGTTTGCTAAGCTCGCTGATTTGTTTGAACGAAAGATTACCAAATGCATTTCTTGCCTTGTAAAACTCACTTTTGCATTCTCCATCTGTCGTTAGTCGGCTTCCAAGATATTGAATGTCGTTCACGCCAAATAAATTGCTTTCTTTGCATTCCCTTTGAGTCCAGCATTGTTAGAGTGTCTGATTAGGTTGTTCAGTTTGCTTTACACGTCTGATCTGTGCTGAGAAAGCCGTATTACCCTATGGTCAAAAATTACCGGGAAGGTAATGTTGAATGTTTTCTTCGATTGCCAAGGTGTAGTAATATTATTTTTCCATTGTGAAGCATTTGAGAGATCCTGGAAGGAAATCTCTGTCGATAGAGGATAATAAAGAGAATGCGATGAAGGAGTTGAAGGCCATCACTTCGTCGGCCTACCAGAAGTGCATGGAAGACTGGGTTAAACGTTGGCAAATGAGTGTTGCTTCAGACGGGTCATATTTTGAAGGAGATAAAATAAATTTGACTGAAATTTAACTCTGTTTTGTTTTATTTAAACATTCCCGGTACTCTCCAAGATGCTTCATTGAAATAGGATGTCACGACAGCGTTCTTCTTTCTACATTATCAATTGAAGCAGTTAGCATTTCATTAATGACGACCAGGAAAAAAAGCGTGATAAGAACCAGCCCTGCCTCATACGGGCTTCAGTTCGAATCGGCTCTGATAAGATTTCATTACGTAAAATCCGACATCCAAAAGTCCCGTAGTGCGCAAATCGACGATTTTGTCAGGGACTCTCCGGAGTAGGGCACACCATAAATTACTGTGGTTTGGTCGAGCAAATGCTTTCTAATAGACCAGATTTTCATAGTGATCACCAGCCAACATATTAAAATTTTTTTGTTTGAAGCAAAAAGAAACAAAATGTTTCAGTCCAAAAACTTCTATCTCTTATTACTAATTTTTTGTCTAAACTGGCAACATTGGCAGTGAACAAACAATCAATCGGTCAACCATTCTTATGAGCTCAAAGCAATAAAACGTAACTAAAGTAAATACAAAAGCATAAAACAAAGCAAAAGTAACAACTAAGCTAATTCGTAATATTATATAAAGCGTATTTAGGTGAGCAATTTCAGAGCAAGCGATTAGCATATGCCTGCCGGCCACTTCGCCTACCAGCCTTTTCCCCTGCGTTGGACTAGCGTGTTGAGGCACCTATTCTGCCAACTACTCCTTTCAATATAATTTACCTACTTCGTGTATGAATTTTTGAAGTTGCCATGTTGTTGTTAATGGCTTACTGTTAAGGACACGCTGTCTCTCTATTTTTTTCTTTTTGTTTTTGGTTTTTTTTTTTTTGAACACCCCAAGTATATTACCGCGAAAATTTATTTAGTATAATTTAGTTAGTGTTGAGTTGTAAAGCGAATCACAACGCATATTCCGCGAATTAGATATTCGTAAATAAATTAATTTGTGTAAAAGTAATTTTGAAGTTATTTTAGCGATTTTTGTTTATTTTTGGTTAATTCATTTGAATTCAATATCTGGTTACTGGGTGACTATTTTTAATTATTAGTGCGCCTTAAAGTAGCAAGTGAGAAAATATACATCAGTGCGAGAAGTATTTCATACAAATAAGCTACTTTTCATTGATTGCGCTACTGTGTGCTTGTTGTTGCTCATACGCCACGTTGCACCCGCTTAAAAATGCGTATATAAGTAGCGCGTGAGTTTGAAAAAGTGAACAAATTTGCTATTTAACACATAATAAATATTTGGGTATTTGTAATTTATGCTTAAATTTTATTCAAATTAAAATTACGCAAACTTCGAAAAAGTGAATACACGCGGCTAACTCAAAGACTATGTTATGAGTTTTAAACTTTTTTATATTGAAGCATTTCTCTTATATGTGAGCTCTTTTTTGGGAACTTTTTCATTTTATACTTACACGCTCAAAGGGGTCTAAAAAATAGCTTCGAAAATACTCCAAATCTGATGAATTCCGTCCATTTTATGCTTCATTTTCAGTGAATTTTAGAACTTTTTTGGAGTTGCAGTTTTATTTAATGTTTTTATACTCCTTTTTAATGGAATAGCCGAATAGATTGCAGCGTGACTACCAATCTGAAGTGCCTACGTTCAAATCCCCGGATATAAAACATTAAATGATAGCAAAAGTTTTTTATAATGGCGGTCACCCCTCGGCAGGCAATGGCAGACCCCCTCATAAAACACGATCTTCATGCTACGCAGATCGTCTTCCACATTATCTGCCCACCTTCTTGGGGGCTGTCCGCACTTTCTGCTGCTCAAAATGGGAGAATTGAAAATCGTCTTTGCAATTCTGTTGTCATCCATTCGAAGTATGTGTCTTAACCATAAAACATTTTGCGCTTTCACGAAGGGCATTTTGTTTTTTGCCCATTTATAAGTAAAGTCGAATTAGCCTATGAGATTCTGATTTTTTCAATATAACTTTAAGAGGATTGGTTGGTTGAAGTGGTGATTCATACAGAATCCAACTAGCGCTTCTGCACCATTTTGTTGTCCATCTTCGTTACCAACTTGTTTAACTGTTATTTACAACAAGACTTTATTCAGTCTGAGCGTTTAAGAACCTTATAATTTTATTGACATCCAAGCTAGACAGCGGTTTGCCCAAGGACATTCTGTCCTTCCATAGGACAGGGCATGTCCAGAGGAAATGAATGCTAGTTTCCTTTTTCTTCGGTTGATTACAACTATGACAGTTTATATTGTAAGGGATGTCCATTATGGCCACTTGCTCTCCGACAGACCAAATGCCAGTTATGACTGCCGTTAGTGTCCAGGTGGCCATCCATCTACAATCTGCAATCTCCATCTACAATCTGCGATTTGGAGGTATTTTAGGGAAATTATATTATTGACTGCACCTAATACGAGTAGTGTGAATGCCGATCCTGCAAGAGCGTTGTTCATGGCAGATCCCCCTTTTGCCAGTTCATCTGCTTTTTCGATACCTTCAATGTTCTGTTTCCCCGGGACCCAGATAAAGGTAACTTTATAGATTTCACTCAAGGTGGTAAGGCTGTTGCTACTTTGTTCCACCAACTTAGAGGCTTATGTAGCCTGGACTGCAGCTTGGCTATCCGAAAAAATAGCGATATTGCCCTTAAAAGAGAAATCTGCGTTGAGTAGCCTACAAGTACTTCCGCCTGGAAGGCACTGCTGGTATTAGGTAGTCGCGCAGATTTTTCGATTTTAAGTCTATGAAAATATATACCAGCTCCATCACCACAATCCATTTTGCTCCGATTTGTACATACTGTAGTGTCGAAGTTGTTTAGTGAAAATCCCTTGCTCCATTCCTCCTTAGATGGAAAGAGAGTGGCAAAATTCCTATTAAATGTTACCATCGGGACGATGTAGTTGGGTTTCTCCGAGGTTAACTGAGTTTGTCGCAGTAATAGACTTGCATGATCATAAGTGTTTCCCCTCCAGCGAACCGCTTCATTTAACCAAAATGCACTCATGGTTGCCGTGTTCTGAATATGTATGGGATATTTTTTATTGAGGGCCTCCCTAGGACATGATATGATTGCACCGACTATTATTGCACAAGTTGATCTTTTTCAAAGTTTCAGGCGGGCTAAAAGTTCAATCAAGCACTTTATTTATATTAAAAAAATATTGGCATAAGGAATGAATGCTTGCAAAATTGAATTATTACTTTTTAATTTTAATTTCACTATTGCAATAAAAGTCAAACGTTTTTCTTATGACCTTAAACAAAATACTGCAACGATTTAAAGGTTAGCATTCCATATGTGGAGTGCTACTAGTCACTCATACGCCATGACACACTCGAATTTCAATTGCTATTTAATACCTGCTATTGACATTAGTAGCCAAAGTGTTGACGATTTCTTCGACGAGTTTACTCGTAATTTTGTTTTTAATCTAACAAAAGCAACTAATTGACCTCAACCCACTGAGCTGTGGACAGAAAACCTCGATACAACGAGGAACGGCCAACCAATAGCAAACACATATTGTCTGCGGCGTGTGCAGTAGCAGTTGCTTACAAATGAATAACGCTGCTGTGGTTACTTTCCAGCTATTGTAGCACTACTGAACCTGTCATAAAAATTAAAAATCAATTTTTTAATCCAGTTAGTGCAACAATGGCAAAGAAGGCACTAAAAAGACGTGCAGTAAGACTCATGCGACGTATGTGTATGTATGGCACATGTACAAATATGAGCGCGTACAGAGGGGGCTATTTACAGATGTGTACTGCTGGCCAATGCTACACCACCATCTGTTAAACGTGCTGGACAGACCTACAAAATATGTATTTGTGATAAAATTACACAGTACCTTGCAAGTTGAAGTTTCTTTTTCTAAATTCAAATAAGAAAACTATTTTGAACTGTATTTTACTATCTGCTCCGTGTCAAAGTTTCGCGCTGAAAGTTATCATGCAAAACATCAGTTGTTCCACACTTATTATTGGTTCGTTAAAAAAAATTGTAAAATATTTTAAGCAACTTTTTTATTCTGTTCCGCTCTATAGAACGAATGCCGCGCGATAGTAAAAGTGACTAATGCTCCGTTGTACACCGTTGTAAAACCTCCGGGTCTGGCCTTTTTTCGACTTGTGCGGGGGATCCTTTTTAAAAGGTTACATCCATAAATAGATAGAAAATTAAAACTTAGGAAGTTACGTGGCAGCTCAAGTCGTTAGCTATAATAAAGATAAGTGAAATTCACGCCCAAAGTCGAAAGAGCCAGTTTGGGCAGACCTGAATGCTCAACGGAGGGTTAAGGAAAAATTTAATTTGCACGTAAGACTATAGATTTTATATAGATATGTAGTAAAGCTGCAGAAACAGTTGTTCACATTCTCATCAACTCAATTTTCTAAGATTTTTAAATATCAACGAACTAAATTTTCAAAAACTGATTAAAGGAGAATATATTCAGCTGTTTAAAAAAAACAATAATCTTTCAACTTTGTTCTTCCTGCGAGTAGTTAAACTTCTACGTAAAATTAATAGTTCAACTTTTGTCCTACGAAATGAAATATACGCCATGGATACTATAAAATATGAATACTTGTCCCCGAAAAATAGCCAAAATTTATTTTTAATTTATTTATTTAAGGATCTAATAATGCAGGCGGCCGCCGTAGCCGAATGGGTAGGTGCGTGATTACCATTCGGAATTCACAGAGAGGTCGTTGGTTCGAATCTCGGTGAAAGCAAAATTAATAAAAACATTTTTCTAATAGCGGTCGCCACTCGGCAGGCAATGGCAAACCTCCGAGTGTATTTCTGCCATGAAAAAGCTCCTCATAAAAATATCTGCCGTTCGGAGTCGGCTTGAAACTGTAGGTCCCTCCATTTGTGGAACAACATCAACACGCACACCACAAATAGGAGGAGGAGCTCGGCCAAACACCTAACAGAAGTGTACGCGCCAATTATTTATTTATTTTATTTAATAATGCAATATTTTTATTTGCTATCCCTATTAAAACATTTTAATTTTTTAATTCAATCAAAAATACTTTTTTTCAACTTTTTTATTACAAACATTTAAATATATAAAGGCATACAATGTTTGTTGACACTAAATTGTGATTTTAACAATTTTGTGGGGTGTTTAATTCGGGTTAATAATTTTCAAATTTTTCTTTTATATCAACAACTAATAAGATCGTATGGTTTTTCCCTGGAGTCGTCGAGTTAGGAATGCGGTGTTGAGAAATTTGCTTGCTTGCTCGTTAACATGACTCCGGAGCCTCATAGAGTGGCCCGTAGGAATGTTGAGGTCACGATGAATATTTGTATTGTGAACGTACCACGGTGCGTTGACAATATTTTTGAGAATATTATTTAAAAATCGTTGGATTATGTTGATATTATTTAGACTAGCACCGCGCCAAATTTGTGCGCCATAAGACCACACTGGTTTGATAATTTTATTGTATACCATTATTTTGTTATATGCAGACAGTTTTGAATTCGGTACAATGAGCCAGTTCATTTTTATTATTTTCAAATCAAAAATTAATTAAATAATAATTTACTTATTTCATAGCAGAAAATGTAAGATTTCTTATAGTTTACAGTGAAAGAATGTAAGAGAATACTTGAATCTAGTTGAACAATTCATTTAAAAATCTAGACCAACATAATTTTAAAGCGAATTAAATTCGCTCACAGTTCTGGAAATGGGAGCATTGGGAGCAGTCAGTTCTAACCGTCGCTAACCATAAAATATAATATCATGATTTCCAAAGTAGAGATAGCGAGTCACTGGCTCCACTTATCAATTTGAAAGTGAAGGAGAGAGTAGATAATGAGCAAGCACCGACTTTTACAGGATGAAATTAGATCAGTGAAATTCAAAGAATGAAAAGCATAACGCACACAGGCTTTCTGGAAACGTTCAAGCTCACTAATATGGCAAGCCTAATATGGCCTCCAAACAATGATGGAATATTCCAGCTTCGAACACAAAAGACGAAAATAACAGCAAACAAAGACCAAACTAACACGTCGAATAAAAGGAAGTACAGAATTTGGTTTTCCAATAACGTTAAATGTCATGTGATGTGAAGATATTAGGAATGTGGTAAGAGCGAAAGATTTAGAATAAGGAGCATAAAACATTTGCTTATATGTATTAAGATTGAATTTATTCCTTTTACACCAAGCAACGACGTATTCTAAATCAGAAGATTTATCTTACACAACAGAAAGCATTAAATTTAACGACCAAAATTAACTAAAGAACCCATGTGCAAGTGACACTCATGAATTAAAAACGAGTATACTTCAAAAATTTGAGAGGAAGAAATCTGCAAAAATATTAGTTGCATCTAGAGAAGAGTTTCATTGTAGAACAACAGAAGGAATGCTTTAGCATGATTTCCTGGAGAAGGAACTAGGATATAATTGTATGTCCAATTCGAGCTTAAGCATATAATTTCACTTTAAATTCCCATATAAAGATTTAAGTTCTCTAAATATTTACCCTTGCGGTTAATGGAGTGCGTTAACTTAAACTTTTTCAAATATTTATTTCTCAAGCTTTTCAGTTTTCTCACTCGCTCCTTAGTATGCCAAGGTACTGAATATAATCTCTTTCCTTTAATATCCATGTTTCTTATCCTAGAGTGGGTGCAGGTATTTCAAATAATTTTTTTTTAATTTTTCTTTGAAACTTTGAAGAGCACATACACTTTTTCCGGGGTAACAAAGCAAGCTGATTTATATCGGACGGTAGAAAATTCACAATTTGGTAAAATGTAGCTTACAGGAATCCGTCAAGTTCACAAGTTAATTTCAACGTATGTCGTATGCTTTTCTCGTACGACATCGAACCCACAATCAAATTGATTGAGCAATTTTCATTATTTTTGTGTAGAATCATTTATGATATTATTATTTTCAGCCCTTTCAAATGTAAGCCACAAATGCGCCGTAGTTCAGCCATTCGCAATTTGAATGTCTTTGCTGGAAGACTTCGGTCGGTATCTTGTAAATAACTTTAGTACTGTTGAGCTCTAGTGCCTCAATCGAAACTGGTTTGACCACAAAGTATTTAGACTTTATATACCCCCACAAATTAAAGTCCAAGGGTGTGGTATCACACGATCTTGGTGGCCACTACATTAGTCCGAGACGAAAGATAAATTACTCACGAAAATGTTGCGGCAATCACGGGCTTCAAATTATGGTATCGAAAACTCGTTTATCATGGCGCGACAATGTTCTCCATTCACTATTACACTGGCACCAGCCTCGTCTTTGAAAAAATATGGGCCGATGATTCCTCCAACCCATATACCGCACCAAACGGTTGTTTTCAATGGATGCAACGGCTGTTCTTGAATGGCTTCAAGTTGCTCTTCAGCCCAATATGGCAATTTATTTATTGACGTAGCCATTAAGCCAAAAATGGACCTCTCGATAAACAACATAAGTTCTCCTGAGCTCGCGATGAACACTTTTCACAGAGCGTCGATTTTCGTAATATATACATTTGTACGATTTGTAAACGTTGTTGAGGCGTGAGTCTTTCCCCGATGAAATATCTGTAAATTCTGAAAATCATCTGAAATTATGTAATTAGTTTGACAGTAGTCACGCGTGTTCTGCCACAAAAGCCCTATTGGAAAAAATACCTCCAATCTGATCTCGCTTTACATCTCACTGTGACTGTTACCACAGAAAAACTACAACCAAAAAAAACCTTAACTCGTGCTTGGAAGACCCTGCACATTTTCACACACATATTCAAGGAATATTTGAGCAAATATCGTATAGAAATTTAGCGCTAACAGTATCTACTTACATACGTAAATATATACCAGTATATATATATATATCTAGAGGTGAATCGATAGCTCTAAACCCATTACCTGAATTTGCCACTTAAGGCAAACCACCAGCTCTTGCCACACTGCAGTTGAAATAATCGTCGCATATACATATGCAGTACATACATATATATATATACATACAAATACAATCGAAACATAGGGCCAACAAATATAGACAGCTAAAACGATAATAAAAAACAAAAACAATGAAATGAAATTCAATATTTTTCGCTTTAACCAATACACTTTCGGTGAATTGCTTTCATTGTCAAAAGCGACCTGACGACGAGCCATTGCGTTGGACTACTTCGTGCTGTGCGAGATATTAATGCTGGCGGGGAAAAAGTTTTTGTGTTTGCAACATATATTTTTATACGTATTAAATTAATTGAATTTAATTGTTATTTATTTCCCTTAAACCGTAAAATTATGTAACTTTGTTGATAGTTGCGCAGTAGTGTGTTAAAACCCAATAATACATTTTTTCGCTCACCAGAAAACGAATAAAAGCAAGTGTAAATATAACTAAGAGCAAAAAGGAAAAGTTTTTAAGCAAATACAAATTTAATTAAAGTGCAATGAGCCACAGTAATATAAATATTCAGAAAAAGTACTGGACGACCTTCGCTTTAAGCACGAAAAGTGTAGGGAAATGTAGGCGGCTTAAGGCAATAAATAAATAAATAAATAACAAAATAAATACACGCAGGCAGAGGAGTGTGTAAGCGTGCACACAGAATAATATTTCCGCTTTCATTCTATGAAGAGTGCGACTCATATTTCGGTGTAAAATGAAAGGTAGAAAAAGTGCACTTAAAATAGTAAATTGGCACAATCTGCGCCTGTGTGAATGCTGAATATCTATGAAAAAATAAAATAAAAAATACCTACGTGCAAAAAATGTTATGAAAAGTAAGTTAAAATCAACAGTAAAGGTCAAGCCTAGCGTAAAGAAAAAAGAAAAAAAGTAAAAGTAAAAATAAATTTAAAAGTAAAAGTTGAAGTAAATTAAGCGCATGAATTTTGAAAAAGCAAAAAGCAGTTACGAAGTAAACACTTTCAGCAAAATTGCATTTAACCAACAACTCACTCACTCAACTTACGAAACTTATGAGATTTTTAACCACCGAAAATCCTTATATTACATTGTGCGACAACAAAAGAATCCTAGAAAATGTTTTTAGAACAAGGAACATATTTTTATTTTCTTATAGGTTTCGATTCACCACTTCTCTACTCATTTGGCGAAAAATTTGCCTTGAAAGCAACATCGAAGTCATCAATCAAGATTCATCGCTAGCTAGTATGGTTATACCTCATAAAACTGGCTCGCTATTTTCAATGCTGTTAACTCTCTTTTCACATATTTGGCACGTTTCATTATACCGAGTTCACACAGAGCAAATTTTGTTGCTTCTACTTTGCGAATTATCTTTCAATGTTCCCGTCGTGTTCATACACCTGCCTTTATTAGTTTTTTAGGCTCCATTGAACAACAATTTTGAGAAAACGGGAACATAAAGGGTATTGACGAGCATCACAAATAACTAGTTGAAGCAACAAAAGATGCCCCATATAAACGCGGTCTTATTAATACTCATTAAGTGCTGCCAAACAGATGTAATTTCTGGCTGCCCCTTTTCAGTGCTGTCAACATATCGCACCCTAAATACAAAAGGGGCACAACTCAAAATTTTCCACACTCGAGCTTGACTTGTTTACAGTAGCACAGAAAACAAGCTATGTGACATATCACGCTGAAATTTGCCATGTAAGCTTATAACAGTCCTACCAAAAAACAAATAATTTATTTTTGCCATATGTCATCCGCGGACCGTTTTATTGATAACGTCTCGCTCATATTTGAGCAAAAGGTACATTTTGAGTTGTGACCCTTTTGTATTTAGGGTGCGATATGTTCATTTATGCCAGTTGCTTCATTTATTCTCCCTTCGCTAACGCGAATCGAAGGCGCCTTTAGTAATGCTGCATGCTTAGTTTTTTTTCTCATCAATTTAATTTTAGAGTTGAGAAGTACTAAATTTTCAATAAATAGTTTTAAATATTTATAGTCACTCTATGATATTAAAATGGATATCAAACGACAGAAGGTGTGTCCAGCTGCTAAAAATGTGATGTTTACCTTCACACTTTTTCACTTTTCAAATTCGCGGTTAAGCTAATGGGGGAAAAAAACACTGTACTGTATCTACCCTGTCTCTCTATTCTTTTCACTATAATCTATCTGGTCGTAGTCAAAGTTACAATATAATCTATGATTTTGTAGATACTTTCATGGCATTTATTTTTTGAATATGATATCCGGCATTTGTCTACCGCCGCTACGAGTTGCAATCGATCAGTCCAATTTTTGACTACTTTCCCCAATAAATCTGGCCGTGTGGCGTCAATAGTGGCTTGAATATTGGCTCCAATGCTTCAAGATTGCTGAGTTATTGACGAAAAGCAATGGCCTAACATAGCCCCATAAATAGTAATCCAGAGGAGTTAAAGCGCACAAACGAGGGGGCCAGTAAACTGGGCCACTACTGGAATGAAAGTTGTCCCCAAATTGTTTTTGCAATAGATCGATTGTTATGTGCGCTGCATGGAAATGACTCTATGAACTTCGCGAACATATTTTTTTTGTTTTTCAAAGTAAATTTTCACAATTTGCAAGCGTTGTTCTGGCGTTAGAAGGTTCATGATGACTTGGCAAACCTTACTGAACAGAAATGTCAACACAATTTCCCATTTTCAGCTATCAAACCACAGTTATGGATATCGATAATTCTCATGCAGTTAACAAAAACACCCGTTACTTAGCAACTAGTAAAATGCTATATTTCCGAAGTCTGTTTCTAAAACGCAGTTTTAATATTTTTCGACTTTAGTGGCAGACAGTTTCAATGACGAACAGCGAAAACAGAGTATTGGCGTTCAGATATTGATGACTAAAAGTTTTAAAACCGAATAATTAGAACATTACTAAACTGTTGTTTGTTGCTTTTACACACAAAACTGTAAGACGACAACAAATTTTGAATAGCTGCATGCATCCGCTTTCCTTTAATATCCTTAATATTAATATCATAAAATGAGTAAAAGTTTTTTGTCGCTCGATGTTTTAAATCATTAAACGATAAGAACTAGCGGCAAAAGTACGAACACAGCTATCTACACACCAAAACTATCTATTCAAAAGTTTACGCGCGTTCCACATTAACCAACATAAACACAAACACAAACCAAGCTTAGGCACATACGAGTATACCTATAATATTTATATAGCAGGGAAATGTATGCACGCGATTGAGGTACGATACGATGTGCGCCTTGTGAAATTAGCTGTGCTCATTTAATTGTTTCATATTGCACCTTGTCACGTTAAAATATGCTTAGTTGCCAACTCAACTATTCAAACTCAAACCGCCAAGTTATTGGCCTTATTCCATTCACTTTGCGCGTTGAATGTTTGGATTTATATGGTGTGAAAAAATTACTAAACTACAAGGTGGCGCAAATTTAATCATAAAAATTTGTATTTGAATAACTTTTTTACTAAATAAAAAAAACAGGTAATAGTAGTATTTGGTGCGTACTGAAATTAGTTAGTTATTTTCAAACTCTATAATAAAACTTTTGAACCTAAATCCTTTGAATCAAAAATGAAGAAAAATGTGCCATCATATACTCGTATTTATTTTAAATTATTCTGACTGACAACATATCAATGTTAAAGTTGTGGGTTCTACTAATAATAAGCACTTATTTTTTTAACTATTAATAACTATTAAAAAAAAATTTTAAATGATGTAAAACTTTATTGGATGTGGTGTTAATGGCGTCAGGACTGTGTCCTAATACGATCAGTGGGATCATCCAAAGGGCATTAGGCGAGCTTAACTCTTGGGCCACAGGCTGTGGCCTAGGTTTAAACCCATGTAAAACAGAGCTTATGCTTTTCACCACCAGATATAAGGTACCACCTTTTACCCTACCAAATATTAATGGACAAACTCTCTCACTATCACCCAACGCAAAGTACTTAGGGGTAATTCTGGACTCCAAACTAAGCTGGAAATTAAATGTTGAAGAACGGGTAAGGAAAGCAGAAATTGCTTTATATGCCTGTAAACGTATGCTTGGAAGAAGATGGGGTCTTCAACCTAAGCATACATTATGGGTGTATAAGACGGTTATACGACCTATTCTATCGTATGGTTCGGTAGTCTGGTGGAAGGCTCTAGGGAGAGAGTACAATATCAAACTACTCGGCAGAATACAAAGATCAGCATGTGCAATAACGGTCGGTGCAATCAGATCATGTCCTAGAGAGGCGCTCAATGCACCGACACACGTTATTCCAATAGACCTACATATTAAGAAGACGGCAACCATGAGTGCATTTAGGTTAAACGAAGCGGGTCGCTGGAGAGAAAAAACTTATGGTCATGCTAGTCTATTATTGCGACAAACTCAGTTAATCCCGGTGAGAACTGACTACATCGTCCCGACGGTAACTTTCAACAGGAATTTTGCCACTCTCTTTCCAACTAAGGAAGAATGGAATAAGGGATTCTCTCTAAACAACTTCGACACTACAGTCTACACGGATGGAAGTAAAATGGGCTGCGGTGTTGGAGCTGGTATATATTCTCACAAACTTAAAATTGAGAAATCTGTGCGTCTCCCTAATACCAGCAGTGTCTTCCAGGCGGAAGTACTGGCGATTGGGGAAGCTTGTAGGCTACTAATCGCAGATTTCTCTTTTAAGGGGAATATCGCTATTCTTTCGGATAGCCAAGCTGCAGTCCAGGCACTGGGTTCGGCCACAACAACCTCCAAAGTGGTGGAACAAAGTAGGAATAGCCTCACCATCTTGAGTGAAAACCATAGAGTTACCTTAATCTGGGTCCTGGGACATCGGAACATTGAAGGTAACGAAAAAGCAGATGAACTGGCAAGAGGGGGATCTGCCATGAATAACGCTCTTGCAGAATCGGTACTCACACCATTAGGTGCAGTCAAGAGCACAATTTCCCAAAAATACCTCCGAATCGCTGACTGTAGGTGGAAAGTCCAGACGAAATGCAAAATTAGCAGAACGTTATGGTCCACCTACAACCTCAAGCAATCGTCGGCATTAATAAGAATGAAACGACGGGACGCCTGGAGACTAACGGCAGTCATAACTGGCTTTTGGTCTATCGGAGAACAAGCAGCCAAAATGGGTATCCCTCACAATACATACTGTCACAGTTGCAAACAACCGGAGAAAAAGGAGACAATCTTCCATTTCCTCTATGAATGCCCTGCCCTATGGAAGGACAGAATGTTAACCCTGGGCCAACCGCTGTTCGAGAATCTCGAACAACTATCTGGCTTAGACGTTAACAACCTAATAAGGTTCCTTAACCGCACAGACTGGATATAGTTATGCTGTAAAAAACCGTTGAACAAGTTGGCAACGAGGATGTGGCAACAAAATGGCGCGGAAGCGCTAGTTGGATTCTGGAAGAATCACCACTTTAACCAACCAACCAAAACTTTATTGTGACCTTTACGCGCACCATTGTACGTTTGTCTATTTTTATACAGCAGCTGTATAGTGCATAAGTGTCATAGGTATATGATTAACCTACAACATCATTTTCAAAAAATAAAAATCTGCCAGTAGGGAGATTAATTTTCCGCCACCTTGTATTTGAATATTGTTTCGCGCTTAATATTCTGTAAGAAATCTCACGCGAAACTGTTAGGACTGCATGTCACTGGTGAGCCTTGACCCATTTGCGCCATATGCTCGGACATTCTGTCTTATCCAATTTGCGCGAACTCATTAAGGTTCCAGTAAAATTTTTCAAGTTGCATGTGAACACAAAATAAATAGGACGAACCGAAGTGTATTAATAAAGTGAGATTGACTTACATGACAACCTCTTTTGCTTCTGACCAAAAAATTTAGATTTTTTGCCCAACACTCTCTGAAAATTAACCAACTTTGTTAAAAAATCAACCAAACCAAATTTGTTAAAAAATTGAGACCAAGCAATTGTGAACATATTATAAAGGGTCCTTCAAAAGTGATGCCTATATATCAATAGTGAATAGACATCTTTTTTTGCTATGCCATCTTTACTTGTCAGATGTACCATGGATACATACATTATAGAACTCCGCATTATCAACGCAACAAAATTTCTACATCTGGGAGGAGAAAACCCTCGAGTTATTTCAGAAAAATCATTACATCTACAAAATGTACTGTTTAGTGTGGTCTTTGGGATGGTGAAATATTGGCCCGTTTTTCTCCAAAATGAAAATGAAAGAGCTGTTACTGTCAATGGGCATCGCTATAGACAATTCATAGAACATTTTTTGTGGATTGAGCTTGAAGGAATAGACATTGGCGATCTTTATTTTCAACAGAATGGAGCCTTAAGTCACAAAACACGGGAAGCCTGAAAGAATCTAAATTTTCGCATGTTTTATTTAAAACAACCTTTAGGCGCGTCCGTTGAAAGACTCTTTATTTAAACAATATGCTCAGAAAAAGTTGTTGCATTTGCAAAAAAAATAGGTGATTGGGTCAGGTACCAATGTTTTCCATTCCAAAGGATTAATGAGGGAAAAAACCCGCCGAAATTCATGTGAAAGAGAATTCTGACCACATGAAAAAATCTGCGCCTTGCAAACTTCTGCCAAAAATATAAAGCTAAATATTCAATTGTTTTTTTTTTTTTAATATTGTATTTAAATATGTTTTATTTTGGAATATATGTATAATAAAATAAAAAAAGCGATTGGACTATTTTGAGAATCACTTGAGAGAATTGTTAATGAACTTTTTGAAAACAAGTTTTTAATTGTATTTTCCAAAACAATGTTGCTTAAGGGTGTTGTCATTATCTGGTACCCTTTATTAATATATTCTATTTATTTATTTATTTTTTACTCAACAACACAAAAGTTTTTACTGACTACTGACTTAATGCTAATATAGACCATTTATTAATAAAAACTGGAAATAAAACGAGCTGAAACTGAAATACAACTTGATCGATATGATAATAATTATCTTTGAATTGTTGAGAATTGATTTTTGGTAATTGTAAAAACTAATGGCGTGGAATTCGAGATCTCATTAAATCGGAAAGAGCCCAATAGGTGCATTGGACTCGAATATGTTGAGAATAAGTTTTGAATATTGGCTGAGGATTTTTAACTGAAACAAGTAAATGAAGGCGTTTTAAAGTTTTATAAAATACCTACACAGGGATGTAACCGTTTTCGTAAGGAAAAATTTAAGCAAACAGCACTTTATTTTTAAATCATTTTTTTTTTTATAAAAAAGTGAAATGAAAAATATATACAAACAAAATTAAATTACGCAAATTAGAGCAATTTAAATTTTTTTTGCTTTTTTTTTTGTTTTGTAGTCAAGCAGCTTGTTCAAAAATAAAAAAAAATGTTAATTATCAAATCAAAAAAGTTCTACGTCACTCAGTTTATGGGAATCTTTGTAAGAAGAAACAAAATTACGCATATTGGAGTACTTTTTTATAAAATCAGGTAGCTAAAAATTAAAAAAAAAGTTAAATAAACCAATCAAAAAAAATCTACGACGCTATAGATAGATTGTGACGTTTCGATATGATTGGAAAAATTATTTAAATTTCACAAAACTTTCACCCACCTCCCATAAAATTAAAATGTTGATATCCAACAGAGTTTTATTGGGTCAAAGTACCTTGCAAACCTCTGTGACAGCCATTGTGCTTGACTACGCGCTTATAATTAAAGGTTTCTAATGATCTTGAACTGGTTTGGGTCATCCGAGTAATTCAAGTATTAGAAAGTTTGTAATTATTTTTTACGAAATTCCTTCTCATACAGCGGAGAAGTGCGCTATGAGCCTTGAAAGGACTAGTTGCGTGGCACAATCCATGGGGACGATATGTGGTCACCATAGACATCACCGAGAATTCACTATGACCATCTTGTTTTGAGAATGAGAACAGTACAGAGCATTTTTTCTGCCGCTGTCCGACTTTCGATAGACTTGAATTGTAGGCTTTTGGGTCGTATGTACTTAAAATTTACGAGCTACATTCTTTTTCCCTCGTCCAACTCCTCATTGCTTAGACAGACGGTGGCGTTAATCGGAATTAACGACTTAATTTGGGATTTTCTCAGGAATTAAATGCAATTAATGCTGTTTGACAATTAGTCTTATTTCTCATAATTTAAGTGGATTAGGAAAATTTTAAATGGCAACCCTCCTGAAAACTTACTGTAAGCATCTATTGTGAATGAAAAGTAACAAAAATTTTAAAGAGAAGAACAAGAAATACTGGATGCAATGCTTGTTTGCCCTAACACGTTCGAAGTTACATTAACTGTTTTGATATTTCGGAACAGTTTGCGAAATTGCAATTTAAGATTTTTTAAACAAATAATTATTTCTTAGTATCAGGGCAGCCAATACACGTATCTAATACAATTCAAAAAGCAAATCAGCTGTTCACTAATACGCGTAACAACCGTCTGCCACACTACAATTTTAATCTGATTTAACTGCGCCGGTAGTCCCCATTAACACCGCCGTCTGCCTAAGCTATAAGAAAAAATCTGCAAAGTTTGCAGAGGAATAATGAATGCACACTCAGTATATCCTTTCTCCCTATTCTTTAAAATCTCTCTCCTGGTCTCAAGTACAATTGGCAATATTGTTGGGGTAGTTTTTCCAAGCGTTTTCTGGCCATCCATAATTCCATTTCATTCAGCTCCAATCTGCACTTCGCTGATCTGGTTGAAATGAAAGTATCTTTTGGTTTTTATCATTTAGTTCTAACAACTCAATATTTGAATTTTGATTTTGCTATAGTAATGCATCGTGTTTTTCATTTTGGATTCGTTGAATCGGTCATTCGCGCACTCAATTTGAAACAGATAACCAATAAACACGTCAATAAATGTCAAAATCGCCTTAGAACACATCAATAAGCAGAGATGCAAACAAGCGTTCATTTCATGCAATAAAAAGTACCATACACACACATTATACATGCATACAACTACAAATAAATATAGCAAATAACGCTAACACCACTCTGTACCTGAGCACTACTCAGTTAATGGGCTTAGACATGTGGCCAGCCACAAATACATGCATATGCACTTGTGTACTTATACATATATACGCTTCTGGCCACGTGTACGAATATGCGGTACGAGAAATGTGCTGACAGAATTGTAAACTAACCACGGCACAACATCAATAAGTACGTTAGAGGAGAGGCCGCCGTAGGTAAAATCGTAGGTATCGTAGCTTGTCGGCTGTTGTCACGAAAGCAATGGGTTCGATCTCAGCTCAAATGCATTTTTGTCTCGTGCAAAAACTTCTCACATGAACTGTAGGCAGAAGCAACGGCCCAAACCTGTTGGCATTTCATGCGCCATATTTTTATTCTTATTATTGAAAAAGGAGGACACGTAACACAAAGTATATACTTATAGTATATGTCCAAACAAACAAGTTGAGCAACTGCTGTTGCTATAAAAGTTGTTTGTGGATATTTTGTGCGAGTAGCTAAAGTAAACATAGATAAATCAGGGGGAAGAGCATTAGAGAAAACTGCGAGCAAATGGCTGCCTAATAGCCAATTGGGTTTGTATATTTGCACTTAGAAGGCCAATCGGCGACAGCAAGTACATACACCGATATGAATATAAACATGCGGTCAAACTTATCGACTCGCCTTCTGCTTGTAATTGCTTATTAACACATAGCAAAAAACGCCACAACGTCAACGCACATGAACAAATGGTCAACAAAAGCAGTTAAACTGTCATTTATTTGGTACTTTGTAGGCAGTAGTAGAAGAAGAAAGTAAAAAGGAACAAAAATCGAAGTATACTCATCCAAAAACAAAAAGAAAGTCAAAGCACAAAGGTATTGATTTATGTATGGGAACTATCTTGGATTCAATTTCGTATAGGCCGCAGAGATCAGGAGACTCAATTTGCATCGGTTTCCCTTTTTCCCCTTTTTTCATGAGGAGGAAGCGGCGGACACCTTTAACCCGGCTGCAGTTTACCTAGAACTAAGCCTGCTACTGTCAATGTGTCGATCCCCTACCGGTACTACCTTAAGCAAATCGTCGGGAGGAGGTTAAGCACTAGAATCTACGTCAGTTACTCTTCGCATCCACTCCATTAAAAATTGCATCTACTTTGATCTTCTCAAACTGCATCTACTTTGAACTTCCATACTTGTCCCACGTCGACTGAAGGGTCTGTTTCTTTGTCAAATACCGTCTGTTTAGCTGTCGCTCGCCTCATAGACGCTTGCGTGCTTTAATGCATGTTGCATATCGCGGATTGCTGACGAAATCTTATCCTACGCATACTTTGTGTTCTGGTATCGGATCTTCTGATACTGTAGCTAAATCTTTTTGGCTGGCCGTAAATCGTGCGCATACAAAAAACCCAGGCCTTGCATCGTCCTCTTCATGGTATACTGGTCATAAGGCGATTCGCGTACCTTAAAGTGGTGTGGGTACTTCTGTTAGTAATCAGAACCTGTCAGGAATTATGTAAGCTGGAAGTTTAGCTCACTGTAGCTTCGATTTAAGCTTCCTTCAATGCTTGGGATTAGGGCATAGATCCATCTTCCTTTTATCGAGACTTTCCACCGCTTTTGCCATTTTAGTGAGAATGCAGTCTTGTCTTTCTTTATAATCGCTGATATGTTAATGTGGCACTGCTCCTCTTGTGCGTACACTCTTGCTTGTTCTTCCGCCAATATATCGATGAGCGTCATGCCTGTGATCACCACTACAACTTCGTCCGAGGTATCAATTCGCATCGATGTCCCATTGAATGCGTATATTTTTTTTAGAAGAGTATGAACCTTGCAGGCACTACAAAGCGGGAAGCGCAAATATTGTGGCTACAAGCGATGCTACGAGGCTTTATACTTTCAACTGTTTTACTGTGCATACAATATTTCTTAACAAATGTTTAGCAATTCTCATTATATAAACAATTTTGAGCAACCTTCAAACGTAATTTTCAAATAATTTGAAAATTAAGGTATTCGATGCTAACAGATGAAACAAACAGGCTTTTTTGTATTTCGAATCCGAATCAAAAGTTGTGTTGCTCGTTATTCCAACTTATTTGCGGGTTTCAGGGATATCTGGGATTGAAACTAATTCCTTGATCATACAAGGAAATAAAAAAAACGAACAGAAAAAGCGTCAGTTCTTCCTCTTTTTCTGGTTTGTGTTTGAAAAAAAGTCCGCAAAACATAAAATAAAAGCGATTTTCATAAACAATAACAAATTATTTCATGAGCAGCCAACAGTGACAAATAGAACATTTCAGCTCAATATTATTGCCATGCTTTTAGCTCGCAGCGGATATTAGGCGTCTTCGATTCCTCGCTTCTCTGCTCGCTTGATGAAAAGTTTCCATTGTGGCATAAGTTGCCCTATATAAACTTGGTAATATTCATTATGGGCTGCCAAACAGATGTAGTTTCTGCCTGCTCTTATCCAGTGCTGCCAACATATGTTTATTTATGCCAGTTGCTTAATCTATGCGCGACTCGCTAACGCTTGGCGAATCGAAAACACCTATTATAAGCTTAGAGTACGATCCCTACGTTATCACTAAAAATCTCTCAAAACCAAATAGGCTTGAGTTATGTAATTTAAATATCAAAGGCAAGCAGCTATAAAGGGGGTTAAATAACTGTAGCTGAACTGGGCGGAATTGTCATAAAGGGCATACAAGTGAATTACATACTTCAATAATCTTTGAGGTTTACTGTGCTTTCTTCAGAACCTTTAGTGCAGCCTAACTGTCACTAAAGACTCCAATCTGTTTCCCGCTCCATCTTCTCTCAATGATTCATTCTGCTACTTTTCGGATGGGCAAAATTTCCATTTGGAAAACAGTTGCCATTCATCCCATGGCGATTGATACTTATTACTACCGTATAAGTACTATCCGCCTCCAGCACCTATTTCATTCGTGGACCCATCGATAAAAAAATGTCCGTCAAACATATTTGAATGCACTCTGGATTACTCCATTGAGTGACATTTACATCTAATTTCCTTGCAAATAAAACTATGAATATAAGGTCATCCTGAGGTGCCTTAAACTGTGGATACTATCAGATAGCATCTTAGTGCAGCTCCCTAAATTTGTTTTATGCGCCAAAAAATGTTACCCCTTTCTTACTATTTACCCGTGCACGACATTTTTTTATGTGGCGAAAAGGTGCAACTCCGTCAGGAAAAATAATTAAAAAAGATCAACTATTTTTTTGTATTCTGCCACATATCTACAATGTTTGGCCTTGTTTAGGGGAAGAAGCTTCTTCAGCTGAAAGATACTGGTATCTCTTCTTGAGCATAGCTTCACACTCAGCACAAAGCGGTAGCTCATCTAGTCGAGTTGCTCCTTCCACTTTCACCGAGTAATGGTATTAACTTTCGACATGAATGTGTCAATCAATATCGCTTTGGAAATATGATTATCTTGAGTAATTTACTGTAGACACTGGAACGATCAGAGATCGCAAGGACGACGCGGAAGGCTTTTGGATTTTCCTCAATTGAAAAAGTTTTGACACTGAACAAAAAACTTAAAAAAATATCAAACATTTATGGCCAATTCCCTTTTTGCAAGCATGACAGCGCCAAAAAACCAAACCCATTGCGTGAGTTAACCTAATGATTTTCCACCACATTTCGATGTACACTCTGCATACCAAAATATATGTACACATACTCGTATGCATATAAGCAGATTGTAGTGGAAAATCAATAAACCTATAAAAACTAACATAAACATAACAACAGGAAAAGACACAATAAATTGAAAGCTAAGAAAGGATAGCACAAAGTACGAAAGCAGAAAAAACAGAAAAAAGCAAAATTTTACTGGCAATGAGATTAGGCGTACAAATATGTCGTACCCTTCCGTTCTCTTTGCCTTCACATTCATTACCATTTCACACGCAGTTGACTTTCGATTTGATTTTGATGGCGCGTCGAGAAATAAATACAAATATGTACATATGATCATATGGATTCTAACACACTGACACAAAGGCAAGATATGTGAAAAAAACTCTAGCAAAAAGTAGAAAGTAGCAATTGAAATAAAGTAACAGAAACAATAGAAAACCATCAAAAGTATTTATCAATAAGCCGGCACACAGCCATTCAAAAAACGCACACAAAAAGGGGCAGTAAGGCAAAAGGGCATAGGTATTTCTATTTACTTTAGAAATAACATATCTGGCAATGCAGCCTAACTTGCTGTGGGGTGCGCTGCTAGACACAGAGCGCACCTGGCTGCCTTTGCTTTTTAGCTCAGTGTGTTTTTTCTTCCCACATTTTGTTTGTACTCGTAGATTGCTTGGTTATGCATGGCAGGATGCCGCTTAAACAGATACTCGCTTTGGGAGGTGCGGGCAAACACATGCGCGTTAGCAGATTTCCTGCCAATAACAAAAATACATAAAAAATTTCCAAAAATAAAGGACAAAGTAAGGAAATGAAATGCTATTAAATTGCGCTTGAATGGTGGAAATAAATCAGTGCTAAAATAGGCATGAATGAAATGCACACACATGCGCACATTTCTGTACTTAATCTCACATTTGGGTGTAGTTTACAATAAATTTCAAATTTGAGATAGTCTTACAGTTTTTATGCGTCTCGAATAAAACATTAAAAAAATTTAAATTTAAGGATAATTTACTTATTTTTTACAAAAAACATAAGCGCGTATTTCACTTTTTATAAACTTGTCATTAATCTACCTAAAACCATGACTAACAACAACAAAGCCATTAAAAGCCGATCTACAAATAAAAGCATTTTGCTATCGTACAAACTTAGGTTTCATGCATTGGATTAAAGCCATGGAATGATTCTTGAAGGATTGAAGTTTAGGATGTGTTTTTAAGAGCTTGAGAACTTAAAATCATAATACAGAACAGAAATATTGTTCGGGTGAATTTCTTTTATTATAATCTGGTAGATAATTTCATGGCATTTATTTTGTGAATATGATACTCGGCGTATGTGTCCTCCGAAGCTACGAGTTACATGATCCATTCGACCAGTCCAATTTTTGACTTCTTTTTCCAATAAATCTGGCGGTATGGCATCAATGGGGGCTTGAATATTGCAACAAATCGATTGTTAAGCGCACTGTATCGCAAGTTGCGCTGTCTTAATTGTCGTCGATGTTTAGCTGATTAATTTTCAGGGAATAAAAATTCAATCAGCATGACTCGAAAGGACTCGCCATTCACCGTAATGGCAGCGGCGTTCTAATTTCGAAAGAAATAAGGACCGATGATTACGCGTGTAAACCGCACGTAAAATGGACAAAGTGCTCTATGAACTTCGCGAACAGATTTATAAAGATCAGACTTCTAGAAAATTACTTTCTCACGTATCTATATCGCCTAATTTCACTGAAGGTGTTGACTGGATTTGAAAAAAGTTAAGGATGGCTTGAAGAGATGTAGATATAGGATTTGGGAAAGTTTTCTGGACACCACAATGGACTTCTGAGCTCATCTAATGAACACTTTCCCTAAACTAACCTAACTTTGTTTGATGGCAGGAGATAATTCGTATTGCACTCGTTCACTTGCAGACCCGTAGATATGTTTTCGTGCCAACAGCACAAAACAGTGGGATATATACCTATCTTTTTCTGAATAATGAATTTACTAATATTAACAGCTTAAGTAGTCAGCTAATTTTCAGAGTATTGAGGGGCTTTTTCATGGCATAAATGACAATCACGCACCAACCTATTCGTCTACGGCGACTGAATTTTCAGTGAGATTGTTTATCAATTTATATGAATGAAATGTCTGAAGAAATTTGAAATTTCTTCTTATATTTAACACGTTCGCTACCAAAGGGATTCAAGCAGTTCACAATCACAGACCAGCTCGAAATGAATATGCTTTTGTCTAGTAATGTTGGTTTTGCTTGTCACTGGGTATCTTAGAAACTCAAACTTATTACAAAAGTAATTCTTTTAATACTGTCACATATTTTTTACGCTGGTCCATGGTAAATATATTTTGGTGTAAACCAGGGTTACATTTATGTGACAGTAAAATGTAAGGTTTTACACAACTCCGTTTTACTCAAAAACATAAAACTTACAAAATATTATGTCTAAATGATGTTATGGCTTATTTTAGATATGATAATCTCGTAAAAATGGATGCATACGTAGACCGAATACTTGGCCTTTATTTTGGCAACCGTCATACGTAAAATAGGTTGGCGACGTATTCTTTTTTTGATAGACACAGACACAGGATCTTAACTTTTCAGCTAATTTTTTCGGAACATGAATCTCCGCTTTAGGTGGACGCTAACTAGTAAATAACTGAGCATCAATATGAAGAAGATCCAAGGCAATATCTTCATGGAATGTAAATAAGTTTTTTTCTTATTGTTTACAAAGTTATACAACCAGCATGTTTTGATTGAACGCCCTATGCTCTACAAAGAGTTAAAGGAAAACACATATCTAGGATATGGAAAAATATTTTTAGGTACCATCGGACATATTTTGGCGGGGTTGAGAAGTAAGAAACCATTTGCTCACACCTGTCAATATCTGACATATTCAAATTATAATTAATTATGGTAACTACCAAAACGTCTTAAAAGTATCGTGCCTAACACATAGATGCCTCTAGTTTTATTGCATTCACCCCTTTTTCAGTTAGTATTAACCTTAAAAATACAGATGTTAAAGTTTCATAATATTCGATTCATTAGTTCGCGACTTTTGTTATTTTTAGAGCAATGATTCAAAAAAAAACTTCGTTTTTTAATTTTACGCTGCTTCTTGATGGAAAAAATACCGTTCAAGCAAAGCAATGGCTTTAAAAGTGTTATAGAGACTCCGCCCCATTAGAAGCAACTATAAAAGAATGGTTTGCTGACTCCAAACGTGGTCGAAGAGACACCGATGATGCACAACGCAGTGGACGTCCAAATGAGGCGATAACACCAGAAAACATCAAAAACATCCACAAAACCGTTTTGAATGATAGAAAAGTGAAGTTGCGTGAGTTAGCTGGCATCGTAAATATATTAAAAGAAGTGTTGGCTGAATATTGAATGAGCATTTGACTATGAGAAAACTCTGTTCAATATGGGTTCAACGTGTTGATGACGGCAAAACAATGGCAAAACTACATAAATTGAACTTCGAATTGCTCCCACATCGAACCCACCGTATTCGCCAGATTTGGCTCCTAGCGAATACTGGCTGTTCGCAGACCAAAAAAAATTTTCGCCGGTAAGAAATTCCGCTCGAATGAAGAGCGTATCGCTGAAACTGGGGCCTACTTTGAAGCAAAAGATAAATCGTTCTACAAAAGTGGTATTGAAATATTAGAGCGGCGCTGGAATGCTGTTCTTGATGGAAGTTACGTAGATGAATAAAGCTAATTTTTAACAAACAAAAAACGTGTTTTCTTTGTTAGGCCCGGGACTCTTCAGCCCATGTATTAATTGAATTAAGTTAAACCATTGTCATATATTTGTGAACGTGGTAGTTAGTTTTAAAAGCAAACCTTTCATATTTATCGGAATCCCTTACTTAAGCAGACATCTTCTGTATTTAAATATATTACAATATATGGAAACTTATATACAAATAAAAAAAATACCATCAAGTCGAAACGTAAATTATTTTTTATCATTCATTAAGTAACACAAATCAATAAAGATTCTAAGCTGTCAGCAACGAACAAATAACAAAAACATACTAAAATTACGGAGTCTATCCGTAACACTTATCGTAATTTTTATTTTTTAATTTGCTGAATTTGGAATTGAATTGGCTGCCCTGGACTTATCTGAACTTTATGTTTTTATATGAAAAGAATTTTATGTAAATAAAAATTGTACCATTGCATGCGAGCTTGTTTTGGAAATGCAAAATTTACAAACATTAGATTTATACAGTAATTAGTTAGTACAAAATTTTAAATAATTTTTGTAAATTTGAACATAAATTGAATATTTAATTTTTTAGTATTAATATACAAATATCTTAATTTTGTTTTATTTTAACGAACAGTAATTAACATAATCTACAAACCATGCATACACAAAACAGATTAAAAACTACGTTTATTATGTGGGAAATTTAGCCTCTATGAAACCTGAAAATTTCTGCATTATTATTATTTCTTACTTATTTTGATAAACTGCAGTTCAAATTACCTTACAGATTATACAAAAATGTATAAAAAACCCAAGCCAAATTTGGCAGCTAAAATATAAGCAATCACTAAGAGTACAATATTAAGGGATCCCTGTGGTCTAGAGCTCGAAAATTTATGATATTTTCAGGATTTTTTTTACAATAAAAAAATGAGAAACCATATTTAAATTTTGTATGCTTCTTATTTACCCTATTTTACATAGAATTGAAAAAAAAAATAAAAATTTTAATTTTAATATTTTAAAAATGGCGCTGAAGTTGACCCTCCCGAAAAATTGGACCTGGATGGTGTTGTCCCTTTTGACTCTTCTATTTAACTAAAACACAAAAACTAAAAAAAAATATTAATCAATATGACTGGAGCTATGTTCCGTACTAAAACAAAAAAAAAATGACAAAATAGCGCGA
Organism: Anastrepha fraterculus; assembly: GCA_037575425.1. Lineage (NCBI taxonomy): Eukaryota > Metazoa > Arthropoda > Insecta > Diptera > Tephritidae > Anastrepha > Anastrepha fraterculus. The sequence goes on along the minus strand of JAYXIM010014999.1, from coordinate 655,370 downwards.
TTTTGAATTTCACACTCTAAAAATCGGGGTTTTATACGAAATAATAATATGATGCTAGACGGGCAGTAGCCATTCAGGCGATAGCCAGACGATTCGGTTGAATAGTTTATTTTTGTTTTTTTTTGACAACACCAGGCCGTAAAAAGTAGTTTTGAGATAATTGGTTTAAAAGTTTTGAGAGTAGCCGCGTGACGAATCTGATTCTACCTGCTGGAGACATCCTTCCAAAAATTTTGCAGTATATTCTTAAAAGCCTATACTTCCGAAAAAAAATCAATTTTTTGAAATTTCTAGGCCACCGAAACCCCTCAAGCAACTCGAAGTGCGCGAGTATGAAACGGAATAAAAATTGCTTTCCGCTCAATTAGAACTAGGCAGCCGATGATGCTATTGGCCTGAAATAAATAATAAACTGAGAATTAACGAATCTCTCTTTTCTAGAGATTCTAAATTAACTAGACGAGAATTATAGAATGGAACAGCGGCCTCAAATAGTAGGGAACACAATGCCTGATTAAGAAAAAGTTTCTCAACGCCCTCAATTCTATTTATCGAATGTTGGTCATAAGTCTCCCAAAAATAACATCGTAACCTAAGTGAGATCTAACAAGAGCTGTAAACAGTAGCTATCTATAAGATCAGAAAAAATGTTGAAATAATAAAATGAATGTGACCACTGAAGGAAAATATCGTATCGACAAAACTCAAAGTCCTTAAACTCTGTAACATTTTGCAGTAAATTATTGTAGAATCGTGTAGGATGTGTTAAAAATGTACTGTGGCCTCGAAAATGTTAAAGGAAAACATGTTTTAATATGCAAAGACAGGCGCGACCTCAAGCGCCATTTTCTTATATTAATATTTATTTAATCCTGATCGTATCTAATTAGAGAGGATCTTAGCCCATTTAACAAAAAATCCAAAGAGGAGCTTAGCTGCCCACTTCTGAGCCATGCAAATACATCGGAAGCAACTGCAAAAACCTCAATAAATTTCGTGGATTTACTTTATATTACTTTAGTTAATATATTTTCATTACTTTTAGCACTTCGTCAAGCTTGTTTTTCTATTTGTTGAGGTTACTGAAGGTCACACTTTCTAGATATTCTGAAATTTCTTGCTCTCAGGAATTACACTCGAATTCAAAATTGTCAGCTTACAAACTTCCTAGCAGTATACTGTTTGATATTAGCCTAAACTTCCGATTCCTTTTTGCGTAATAAAAAATACCCCCTTTCTACTCCTTTTGTTGGAGAGCTATTTTCATTTAGAACTTACTACACTTGAGGGCATCCTAAAGGTTGTACCGCCCCAGTTGGCAAAAGTCCGCTTTATTTGTGATTTGTTGAAACCGCGCATGAGTTACTTACCTATGAATGGGTGCAAGCAAATCATGATACATATTTTCTTATAGCGACTATTCCTGAGCAGAAAATTAAAAATTGTCGAGCTCCTAGTTGGCCGCACATAATAGCCAGTTTTATTTCGGCGTCTTTCGAGATTCTAAAAAAAAATCAAAATTTGTAAACAAGTGTAATTGACCGGAGTTCTAAAAGTTTAACAAGTACCATATGAAAGCAGACAATCACTTCTCAATACGTAAGCACTGCTGCAACTTGGTAAATTTGTCATAATTATACACCATTGATATGAAAACTAACGTACTATATTTTTTTAGCATTAGTTAACATGAGAGTAATCCTTTTATCAAATAACTAATTTTTATTTTATTTACCAGTACGCATTTTTCACATTCTTGCATATATAATATATATATATTTTTTTTTTAATCAAATTTTTTTTTTTGTTTTTTTTGTATCAAAATTATTAGTAAAATCATCCCAATACATGCGTATGTGAACTTGTCCTAATGATAAAAAACTTTTTTTTTTTGTATTTATCAACTTTAACGAATTGAAAGCAGAACAAATTGCATCAAGTTCTTGCTAACTAATTGTGAGTTTATAAAACAGTTCAATTATTAGAAAAATTCTATTAAAAATTTATTAAAAACTTTAACGCAAATGTATGCAGCATGTGCTGCGGCTTTTCCCATACACATTTCTAACACTGTAAAAAAACAAAAGCTTTCGTAAAACCTTGAAGTAAGGAGCTGTACAGCAATTTTCACTTTTCACCAAACACCAACACGCAGCCACTTGTACATATGTATGTATATCTATAGCAATGTGCAACGTTTCCTAAAGCAAAACAAAAAACAATAGCAAAACCAAATATTTAGTATCCTCTTTCAGTGCATTTAACTTCATCGAACTTATTATTATTGCGTGCCATCATTCATATTGCCTATCGTAGTAGTCGTACCCCCATCCACACCCACTCGGTCGAGGCTATATCGAATTGCAACTGTTGCATTGTTACGTCTTTTTCACATTCCACATGCTACATGCCACACCTCATGCCACACCTCAAGTCATGTCACGCCAAACTGCGCGCTTCCCTCGTATTTCCACACCCGCTCACTCGGCATTCACTCGTTCGCTCTGGCAGTGCAGCAATACTTGCAACTCGTTTTATGCGCAACGATTGTGCTTATCTGTTGTTTTTTTTTTTTTGTTTTTTTTTTGTAATATTTCTTATTAGCCTCTGCGCAAAGTCAAATGTCAAAATGCTTTTACTGTTGTTGTTAAAGATTTTCTGCCATTTTTCACTAATACACATTTTTTAAAACCAATTTTCTTTCTCTTTCTTTTTTTCGGTTTCTTTAACGCAAATAAATCAAACAATAACAACAAACCACAACACTAAAAATGTAAAAACACAAAAAAAATAAAACTCGATATAATTTTCAAAATAAAAAATACTTTCGTCGTACTTGTAAACGCTCAACAGCCACTACAGGACATTACGAGCGATATACCGTCACTGCAGTCGACGCCAGTGCACATTGCCGACGACGTCATCATCAGCAACAGTTGCCGGCAGCACGATCAACTGCAGCTGCAAAAGCAGCCATTACTGCTGCACAGTCATACGCAGCCTCCGTCTCAGCTGTTGCTTATTGAGCAGCAAAAACAAAGGCATCAGCAGCCGTGCAAAGCATCACATTACAACACTACCACAACCCCAACCACCAACACCACCACACCTACCACTCCCGCCGCACCCACACCAACCTCACAGCCAGGAACTAACCCAACGAAATCCATTTCCACACCCCTATCCGACGGCCACAACCCTCTTGCCACTCCAGCCACAACCACCGCACCAGCGCCACTACCATTCCGCCAACAAAATCAAAAAGTTATCACAAGATCACAATCATCTAAAGTTATACAGGAGTTGCAGCAATTGCACAATAACAACAATAACAACCACTATCAGCATCCCCAACAACAGCAGCACTCTATCCATCAACTAAAGCAACAGCAATCGTTGCCAGCCACCCTACATCCACCGCAAGCGGTCAACGGTAGCCATCATCCACCGCCATCCAAGTCCGTGTCGATACTCGTCTACAAAACGCTGAATACGGTATTCAAGAGCAGTCGCAAGATCATAGTGCGCGTTTGTGAGGTGGCCAGTGCAAAGAAGTCATTCACAATGTTCAAATTCAATAAGGCGGCTGCGCAAAATCGCGCAGAAAATCGAGCAAACGCCTGCACCGGTCACGATCAGTTCGTGCGTCCACCAGTGCCCGAAAAGTGAGTGTGGAAGTGAACTAAAAAATGACTTAAATGTGTTTGTTTATCATAGATGGTGGTGGGAAATTTTATGATTTGATGTGGGAAATTTAATGACTTTTAATTTGCTAAAAATAAAACAGTAAGAGGGGTAAGGATCACTCGTGTAATAGAGTTTAGTATTTAGTATATTTTCTAGCTAGACCTCAATGATGACATAATATAGGAAAAATCACTCATCAAAACCTCGTTCCTCTTCTGATCTTCTTTTTCATTTCTTCTTAAGTGGTTTTGCCGATACCGAAAAACTTTGTTAGTTATATTTCTCCTTTGAAAAGCAGCACTAATTATTTATATCAAGAGCAGTCAGGTCCCTCTAAACTTTCTCCTTTGATAGCGTTCGTATGCGTTTCGATTTGGCTGTTAACCCAAGAATGCTGAATGTAAAAATATTTTCAATACAGTCCCATTGCCCAAAACTATGCATAAGTAATTCAACTCAGGCGTTGATTTTTTAGCCATTTTCCAATATTCATAACCTTTCGAGCCTCTTCATTCCAACTCCTTACTTCGGGACCCATCGGTCAAGCGAACAGTGCCGAAGAATGGTAAATAATGCTCCCAGTACCGTCTCATATAGTGCCCCAATTCAACTGAAGGTTCTGAATATGTAGTCAAGCACAAGTTTTTATCATGGGAGAAAACTACCAAATTCCCAGAGCTTCCTGCTCTACGTTACGTTCGTTATGCTCTACCCACCGCAATTCTCATCACAGCATTCGACTCTCAAGAGTGGTGGCTGTAATAGATAGACACTTTGCCTTGAAAGCAATGATCCTTTTGTCAAATAAACAGGTCAGAATGGAACCACGGCCACAAAAAATCTCTACTGAACCTTAGGAGGATATTGAAGGAGAAGAAACCGTAGAATACCTCCTATGCACATGATTTGTTATATACAGAAAAAGGTTTTCCACACTCTGATTCGCCTTGCTTGGCATCTTTGGTTGCCGAGAAGACTTAGGAGTATAAAGAATGAGCTCCAGTGGTATCAACTCAGGCCAAAGTGTGTCGTATAACAGCAACTGAACCTAACTTAACCTAGCCTAAGGTGGCTGAAAAATTCCTTGTAGTCAAAAATACTCGGGATAGCCACACATAAAATGCTGCACATCTCTTAGTGATATGGCTGACTTATTAAGCCCAAAAATAATACATGTACCAGGCAGGGTCTAAGGAAGATTGGTCTTTACTTAGTATAACTTATTTACATACTCATACTTATATATAAGTACAGTGCGTTTCATAACTATAGCACAGTGACTGTACAATGTACAATTCTCACGATTTATTTGTTTCTTATTTTCTTTGAATAATTTTTTTATGAAAATACAGTCTAGCATAAAAGTTATATAAATTCTATTTTCAAACTTTATGAAATTTAAAAAAAATTCAACAAATTTTCATCAAAACTTCGAGACAAGGCTTTTAAAAACATTTCGTGCATGCAGTTTTATTGCCCATTGCTCAGAAATTACTTTGGATTTTGACAATTTTTTTCCTTGGCGACTTTGTTGGGTAAGAAATAAATTCCTCTAAAATCCTCTACTGATTAAGTTAGGAACTTTTACAAAATATCCATCTTCTAACAGACCTTTCTAGTCTCTATACAACTCGCCATTTCGAGTTTTAATGCACACAACAAAATTTCCCACCACTTTCAATTCGCAAAGTAAGAAACTAAAAATTTCCATTTTTTTGCTAATTTAAAAAACTAATACGTCCATTTAACTTGCTTGCCCTACAATAAAACCAAAAACACGCGAAAATGTGAATAATCTACTAAAAATTAAAATAAAAATCTACTCATACGCGTAACACCGAAATAAAATCGCAGGAAAGTTAAGCATATAATGAAGAAATTACATAAACAAAATGGCCTGAAACGCTCTAACTCAGCGATCGAATTTGACGTATCCGCACTGACAGCCGCCAACCGTCGACACATCTACAGCAGGTAAGTTCTTTTAACTGAGAAATGAACAATATCTCTGCCCATAATTTATTTTTATTGGTTGTTTTTGTTAGTTTTTTCAAATTTAATTTTCACACCGATTGTGCCATTTAATTTTGTTTTTTATTTCCATAAAAAAGTGTTGATTGAAAATCAATATCCACGTTTTTTATTAGTATATCCAAGCTCTTTTTTGATAACAAAAAATAACAAAAACAGAATATCCATAAATTACCTAACATTTTTTGAAATACCTCAATTCGAAAGATTTCAGTTTTGAATTGATCTTCTAATTTTTGTGTGTATTTTCTTTGTTCTGTTCTTTTATCTTTCGTTTCGTTTCTTTCGATGCAAACAAAATTGTTTTCTTGCAGCAATCGATCAGCCAGTTCGGAACAAGATAATTCAGATCTATCCGAGCACTCGGAAAAATCACCATTGGTTAGCGCGAGGTTAGACAATCTAGCTAGGCTATTTTTTAGCAAATCGATGCCAGCGGAAACCGGAAGTAGAGATACCATAGATTCTGTGCTAACAACAAGGTTGCAATTTCTTTACTTTCTACCTTAAAAATATTGACTTAAGAAATCAAATTAAGTTCTTTCCAATTATTCCAATTGTAAATGCTAAGTAAATAATATTTCTCTATTCAAAGTAAACTATTTAAAATTAGTTCAAATCGTGTTGCTAAAGTATGAATTGAAGTAAAGTATGTTAAATGGAACTATGTTGCCTAAATACTTGTATGTATTAAAATTTTTAAATCTTATCGCTACTAACTAAATGTTAACACAGAACGAGCGAAACGATCTTCTTTTGTTTTTGTTTTTAAATATCTTGATGTACTTACCTATGTACGATGTTATAGATTATCTTACTTTTCTAAGTATTAAACACCTACACTGACAAAAAAAAATAGTATTGCTTAACTTTATTTTATGAACACTTAGCACTCATCATAAACTATTTAGTAGCGCTGTATTTTATGGACGTCTGTATTTTTATGTATGTTTGAGTTTATATAAATATATATGCATTTAGATGGCACTGGCATGTTTTGAAATTACGCTTTCAATGTCCTTTCGCACAAACGCTTTTCATATCTTATCATTTATTACATCTATGTACATAAATACATATATGAATACTTATGTATACGTGCTCGATGGGTGCTGGGACAGTTGAACATAAAAAATAATCAGGAAATGAGTGGCATTTCAAAATTTAATAACCTGAAATCTTACATCACTCCAGCATTTTTCATGTGAAAAAAATGGTTTAGGTAAGTAATTAAGCTACCGGAATCTGCTAAAGTATCTAAAAAAAATTTTAAATTGGGTCAGAAACTTAAGTGAAATTAACAGTGTAAATGCTTGAAAATTTATTCTCAATTTTTTTAATTTCTGTTCTAAATACCCAAAAATATATTTCTAGAGAAAATTTTCTTGAGCGTACACTAGCCGTTAGTCAACTTTTGTCCGCCCAAGAGAAGTGCCTCCACGTAGAGAGCGTAGCTTCTTCTGATACATAAGATTTGGTATAGAAAAAAATGTACGCTCAAGAGAAGTGTCCGGCTAGTAGAAGGGTGCGTTAGAAGAGGTTACACTGTAATTCTAAACACCCAATGCAAAATTAGTTACCTCGTTCATTAGAATTACTTTTACTTCAATTTACTTCGATCGATGGGTGAGGCACACCCTGTATACTACTTAGTTCTGCAATAACCTCTGTTACAAGTTAAATCCGTTATAGGTATAAAACTATAATGCTTTTTTTATTTACTCATGTAAATATTAAAAAAGTTTTTTTTTGTAATTTTCATTCGAAATGGTCACAGTTTGCTTTTAAACAAGCCTTCAAACTATTAGGCCTGTTTCCATTTATATTGACGTCACTGCTAGAACCAAAGATTGTTTGAGACTCTCCAAATTTCTGTGAGGCCATGCGACAGGCCATGTTCTCTAATTCTGACCACAAACTGTAGTCCAATGGATTTAGATCTGCTGATTGTTTTTTAACCAATGCTGGGTGGTTTTGGCCTTAAAGACTATAGGGGAATCTTCTTGGAAGATCTGACGCTCTCCATTGAAGATAGTACTGCTCAACTGCTTCACCAAGTCTTCTACGACATCTTCCTGGTACACTTTTGGCACGGCCTTAACCCCATTTTCGCAGAAATGAAGAGATGTAACGCCTTTACAAGACCCTTCCCACCACACCAGTACGTAAGCTGCATGGTGGCGCCGCTGAACCTTTGGAACAACATTTTTGGCGTTTTTACAAGTTTTAGCATAGATTATGTTGTTTTGCTTATTAAAAACTTCTTCAACAATGAAAATTTTCTCATCTTTAAAAAGAATATTTTCACACGGTCAAGTGCCACCGAAAAAGCTGGTTGCATCTGTCGAGTCTAATTTTCTTCAAGAGCGTTGCCAAAAGATGGCGAGTTGAGCGACGTTAAGCTTTCATATCGACATCATCTCAAAATAATCTTGACATAGATGTGGTCGATATATTCATTTCCTTGGACAGGATTTTCTGCTTTCTAAAGGCATTTTTGCGATATCTTTGTCGAACAGCTTTTATGGCTGCATTGGTTCGAACCACGCGAGGGCGACCACTTCTTTTTCTGTCTGTCACTTGAGACGCTTGGGAAAAACGATGTATCTATTTGCTTGTACCGCAAACTCTTTTAAAATTACCACTGAATTCTTATGGGAAAAATGAAAATTTCCTTAAATTTGGTATAAAATGTTTAAAGATCGATATTATTTTTTTTATTTATTTTTTATTTCAAAAAAGTCAATAAATTACAATGGTTCTTGCCGACTAAAACCATAACCTAGAACTAAACTGCAAAAAGCACTAAAATTAAATTGAATTCAATTATTTAGAAAACACATTCTTGGGCGAAGGAAAATCAAACGAAATAGAGTTCGAAATCTCGTTCGTGTTTGTGAAGTGATCGAACTAACTTATTCTGCTTTTCAAATATTCCTCCAATAATGCCCCAAAATTATACCCCAGCCTTATTTAAAAAGAATATATTTCGAACTAGTTTTTAACCCTCCCAAAATTAAAAAAAAAAAATGTTAAATAAAGAAACACATGCTTACCTCATTTTTTTTGAGTCGTCCTAATACAGTTTTTGTAAACTGTACAAAATCGTATTGCGGAAAATTGTATTTAAATTTTATCTGCGAGCCAACCATAGTCCGAGTATTGTCATATTGTAAAATGCAGTATGTCTAATGGAAGCGTGACCGGCAAAATTCAAGCTTAGAGTTCCGTTATAAAACAAATTTAAATGTTGCTAAATATGAGTAATCATTTCGCATATTGCGCAATTTTTTAGCTTTGCGAGAAAATTAGAAAACTACGTTGTTTTTACCAAATGAGTTCCGAGTAAAAAAAACGATTTGAAGCAGTGTTCCTATTTTCACACACTAAAGGTCCAAAAATGGCATGTGCATCAGCAACAAAATATTTGAAGAAGTCTCAGGCGCTCATAAACAACTTCACCCGATAAAAAATACGTATCCAAAGCAAGATCAGAAGATTATTTTTGTTTTTTTTTTAACCGAATTTACCCTTGCGTGAAACTGAAGCAGTTTTCGGGTTAATGTATCCCAAAACATGATTCGAAGACGTTTACGAGCAAAATACCTGCAATTCCGAAGCAAATCCAAAAAACTGCGTTTGCATGACTTAAAGCAAATACACAGTGGAATTGGGTAAACGTAATATTCACGCTCGAACCTTTCGCTTTTGCCTCGAACCTTTCGCAGAGCCTTTAAATTGATTCTTTAAGCGGTGATATAAATTTATTGCACACAAATCCTGTCGAATTGCTACGCTATTGGAAAGTTATTTTCTTTATTTGTAAGTAGATCTCTCCATTTGTGGAAAAACTTCAATACGCACACCACACATAAAGGGTGTAAGCGTCAATTATATATACATATATACATATGATATATGTATTATTGCTCGAAAAAGCTCGATATACCCTAGCTCACGTTTTAAATTTTCGAGTATTGAGCATCGAACAGGTTCGAGTACTTATTTGACTGGACTGTTTGAAAATATGGGAGCAAAATCGAGAGGTTTAATACATAACAACTGATTCTCGGGATTTTCAATACTTATATAATATCAGGATCTGTGGCTTAGCTTCATTAGAAGGTACCCTATAATACTTGGTTTTCAATACCCGACTTGGCTTATCTCCTTATAGCAAATTAGCTTAATATCACAAGCTCAAATTTGAGTCTTAAATATAAATGGCATCTTAGAACTTATCAAGACCCCGCCAATAGACCCCTTGCCTTTCCGTTGCCTTCTATTTTTACACACTTAGCAAGCAAAATACCTTTATGCCACTTGCCAAAACAGTAAAATACACCTTAAAGGCATTGCACCTCACAAGAAATCAGCTGTTTTTGTCTCATGCGACAAATTCAAAGGCAGCCTAAAATATTATAAAAATTTATTTGAGAAATGCAATGATTGAGGGAGGGCGTAAGGGCTTGCCTCACTTTGCGTCCATAAAGGTATGGATTTTGGATGAAACTTTCTAATTAAAATAATCCGAAGTTCCCGGATGAAAAGCTAAGATTAAAGTGCCTTGCTCGACTAAAAATGTAATGTCACAACTGTCGAGTATTGAAGTTATTTTTGGTTTGTAGAATCTCTTGGAAGAACACACACCAAGTTTCAACCAGATCGGTATATTATATTTTTTTGTGCTTGGAATTCATTTGAATCGAGGAAGTCGACTGATTTCCCTTTTCCATCACGACAACGCACCAGCTCACGCCTCAGCAGTTGTGGTCGCAAAATTAATGGAAATAAGATTCCAATTGTTTGACATCCCCCACGAATGGCTATTTTCAGACACGAACCAGTCTTATCATTCAGATGAGATCAACAAACTTGAACAGCGTTGGTCGGAGTGTATAAGCCTAAAGGGAAACTATGTTGAAAAATAGAAAATGGTTATCCCACAAAATGAAGTACATAGTTTTTATTTTCGCACGGACTTTTCGCACATAAAAATTAGGGAAGGCAAATTAACAATATCTAACTATATCATCATATCTCCTGATTGTGTCTTCTAAAATAATCATCCATCCTTTCCATCCAGTCTTTTACTATGCCAAAAGAAACATGCATTCGATTGGCATAAACAGTTATATTAATAAAATAGTAACGAATTTATAATAATAAAATTTATTCGGTAATAATAAATTTATCAAGCACGTAATACAATTCCAAAGCTACTTATGACATCATCGCTAGGTAATCATTGGGCCACCACACTTATCTACAAAAGCAGTTATTCACTTAGTGCAAACCCTTTTCTATGTGCAACGAAATGTATTTCAGCATGTTCTTGCGCAGAAAGGTGTGCCGAAGTATATCCACACACAAAAGATAGCAAGGCACTTCCTCCACCTGACGGCCGTTACACACGACACACGGCAAGGCACACACACGAAGCACTGGATAGCATGGCAGGGCTACATAATTTTTATATACTTTTTATTATACATATGAACACATGTGAACTTTAGCAGACCACGACGCACAGCTCAGCATAGCACAGCAATCGAACGAGTCTATGTACATATGCACAAACGTAAGATAAGATCGAGCACGCTATGGCATTAAAATTTCATTTTATTATCTCGTAAGCGGATGAGTGTAGATGAGAAGATAGCAGCAGAAGAACATATAGAATCATAGCTATCTAGCAGACACCGAAATCAAATGTATGGAAATATATGCATAAGTATATTACCGGATTGACATTTGCACTTTGCTTGTATGTAGGAATACGACTGTGTGGGCGGTAGGTATGTCGGGTCACGAACAGTTATGCCAATAATTCATAATACGTCCACATATCGAATAGAGATAAAAATGTACACCATGCGAGTGCCTAAATAAGAGGTTCAGTATGGGGTGAGCAATGGAATGATTGCGATAATGCAATGGCAAAAACGATTTGTATATGCAAACGTCTCCGAAAAATAAATTTAATAGGCAAGATATATTTTCGAAGTTGTATTTGTAGAGAATTTACATACTTCAAAAAAATGTTGCTATAAGGGGTTAGGGGTAGTCAGAATTTTCACAAAATCGATTTTTTTTTTTTTGCATTTTCTTAAAGTATAATGTTTTAAAAATATTGTGTAAAAATTTGAAGTGAATCCGACAAATACTTTTCAAGTTATTCAACAATTAACAAAGGGCGCTCGGCCGCTCCGGAGCCGATAGCAAAACTTTAAATGCGTTTTTCTCAAAACTATGTTTTTCAAACTGGTGAACACTGTAACTTAAAAACCGCTACGTAGATTTCAATAAAATTTATACAGCTTTTGAAAAACATAAAAAACTTGTGCCTGATCGAAAGATTTTTTTTTTTCAAAAACTTCGATATTTTTTTAACAATTAACTGTTGGTTTTTCTTTCTAAAATCTGGAAAAAATTTTCTGAGGCCGCCATTTTGTTCATTTTGAAAAAAAAAAAAAGCTTCGATCCGGCCCGAGATTATCTATTAATAAAACTAATTTCTCTTGTCTGATTGGTTTTGGATGAATCTGCAAGGACTTGTGATGTTCACCGCAAGGGACTTCTGGAGAAACGGGCTTCACACAAACAGCGATAACTTTTGCAATTATTAATTTTTTTTTTTTGAAATTTTGGTGAAGTCAAGTTAAAACATGATGTTTTTATGCTATGTTTTTATTTTTGTTAAATAAATTAATTAAGTAGCAAAAAAAAATTCGTGAAAATCATCATTTTTTCGGGCCTCTGACTACCCCTAACCCCATAAGAGATAAAGGTGACGAAATTCACAATGATCTGCTTATGTTGGTTTCCGAATTTTATTTGTTGACTCCCTTACTACGCCAAGCTTAGGATATACAAAAAAATTGTTTTAGGTTTAGTGATTCCCCAGTGAACTAATTGATTAATTAAAATTAAAGAAATTGTTCAAACTCACATCGAATTTATTAAATCTAAATCGATCGGGCCCAAACTTTATGTTTAACCTTTGAGTAGCAAAACGCTATAACCACGAAACAGCAAAATTATAGAAAAAGTTTTTTCTAATAGCGGTCGCCCTTCGATAGACAATCGCAAACCTGGGCGAGCATTTCTACCATAAAACAGAAAAATGATGGAAAAAAATTTTACTAATAGCGGTCACCCCTTAGTAGACAATGGCAAGCCCAGGCGATTATTTCTGCCATGAGAAACCTGCTCATAAAAAACCATTTGCCGTTCTTAGTCGGCTTAAAACTCTATATACCTCCATTTGTGGAACAACATCAACGAGCACACTACAAATAGGAGGAGGAGCTCTGCCAAAGAGCAAAAAAAAAGGGTTGAAGCACCGGTTATATATTTATATATAATATTTGAGTGGCAAAGGAAGCAAAAAATATCCGGAAATCAACAATCGAAAGAGCTTTGAAATTTACCATGCAAATTTGTAATATACAAGGTTACGCAAAATGAATAAGATTTTAAACAATCTCCTCATTGTAAGATTTATAATGTTTTCAAATGGCGACGTACATCGTTTATTTTATCTCTTGTAAACTAGACGAAACTTGTAAACAGGCAAGCAATAGAGATGGGTCAAAACAAAAGTTTTCCTCACTCAAAATATGTTTTTTCTTAATTAGAGAAAAAGTTATTCAAAAACAAAATTGGACGATTTATTTTGCACCAACTTGGTTATAAGTACAAAAATGAATATGATGAAGAGAGTATTCGGCTACCACTTGTTGGAGTCTATACACACACGCATATTTGATGCAGCGACTCATTGCAGTACCCGGGGTCTTAATGTAATTAAAAGAAAGTCTTCTATTTTTTCACCAAAGTTTTAGTAACGATAGGCGTGGCGCACGTAAACTGATTTTGCTGTGCTGACCCCACTAAGCATAGCTTTCACACCTTCCGCCGCTGCCACTGTTGTGAGTTGATTAAATAATATTTAAAAGCTACTGCTGCTAAAAGCAACTGTTCCGAAATATTGAATATTTTTTTTTTGCCAAACAAAACCACCTTAGTAAAATATTTGTTATTCGGAGCTGCATACATTTTAAGTTTCGAGCACAATTAAGAGGAAATTAGGGGTCACACCTGCAATCGGAGTAGAAACGCGCCTATTATTCACTATGCTTTTTTATGATGAGGCTCAGTTTTCAGTAAATAATTTGCGAATTCTCCAACAAAGAACCTAATGTTGCGGTGTATATATAAGTTAATAAACTCTATATTTCTTAATAAACTTAAATATTTTTTCTCTATTTTTTATTAATTTTTGCTTTCATCCAGTTGCCATTAATAATACAGTAATGAAATCCATTATTTTTGCATATAAATTTTGCATAATTGGTTTAAAATTTTTTCATCGTCGATCTTTAGCTTTTTTAGTGTGAAATGTCACCTTGACAACGAATATAAACTTTAAATTGTTTGATGGTATTTTACAAGACGTCGATCACTACAGCCATCTACCGAGAAAATAATGGATTTCTTTTTTTTTTAAATTTAAACTAATATTTAAGATGTTGAATTTAAAATTTAATTGATTTATTCACTTATTTTTCTTTACATTATTATATTTTATTTTATTTGTATTTTTTCTATTACTTTTAATTATTATAGCTTTTATCTAACTTAACATTATTTATGTACTTTACTATACTTGGTTTAATTTAATTTTAATTTGGTTTAGTTTTAACTTTAATGTACTTTTTATTTATATTATTTTATTTTTATTTTTTTCATTTTTATTTTATTTTTACTTCCTATTTCAGGGTACGTTGGTTACTACTCTCTATTAGTGGCTTACTTAGGCCTGGAACCCCATTGTGATATCAGAAGTTGGGACTAAAGTCCTCCTCTAATTCTTTATGTGGTGAAATCACTTCGTCTCTCAGATAAACGATAAATACTGTGGATAGCTGCCGATCCCTAGTCTGTAAGACAACCAAAGCAGTAAGAGCGACATCGCGTTCGGTCAAGAGTGACAGCGGAAGTGTTCAACGCCCTCCGCCTCCTCCTCTTTCTGTGACTATAACGGAATTCGTTTGAATGAAACCCTATGCTTTCCCATTCTGTTCCCATTAGACAATGCCAGGTGATGATACCAACCACAGTACTAATTACCAACACCGTCCAGATTGATGAGGCATCTATTTCTGTGCTCATTATTTCTAGCCCAAGCCTATCTACTTAGGTATTTCACAAGTGGACTCCGTAGTCCATCTACTGTTAGTTAGCGTGATGTAGACCAATCTGATCCAGAACTTACTTGAGGATAAAGGGATGCCCACATTTTGGGTATAATTCACTAATTTAGGAATTCAGATCTCCTCTTAGCCAGCTCATTTGCGATGCGATTTCTAGGAATTTCTCTGCATTCAGCAATCCAGAAAACGTTCGTCTTTCATCTTACTCTGCATTATTTTATTATAATTTAGTTTATTTAATTTATATTGATTTAAATTTGTTCTGCTTTTTTATTATTTTTCTTATTTTATTTTACTTAACTTCACTTAATTTTTTCTAACTTTACATTATTTGATTGCACTTTATTCGATTTATTTTTATATTTCCATTTTATTTAATTCTTTTATTTGATTTTATTTCATTTCGATTATTTTGGTTTTTCTTTAATTTTTTATTTTTTTTTTTTTTTTTTAATATGTATTTGTTTTTTTGAGTTTCATTTCCTTTCTTAATACTTTTTGTTTTCTTTTCATGTCATGTCACTAGTTCTCTGCATACTACAATATTATATTTCATTTCGTTGTTTTATTTGTTTCATTTTATTTGTTCGGAAATTTATCTGGTAATTTTATCTGCTTTTATTTTTTATTTTACTAAATTTTTTTTTTATTACTTAATTTTTTATTTATTTAATTTTAGTATTTTTTGTCACTTTACATTATTTTATTATAATCCATTTCATTTATATATTTATTTTTATTTTATTTCATTGGATTTGCTTTTTTTTAATTTTATTTTATTTATTTTTTATCTTATTTTCATTTACTTCACCCTATTCATTATTCTTTTTTTTTTAATTTGTGCCTTACTTTGCATGAATTAACTACACTTTATTTTATTTTATTATACCTTATTCTTATTTATTTTTGTTCAGTAGTTTACCATATTTTATTTAATTACACCTTATTTTATTTCATTTTATTTTACTACTTTTATATCTACTATTTCATTTTGTTCTCCTATCCGTTACTTTAATTTTATTTTTTTATTTATTTTATTTATATATTTTATATTTTACTTTATATTATTTTATTATACTTCACTTCATTTTTTATTTCTTTTTATTTTGTCTTATTTGATTTGGTTTGTTTTAATTTTTTTTTTTTTTATCTTATTTTACTTATTTTTTAATTTGTTTATCTTATGACTTTATTACACTTTATGTATTCAACCATCTCCTATTTTATGTTTGTTTTTTACTTTACAATATTTTTTTGATTTCTTTCATTTTATTTTTTCCGTAAAAATATTATAAATTTCACATACATTTTTTTAGATCTTATTTTCGTTTAATTTCGTTGCTTTGTATTTCATTTAATTCCATTCCTCGTCCCCTAGTGTTTTCATTATGTTCTCCTGTCCGTTATTTTCCTGTCTCTACTCGCCTTCCTTTGCATTTCAAACGTCACTCGGCTAAGCTAATTTAACACCAATTATTTTCATTTCACTTCACATCTGCCCAGGCATTCTCTTCCAATTAATTACTTTATTTTATTTAACTTATTTTATAAGTTTTTTCGTTCAAAATTTTTTTCCTGAATGCCACATAACCGGCAACAGCGAAATTTTGCGCTGTCCTTCCCAGCTGTCAGTTGTCTTTTCCGCTATTTCAGCACCAATTTAAATGCTGACTGCGGCTGAGTACATACCACCTTACCTACTAACGGTTTTACATACAAATATGCGTGTCTATTCAACATAAAGAAAACCGAGCGCAAGCACAAATTATACAAAGCAAGTCAAAATTTTATAAATATTCGCGCGTCCAAAATAGGCATTTCACTGAGCCTAACCGCATGTCTGCTTTCCGATGTATTTCGCTATGCGCTTCAATTTAGACACTATTTTCTCAAGCGCGCTTTTCCTCAGAAGCATAGTTCAAGGCTGTTAGCCATACATATGAATAATTTAAAGTTATTCACTATTCATGGATGAAAGAAAATGTGAATTCGTTTTTCGTTTGGACTTTGTTTGTTGTTTGTATCTTGCTGCCAAAAGCGCTTTAGATTTTTTTGCCAACACGCACACATCCACCCAAATATGCATTTGATAAGTAGACCTGTGTGTGGTGTATGTTTGCATGTCCTCACATACGCACTGGCTGCGTTAGAAATATTTTTAGGGGCACGGAAAAGCCTTCATAAACTTTCACATTGAGCAAGCAACAAAAATAGAAAGAGTGGCAAGCAGCCAGCATGGATTGCTTACTGATATCTTGGTTGAGTTTTATGACGCTTTTTCGTTTTATTTTCGTTTATTTTATTCGTTACGAAACTTATATGCGATTATTATGTGGAATACAGAAGATATTTCCCTTACATTCACCCAGCTTGGAAAAAATGGAGACTAATTTATATTTTTGTTTGGGTTGCATATTTGCCTGCATTGCCACAAAATTAATGCAGTAAAATTATTTCTTATCAATATAAAATAAAGAATAATAAAAAAAAAGGAAGAAAGTTTAATAGGAGGTTCTTGGACTTGAGATTTTCTTATAGATTTCTTATAACAGCTATTGCATTTTTTTGTAAATTTATTTTTTCACTATAACTACCTTCGCTTCTTAAACTTAATTTCTTTAAATAATTCACAAAATTAAAATTGAATATAATAAATTGATAAAAAACTATATATTCAAATTCTAAACTATGCTGTCCGATTTTTCCTACTACTCTACTCTTACTTTCACTCGCTTTTACGCCAAACTCTACAATTTTTCTCTTTTAATTTCACTTTTACTTTAATGGTCAACAAAATTGCAATATTGAGTTCTCACTTAAAGCAAATTTGATCTCAAGCACACACACACTTTCACGTTAATAATACAAAAACTGTGTTTACCATAAATCCAAAAAAAAATATATAAAATGCATAATTCTATGTTTACATGTGCTTTCAATTAAAAATGAATTAAATGTGTTTTTGTTGCTGTATGTTGTTGTTGTTTTTTTTTTTTTGTTATACACATTCATATATTTAAACTACTCTCAGTATTTCCAACATTTTTACGACTTTTAAATAAATTAAATACTTTTAAAAATTAACTGCTTACAAAATGTGTGCCTGAATTTCTATTTTTGTGTGTCTATGTCACTTAACTAACCACAAAATTCATAGGAAATCTCTTGCATTTTCTCCCAAATTATTATGTGAAAAGCTATCAGCTTACAAATGTGTATTTCAAAATTTAATTAGTTAATTCAAGTCCCAACAAAAATTATCCAGCGTGTTTTGTGTTTATCCACCGCGAATGGTCGATCTTTTTCCTCTTCCGTTTCCGCTGTGCCATGCTGCCGCTGTGTGACATCATATCTACCATCTGTTGTGCTACGCTGTCGTATGGTGTTGTATTTTGTTATGTTGTGCTGCCATTGCCACTGCCACCGCTGCTGTCGCCCCTATTCCTGCTCAACTGTAGACGGCCAGGCAGTCAGCTGTCAGATGGCAGTGGCACCACACTGTACAGCACACAATTTGCTGAATGCCATTGCAAAAACTGTATATGTGTATGTGCAATATGCAAACCTACATACATATAAACATATGAATGTATTGGTTGATCTTGTGCATTGTTTATTGCAGCTGATGATTTTTATTGTGCGCAGGAAGTTTGTGGGATTGTACACGAAACTGTAAAATGTATGTGTTTATTTTTATTATTGTTATTTCATCCACATGAAGAAAAATTTCAAGAAATTTACTTTTTTAAATTGCAAAAAAATAATTTAAAATAAGCACTTGTTTGTTTTTATTGTTTATTTTTAAAGTAACTATATGAAAAGGCAGCTTAATTCAATAGCTTTAATTTTTAAAATTTAATCTCAATAAATTGATAAATGTATAAGAAGTTAAAACAGACGTCACACATTTCCAGTGATTTTTCATTTTAGTTCTAATTTAACAAAAACAGTTTTCAAATTTAAAAAAATAAAAAAATAAATTCAAAAAAATAAAAAAATATAAAGAACTTTTTCTAATTATTTGAATGAATGTAATCCTTGAAATTAATGTATATACGCAAAATTAATCATCCTATCTGAAGATTACGGCGGCCGCAGGTAGCCGATTGGGTTGGAGCGTGACTAGCATTCGGGAGTGCGTATGCTCGAATCTCCATGCATGAACATCAAATAATAGAACAAATTTTTTCTAATAACGTTCGCCCCTCAGTAGGGAATGGCCATTTGCCGATCGGAGTCAGCTTAAAACTGTAGGTCCCTCCTTGTGTGCATCAACATCATGGCACACACCACAAATAGGTGAAGGATCTCGGCCAAACACCTAACAGAAATGTACGCGCCAATTATTTATTTATTTTTATCCAAAGATTTATAATTTTTGTAAATGGCGTCGTACGTCAATCAGTATCCAGACAGGCTACCAATAGAACGCGTAAAGGTCAAAATAAAGATTTCCATCACTCAAATGATTTTTTAAATTAGTAAAACAAATATTTAAAAACGTAATTGGATGATGTTGCGTCAGTTTGTAGTTTGCATTGCCACTCTAGTGAGTTATCGATCATCGCTTTTACAATATATGAATCTGGCAGTATTATTTAAAGCTAAATTAAATTTATTTTTATTTCATAACTTAGCTTGCAAAATACTAAATCCAAGGAGGTCATATGCGGCAGAAATTTAAGTTTTTTATTGGTTAGTCGACAATAGGGATGTCAATCTCGTGATCTTGCAATCCCGTGATTTCGAGATCCCTCTATTTTTCTGAAAATATGGAAATAAACTGTAGGTTTGAGTATATCAAGAAGAATCCTGAAAAATGAATGAATTTTTATTTTAAGAAAAAAGGTTAAATTTTGTTGCTGTTCTTTCCAAACTACCTTCGTTTTCAATTTTATTTGTAATGCAAATGGTTTATTTGTATGTTTGACCTCGGCGGCCATTTGGCTATATCAAGAAGTAAACTGAAAGAAAAAACTAATTGGAAAAAATTAAAAAAGGTAATAGTTTCAAGATTTAATGAGAGCCGAAAATTTTGCTACAGATTTTTTTAGGTAATATATCGTTGACTATTTTATCAAAAAAAAATCTTTTCAGTTTTCAGGATAAAATACATAAATTTTTTTAAATTTTGTTTGCTATTTTTTCCAAATTTGAATTTAATATTCGCAATGGTTTATTTATATGTTTGGTTACATTTATAAGTAAACTGAAAGAAAGAAAAAAAATTAGTAAGTTAATAGTTTTAAGATTTATTTAGCGCCAAATTTTGGTACAGAGTTTTTAAGGAATATATCTTTTAGTATTTTTAATATCAAAAAAAATTCTTTTCGCTTTTTAGGATAAAAAATATAAATTTTTTTAATTTTTTTTAATTTGTTTTACTTTTTTTCAAACTACCTTGAATTTTCAGTTTTATTTGTAATATTATATAAATGGTTTATTTATATGTTTGGTTACATTTATAAGTAAACTGAAAGAAAGAAAAAAATTAAATTTAATCGTTTTAGGATTTATTTAGTGCCAAATTTTTATTTTTATTTATTTGCTTATCAAACACACAACCAAAAGTTATTTTACAGTGTTTGAACTTATGAATACTATTCTTAAGTTGTGAAAGTATAGAAATACAGGGTCCGCCATATAACTTTACGGAATTAAAAATGCTATAAAAAAGAAACTTTTTCCAAACTGTTTTTTTTATTTTGAAATACAATCCTTCCGGTTAATGATGGAACACAACTTCATTCATATGGCAGCCTCGGCTAGCCACCAAGGTCTTTACGCAAAATTCGTCTCAATGATGTCTCCGAAATGTCCAATTGTTGAGAACGACGGTGAACTGATGTTCCAGGTGATTCACGAACACTCTCGGCCACAGCAGCAATATTTTCGGGTATACGCACGGTTTTTGGTCGGTCACGCGTTAGTTTGTCAATAAGCAACCCAGTTTCTCTTACTTTTTTCGCAAAGTAACGCACATACGCTTCATTCGGTGCTTTTCTTCTTCCCATTGCCGTACGTAATTTTCGTACACATTCTGCAACATTACCATGATTTTCAAAGTAATGTCGCAATATTTCCCAGCGTTCTTTGAGAGTATACACAACCATTTTCGTTCAGCGGAAGTATAAAACTAATTTTCTGTCAAATCAGATGACAGCTAAGTGTTACCATTCTTCAAATAATACCTAGTTCAAATCCGTAACGATAGATAGCGGGCCCTATACATAGAAGAGAAGAGAAGAGGTAAAAAGAAAGATATACATACGTACATATTAGCAGCAAAGTAATGTATCATTTCACTTCTAAAGCGCGGAGTTCTTCTGGGGTTTTTGTTTTGGAATATTAATTGGAATATTTTTTGCTTGTTTTAAAATGTTTTAGAATTAAATATATTTTTTTAATTTTGCTAAGGAAAAAAATTAAACATTTTGTTTACCCTTCTTTCCAAACGCCCTTGCATTTTAAATTTTATTTTTTTGTACAATTTAGGAAATATCATATATTACATCAGGATTGGTTGTATTAATAAATATGCAAAGTCAGTTTATCTTAAATTTTAAATGGTTTCATTTCATGGTATGCTTACATACATTGAATTATAGAGTTTTGAATTAAATTTAAAAAAGTTATGTTCGAAGGTGAATCCCGGGACGAGGCCCGAAATTCCACTAATATTGACATCCCTAATAGGCAGTAACAAGTACTCGTATGTCATCGATTTCTTAATTTTGACCCACTATAACTGAAGTGATCCACACAAGCGTTGCTCGAGTTCGTTTTAAATCTCAGGTTAGTCCCTACTGATCGAAATTTGATTTCCATGTCTTCCAGAATAATTCGAAGGTCGAAAGTATCATGCGATGCAGGTAGTAACAGCATTTAAATAAAGGCTATTTGTTTTCGCCCAGACTGATATTCTCTGTAAATCATCATTCAGTCTTAGAACTAAGTCCTCACAAAGGTAAATACATAGGGCGCGAATAACAAATTTCAGTATCATCAGCATAAAGCTATATAGAGGCATATTGGCAGCAGTGAACTATGCACGTCAATACTGAAAACAGAAGAAATACATAGACTCCTTTAACTCCTATTTGGAGCATAGGGCGTCAAGCAAAGCAGTAAAGAGAGCTGTAAAAAAATATATAATATATATAAAGGGTGGTTAAGTTTTAAGGACCGGTACTGATTTTGAATAAAATAAAATTTTTTTAGAAAATTATTTTTATTTCTCTTTATTATGATAATATTCGCGCGACTCAATTAAGTATAGAATAAAATATCGGCCAAATGGTCGCCGCAGCCTCGGCGGCACACCTCCATCCGATGGTCCAAGTTTTCGATGACGCTGAGGCATAATTGAGCTTCTATGCCGTTAATGTGCCGAATTATCTCATCCTTTAGCTCTTGAATTGTTGCTGGCTTATCGACGTACACCTTTTTTTTCAAATAACCCAAAAGAAAGAAGTCCAACTGGCTCAAATCACATGATCTTGGCGGCCAATTGACATCGCCGCGACGTGAGATGATTCGACCATCAAATTTTTCGCGCAAAAGAGCCATTGTTTCGTTAGCTATGTGACAAGTGGCACCGTCCTGTTGAAACCACATATCGCCCACATCCATATCTTCCAATTCTGCCTGACCGGCCTCATTTTGGAAAAAATATTTGTTATTTTGTACCCTCCTCATATGAACGTGTGTGAAGTTTCATTTTAATCTGTCAATTCTTTCTTTGTTTATAAGCCATTTAGTATCGACGTGTCACATTTTCTATAGCGAGAAAAATCAAATATTGTGCAGTAATTGAACTTTAATTTTTGGAAGGTTTAAAAGCAAAGGAAATTTATGAACGAATGTTTAAAGCGTATAAGGAGTTTTCGCCATTAATTAGTAGTGTTAGAATGTTCAACCTTATTGCCGCACTACGCGCGATATATCTTGCCTGCAGATTTACCTGAAGCAAGTTCAATGTCTCATATAATACTTTCGGTGGTGTGGTTGACATAGCATCAGCTTTAAGAACATATGCTAGACTTCTCAAGGGCATTGCACCATATTACAATACCATAGTAGAGAATTGTTCTAACCACTGCTGTATAGAGCCAGTGTATCATTTTTGGTTCCAACTGCCATTTCTTCCCAATTAGCCTTCTGCAGGAGTACAACGTCGTCAAAACTTTCCGTACTACTGACCGGCCTCATTTTGGAAAAGATACGTCCCAATGATGCCGTAGGCCCAAATGCGGTAATTCTGCTTATTGAAGAATACACTGAAAATGTGCCTCATCACTGAAGATGAAGTGCGCGAAATGCATTTTGATTTGAACGCCCGTTTTCATAATAAGCCTGAATAACTTTAACGCATTGCCCGATGCCCCATGGTTCAGATTGAGTTAGTCTGAAATTGAAAAATGTCAAATGAAATGCAAAACAAAATTGACATTTAGTTGTGGTTCACATTCAACATCGGCCCTTGAAATTTAACCACCCTTTATATAATTGGCGCGTACACCCTTTTGAGGTGTTCGGCAGAGCTCCTCTTCTTATTTGTGGCGTGCGTCTTGTTGTTGTTCTACAAATGGCGGGACCTACAGTTTTAAGCCGACTCAGAACGGCAGATGTTAATTTTTTAATTTTTTTTTTTTATGAGGAGCTATTTAATGGCAGTAATAAACTCGAACGTTCGCCATTGGCTGCCGAGAGGCGACTGCTATTATATTTTTCTTAATATTGGTGTTTCACCGAGATTCGAACCTACGCTCTCTCTGAATTCCGAATGGTAGTCACGCACCAACCCATTCTGCTACGGCGGCCGATATAAAAAATATATATCGGGTGCTTTTTTAGCTGCCTGAGAACTATTAATACGAGTATCGATAATTATGGTTTGACGGCTACGAATGGCAAACTGTGTTGGCATTTTTGTTCAGCAAGGCCAGAACAACGCCTGCAAATTGTGAAAATTTACTTTGAAAACAAAAAAAATCTACTCGCGAAGTTCGTAGAGTGTTAGCGACGTCAACGACCCTTTTTCCCGAAATAAGTAAGGAGCTGCCGTTATGGTGAAAGGCGAGCGCTATCAAGCCATGCTGACTGAATTTTTGTTTACAAAAACAGTTTGGTGCCAACAGGATGGCGCAACTGGCCATACAACGCACTTAACAATCGGCCATACGGCCAGACTTATTGTGGAAAATTGAAAAATCAGTCAAAAAATGGACTGATCGAATGAACCCTATAGGTCTTTGCCGCGGCGAACATATGCCGGTTATCATATTCACAAAATAAATCTCATGAAATTATATACTAGAATAATTATAATAAAAAAAAAATTCCAACTATATTTCTGTTTTGTATTAACATTTTAAGTTCTCAAGCTCTTAAAAAAACACCCTAAATAAACATTAGCAAATATATATTCAGTTAGACATATTTGCTGAAAATACTATTTTTTTATTATTGCTTTTTTATGTTTTTGATTTTCTTTTTTGGAATTCTTAATTTTTTGAAGAGATTGGGTACTACATTTTTAACTTATGGAGTTATGATATTTTTCATAAAATTTATGTTCTTGCAAAGATCAATCCGACAACAAACTCCGCTTACACACTTCCTCGCCACAATCATATTAATCATCAGCGAATAGCATTTGCCGTGTAAAGAATTCATTTTTTAAAAAACGTTTATAAAATATTTTTTGCCTCAGTACAACGCTAAAATTTAGAATATAATAATATTTTATATAAATTATTGAAAAAAACTGCAAGAATTTTATTGTTATAAAATATGTTAATTAAATTAGTTACCAAAATTATATAGCTAAAATTTATATGTTTTTGTAAAGACTCCCCCTCCCCAATAAAAGAAAAAACTGTATAGTTATGTATGTATATACTTATATTATTTTACCCTCCCTCCCGACACCACCCTATGTCATCCTTTCGTTCCGACCAACTTCCTAAACGCTTCCACCAATAGTCATTTAAGCCAGAGTTTGCCATATTTTCGAACATTTTATTCACCTTGCAGGCCAAATCTGAAATATCAATACTCGGCATTGGATAGTGGCAATGGCATTGTGGAGCGCAGTCCACGTGAGCGTGCCCAACGCGAACGCGCCTTTAATACACTGCAGGAGTGGGTGCAGAACTCGAATGGTCGTTACGAGATAATCGCACATTTGGATGAGATTGGCTCGCGTCATGGCAAGAACTGGTTTCTCGTAACCGATGCGACGGTGAGTGGCGCTTGGCGAAAGTGTTTTTCACCAAAGTTTACTGAATTTACAGATTTAAATATTTATCTACTTTATTTATTTTCATCTTCACAGGTGCGCACGGATCGTCTACTGACGTTGCTGCCACTCCCACCGGACTGTGTCGCCTTTGAGGATTTGCCCGTAAATGAGAATCCGAAGCCGATGCTGATGGAATTACTTGGCTCACTGCATCACCCATACATTTATCCGATATTGGATTTGGGTTTTCTGCAGTTGGGTTCAAGTAATTTCGCCTGTCTGGTTACGCCATTCAATTCGCGCGGCAGCTTAAAGGATTTAATTTATAGGGTAAACTATGCAAACAAATCTATTTAATGCACTATATTTTCATGCACTGGAGTCCAGTTGCAGATGTCATGCTTGCAAACGTAGTGCATGTGGGCCCCTATGTATGCCTCGACATGTGTACATGTGTATGTGTGCGCATGTAAATGCATGCAAATGGCATTGGCCTCAAGTGCACTTCGTTTATTTTTGTCCGCTGTGGAGCAATTATTTTCGCGTTTACCTTTTTCACTGTATTCATTTTGTATTTTGTATTTTTTGTTTTTGGTTTTTAATTCCACTTCCATTCTTTTTTTGTTTTTAGACGCAATGGAATGAACCATGGGCACGGAAATACACAGGCAAGCCCAACGGCCTGCCCGTCTCTCAAGTGCAGCGACTGGGTCGACAAATCTTAGAGGCATTGCTATTTCTGAAAGAGCGCGGCTTCCCTCTACATGGACATTTGCATAGCGGAAATGTGATTCTACAAAATGGCGCCGCCAGGTGGGTACACTTAACAAAATAATTTAATTGCTCTCACATGGACAACTTGACATTTTTCGCACGAGTTGAGAAGGAATGCAGATGTTTTGCAAACAAACAAAAAAATAAGAAAATAAAACTAAAAATTTTAAATATAAATATATGGTAAATATAAATATAAATATAAATATAAATATAAATATAAATATAAATATAAATATAAATATAAATATAAATATAAATATAAATATAAATATAAATATAAATATAAATATAAATATAAATATAAATATAAATATAAATATAAATATAAATATAAATATAAATATAAATATAAATATAAATATAAATATAAATATAAATATAAATATAAATATAAATATAAATATAAATATAAATATAAATATAAATATTAATATATCTCTTGAGCTATAATTATTTTAAATAATTTTATTGCTGTTTGAAGCTTAGCTTGGTAGACGAAGTTAAGACAAGACCCAGGTGTTTGGCTATACAAAAGAATTATTTGTCCCATATATCCCATCATCCTCAAGACAAAGGCGATAAAGTCGGTGGCTGCCATAGCAGAATTTGTGCTTGTGCTTGACTACCACTCCGTTGAGTCCGGATTCAAAACCCAAAATTTGTATATATTACAAAATATATAACAAAACGATTTTTATATCGGAAATATATGCGGCCTAAGAAATTAGTAAAACACAATATTCCCAAAATTTTATATATCGATCGATTTTATATTTGATCGATTAACGCAATCACCAAATATTATAATTCTTATAATCTCCCCTTGTTTACTCCAAACGCGTTATTTAACAATATCTGGAAAAATTATACAAAAAAGTTTTTTGAATTTTGGAGCTGAGCAAAGAATATACATAAGAAATAAATAGTCTGTTTTATTTTTGCTGTTGACTAATGCCAGCAACCCGTTTAAAAAAGATTTACTCATAAAAACCAGTATACCTGGTAAGTAACTAGAAGTGGCATTCGGTCTTTAAATCGAGTCATTTATACCGTTGCCGATCGGTTGTGGTTTTACGGAATTATAACTAAGTGGCTAGATATATATTTTTAAGTGTTTTCTAGTTTATTATCAGCTGGAAGATTAAATTTACTTAATGTAGTTCTTCATATTGCCAAATTCCAAAAAAATTCATCCCAACCAAAATGGCGAATAGTCGAGTACAAATATCGTCTGCTATTATTTGTGGCTGTAGGTTTCCAACATCAAGCCATTCCTGGAGTCTCTATATTTTCTCTATAGACATAGAATCACATGAATGCATATATCTAAGTAGCGCCAAAGTACTTAATAAATCGAGCTAATATTTGCTTCGACGCTCCAACGTGCATCCTGACCTAGTGAAGCTTTAAGCATATTTCACTGATTTTTCCGAAAATCGATTTGTGTTTTTTTTTTTGTATTTTTCTAAAGTTTAAATTTTTAATTTGCAAAAATTCAAGAAAATCATACGATTATCAGATTCGAGTATTTCCCGATACTTGAATTAAAATAGATTAACGGTCTTTCACCAAATCAGAGTTATTTCAATACTCTTTGTGAGTACAAGGAAATTTTCTATGCTTCAACATCTTCTTCTTAACAAACGCTGCATACCTTATCCCAACTGTATATATCCTTCGGGGATTTTAAATCGATTATTTCTCTTATCCAGCTGTGATCTAAGATTCCGCCCAGTTTAATTAAAACATCTCATTGGTGGGTGCTTATATTGCCACTGTACAAAAACATGGCATAGTTGTCAAAAATGTGCATAAGTGTGTTGCTGCGTGCCAAGAATTACTACTTCACCTCATTACATATAGATAGGTATATATGTATAAGTACGAGTACATGCACACAAACACAAGTAGCTGAATTGAAACGCACGAACTCTGACAATCAGTCTGATGTTGACAGTCACCGGGTTACCTAAGCATTGGAATAAAACTAGGTTAAGCCGCTCCAAGCAACAAACAACGAACAACAAACAAAAACAAACTAATTCCATACACATCTGTGAATATGCAATGGAATTTAATTTTTTCAACTCTGGTTGTTTTTGCATATGTTAATGGTGCTCTTGAGCCACTTTGCAATTGAATTAAACAAAGAGCAAAAAATTTAAAAAACGTATTTAGAAATAAATGCATACCAAAATTAAGCAACATAGTCAAGTCCACTGAGACATATTTTCAACCCATTGCATATAAATAAAAACAAAATGTTGTTTGTTAATCATAAAATGGTAAATAAAAATAATTACTTTATTTTCTTTTATATCTGTAGAAGGATTTCAATTAAGCAATTCAAATGAAGTATCACGGATTTTACCATAAATGAGGAATTGTATTAAAGACTCTGAAGCCGCATTACCTATATGTTTCAATACGGGTCCTGGGTTCTATCCTTAATGCGGATATTAAATATAAAAAATTTCCAGAAGTAGTACCGAGTTAAATACTGCATAATAATACAGCTTTCATCGTTGCATACGAAAATTTTTTATTAATAAAGTTCACATTTATACCTATATGCCGCTATTTTAGGTTGGCAATTTTTCCAATGAAATTGTCAATTCAAAGCTTCTCAATTGCCTTTGAAAACGCATTGGCTACCCTTTACCCAATCTGTTTAAGTAGTTTTTACACTAAAAATCCAACGCATTTTGAAATGGAATCAGATCATAAAGGGATTACAAATTTATGTAAATGAATGCGGAAATTCATACCTATGTATGTATATATGTAAGTACATATGAAGGACTTCTTTGGCCGAAAAAAACTCAACAAAGTAAATTTTGCAATACTTGCTTCGTCAACAAAAATGATTACTATTACTATTATGTCTGTAATAAGATTTCCTTTTGAAATATTTTCGTTTTGTTTTGCTGGCATATCGGCGTCCATTCCCTAATACTCTAGCGATCATTGTGGAGGAGTTAAGCCATTTCAATCCATTTAAGGAGTTATTACTAGAAAAGCGGATTTGTGTTTTTTTTTTTTTTTGTTTCTTTCGCTTTATTGGACTGCAAGTCAAAAGAATTTGTTTTGTTTACATTTTGACCAAAATTCGGGGAATTATTTTCCTAGTTTTCTTTCCATAAGAGCTCGTCATAGACATATTCAGCTGGTTTTGATACTCAAGCCACCAATTTGCAAAAATAAAATTCACGTATATGTATATATACTACTGCTACCTTAAGTTGATAGTTTACAAGTTTTGGCCAAATGAAGTTAAATTGGGATAGTAACTTCAGCTGCCACATCTTAGTGGCTTCAACAGCGGAATTATCCCTCTTTCAATCGGCCTTGTTCAGATGGCAACGAAGTAACATGCCGATGGAATTGTCTCATCATAGAAAACCTCCATCCCCAACTAACTGGAATATCAGTGTCCATTATATTTATTTAATTAAAATCGTGAGCTCAGCTTATTCGCACTTTCGGTTTATTGGAAGTCCAAATAAAGACGGATGAAAAAATGGAAAACGGCGTTCAGCAGAATAGAGAAGAACAAAGAATAGTAGTAATAGTATATATAAACTGACAAATATTGCACAAATATTGTTTTTCACGTCCTTATTTACCGTACGACCTGGGGGTAAGAACTCCTGACGCACTACGCCATGGTAATCGAAG
Organism: Anastrepha fraterculus; assembly: GCA_037575425.1. NCBI lineage: Eukaryota > Metazoa > Arthropoda > Insecta > Diptera > Tephritidae > Anastrepha > Anastrepha fraterculus. The sequence continues at coordinate 625,733 of JAYXIM010014999.1, read as the reverse complement.
AAGCCAGTGGGCAAAACCTTGAAATTTTATGGAACTTGGCGTGCTCTGTTTGGTCTCCTGGACTCTTCCATTGGGACGATCGGGCTTCAGTTTCGATGTCATAACCATTTCCCCATGATTCGTCACCAGTTATGACCCTTTTAAGCAAGTCTAGATCATCGTTGACATCATTCAACAATTCCTGAGCGATGCTCAGAGTCTTCTCACTGTATGCCATTGTCAACATTTCAAGTATTTTTGAGCACTTAATTCCATGTATTTATGCCTCTCACAAACAAACTAAAAACTCAATATTGTTAAAACCGTTAACTTATCTTCGAGACAAGTATACCAATCTAAAAAGCCGAATGTACGTAGCCGGCGAAATTTGAAAATTCACCTTATTACCGCGTACATATTTGTGAAAAATCATCCCAACCGAATCTCAGTAGCAGCACAACAAAGAAAAAAGAAAATTGCATACCCTATATCGTTCGTTTGGTTCGCTAACTTGCAGTCAAGATATAAATAATACAAAAAGTGTGCACACAAAGGGATTAATAGATGTTTGGATGCAAAGTGTATTTGATTTCATGTTTGTTTCGAAGAGATACCCGGGCGTATAAGTAACATGCGTTGCAGTTGTAATATGATATAATAAAAATTTCGAAAATTGTTAAAACCTTAATTTATTAATTGAAAGAATTATAACAATCGTCTTCAATAAACAAGTTATATACCATTTTCAAATTTTTTAGACTCTCCGGCCTCGAGAATGGCCTGCTTGGTCTTAGTTCTCGTATTAATGCTGTTATGTGGTCGCGTTCAACAACGGAAATCGAAAATGTCGATATCATCTGCTTTGGCCATTTGATATACGAAATGTGCACCGGTCAAGAAATGACCACACCCAAACCGTCCATGCGGGTGCTCGAAATGGAATTGGAGCATTTCCCACAGGTACGTAAATTAAACGTTTTTGTTTTTGACTTTGATTTTGATAGCAACAGCAATAGAATTGTGGAAGATTGCTGGTTTAAGTTGCCGTATTTTTCAATAAGAAGTTTTTGCATTTCCTAGAGCCTTACGTTATTGAGCCTGTTATGAACCAAAATTGTTTAAAAAGTTCTTTATAAATTTTTGAAAAGCTTTTCTGGAAGCTAGCAAACTTAACTGCTGCTCTAATGGCATGAATATTAGATGATTGCAAATAACTTTTTTGCTAAACTCTTAGGCGTAGAACTTTTTCACATTTGCTAACGATTAGAAATTCATAAAACCTATATGATGGAGGTACACGCCTCCGATTGAAGCAGTTTTTTTGTGACACTCTCTCTTGGTGAGCGAATGGTTGTCTTGGTGGTACCTAGCAAAATTTTTATGTGAAACAAGTACGAGGAGTGCTATTTATACTTCTGGTCTAAGAATGAAAAAATAAGTATTGGTTGTTGTTGTTGTTGTTGTAGCAGCATAAACATTCCACATACTTACATACGGGGAATGCTGCTGAAGTGACAGTCCTTGGTCGGATATAAATCCGGGTCATTCCGGCAACTTAGAACGGACTGTCGTGGGAACGAATGAGCATTGGTAGTTGAGGATCGTTTTATTGATTTTCAAAATATTTTCCATAATAGCAATACACTTTCGCATTCGTTTGAAACTATTTTCAAGGCACTGTATTCAGTCACGTTTCCAAAGTGTTTTTTTAAATTGCTTGGAAGTCAATGCAAACACAACTTTTTTACCACAAAATTATAATGCGATATTTTCTGGCTCAACAACTCATTTTCCACGATTTTCCCGGAATTCATCGTTGAGCGAACAGCAACCACGAAAATATTCGTTGTGTCAGTTTTTTACGGTGCTTGCTTGCCGTACAATGATTTTAGTTCATCGCTGAATTTTTGTCTTGGTAATACACGTCATAAAATATTAAAAATAATCGCATGAAAATTATCCCCATTTAATTCCATATTTTCGTCAAGATCTATTTTTAAAGCTACTTTAAACAATGCTAATATGGCTCACACATCAAAATAATCGAGTGCATTTATGCTAAAATATGTCAAACTTTCCAATGGAAACGTTAGATGTTGCCTGATCACACTATAAGTGTCCAAGACCGGAAAAATAAATAGACCCTCGTACAAAGTGATATAGCCGGTTTCAAAAACCAAAATTATTAAATAGTAGCACTTTAAGTTTTTTTGTAAAAAAGTTAGTTAAAGATATTTATAATTTGTTTTTTAATTAAATAATCAAAAACAATCTGCCACTCTGGGAGAAATGTATAAGTATTTAAAAAGATATGTTCCAATTTTAGGTCCATCGTTTAGAACTGTTTGAGTAAATGCCCACCATTTTGAAAAGGTTAGTTTCGAGAAAAACGCAAAAGAATCTAAATAAATCATCTGCGCTCTCCTACAGTGTTAACTTTGACCTTTTGCCTGTTTCTACTGCGAATTTAAGGAGACATTTCCAACCGACTGCTGATATATGTTCCTATCCATCAAACTGTGGTACCCTCAGATATTTCAAACGTGTTTCTTCCTTCCTCGCTGTCCGAGATACTGGGCCATGACCCGTCAGCACACCTATCATAGTTGTTCAATCTTTTCGTGTTAGTTATCCTATATTGTCCTCAATTTTCTTAGCATGTTTTCGTCCAGCTCGTTGCATAATATTCGTATTGAATTTGGTATTCCGTCGGGATAGAGAAACCCCGTTTTTCGATATATCGTATACTATCTGGTTCCCTTTAACGCCCTTATGGTCTGGAACCCAATAAAAATGTAGCTTACAATTCGCTCGCTGAAATACACTGCAGAGATGTGGTCTCGGGCCAACACATCAGAGAACCATAGTTTACAAAAAAAATTAAAAATCAATCGTCAGTTTTTACTAATGCATTATCATATGGAAAAATTGCAAGAGCTGTCAGCAAAGAAAGTTATTAAATAGACGCGATTTGTTGCTCGCTTAAAACTAGCACTTATTTTAGTAAAATTTCATGAGTCGTGTTACTATACACACGAAAGTTTTCCAAATATTCAGATTAAAAGGTTCAAAATGTAGATGAAAATTTGTTGAGTTTCGAGTGTTATATTATATACAATTTTGTATAAAATATCTAATTTAAATATATAAAATTTAACAAAAATTTGGTTAAAACTTTATATTTTTTAATGTTATTGGTTAGGTTAGGTTACGGTGGTAGTCGGTCCGTACGACCAACTCACTTAGAACTTACAGGTCCATTGTGATACCACTGTTTGAGACGGGAACTTTATTATTTATCTTCTTGAAACCATTTTGGGGATTTTAAGAAGCGCAGGATTGGTATAATTCCCACGTCACACAGTTCAGTAAGAGAATTGAAAAGTGTTTATCTAGACCACCTACTCCGAGTTTAGCTAAGATTGGACAATTGCAAAGGAAGTGCTCAACTATTTCTTCTTCTCCCTTATCTCTACAACTCCTACAATATTGATGGAAGAAAACTCCTAGTCTCAAGAAATTCCTGCCAAATAGCCAAATGACCGGTGAAACAAGCCACGACCTTCGAGATATCATCTCTTCAGAGCCTAAGCAATTCCTTTATCTTTTGCTTGCTTATTTGTGGATATAGTAGCCCAGCAGTTGGGCATGCATCATCATCTCTCCATGAACTATTGGCCTCTCGGATAATGTGGTTTTTAAAGTTACTTGAAGCATGAAGTTACTTCAAAAAATTTTATTTTAAGTATCAAAAATGTGTAACTTAGTATACCTTGTATATTACCAGTTTTGCTCGCAAGTGTATGTTTAAATTTTTTTTTTATACATATTAGGTGCGCAACTAAGTTTTCGCTGTTTTTTTATGAAAATACAACTTTATTCTGAAAAAATGGTTACTGTGAATCATTGAAAGTATTGCCCATCGCTGGCTACTACTTTTTCTCGTCTTTCTGGTAGATCTCGTATACCGTCGCGGTAAAACGGTTCATCTTTTGAGGATATCCACGGATCAAGCCATTTTTTGATGTCTTCATATGAATGGAACTACTGGTCAGCTAGACCGTGTGCCATCGATCGGAACAGGTGATAGTCGGGCGGCGAAATATCTGGATAATATGGCGTGTGGGGTAGGATTTCCCATTTCAGTGTTTTCAGGTAGCTTTTAACGGGCTCGCCAACGTGAGGCCGAGCGTTGTCATGGTGTAGAATCACGTTTCATGCCCCTCCACGTATCGCGGCCGCATCTCGCGCAGTGCTCGGCTCAATCGCATCAATTGAAATCGTAGAAGCATGACCGGGCAGTCCCCATGACTTCCTTTTCTTTGAATTGCTGTAATGAATCCATTTTTCATCACCCGTCACGATGCGATGAAGAAAACCCTTTTTTTTTGCCGCTGGAGCAGTTGTTCTGAATCTGTTTCTGCATCATTCCCAAAGCATGCAATCGCTTGGAAATGGATTGGAAAGTAACTCCTAATACTGAAGCAAGCTCTTCTTACGTTTGACATGGATCCTCATTGAGCAATGCCTCCAATTCAGCGTCTTCGAACATTTTTGGTCTTCCTGCACGCGCACGGTCGTCAACATTAAAATCGCCGTCTTTGAAGCGACGGAACCAATCTCGGCACGTTGTTTCACTTAAAGCAGCATCTCCATAAACTTTTTGTAGCTCTCAATGCGCTTCAGCCGCCGTTTTTTTCGAATGAAAGAGGAAAATCAACACTTCCCGCAAATGATGATTATTCGGCACAAAATCAGACATTTTCACAAGACCAAAAGTATATGATAACAAAACAAAATCACTAATATGTCGAAGCAGTTTGTTTACCATATGTATGAGCTTGGTTTTTGACGTTTAGGTTATGTTAGAATAGACCAGCACACACTGCTGGCGGCATCTATTGACAAACAGCGGGAACTTAGTGGCGCACCTAATATATTCGTACTAAACAAGATTAGCTTTATTTCCTCTAATAGTTTTCTGGTCATGCCCAGGTGTAAACAGAGTTTTATAATACAAAACTTCAGGGAAACGATTTTTATATATTATTAGGAATTTTGATCCAGTCTTCTTTCTTGATTTCAAAAAACTACTTACAATAAATTCAAATATTTACAGCCATTATTTAATACTCCTTTTCTAATTACTCTCAAACACGCATTAGATTTTAGATGTACTTGGCCTAATATTCGAACCGCCCAGCGGTGTGTGCCCCTCGGTCGAGGACTTAGTTTTATGTGATCTCTTCAGAAGCATCGATTTGCGTGAATTGCGTGGTCCATGCTTTAGCGTAAGTATCGCAAAATATGCGCCAGAAAAAAAGAGAAAAGCTAAAAATAGAAATTTAATAATATTGCTTTAAATTTTTATCAAACCTAATGCCACGTGTAGACAATCAAGCCGAGCCTCAGCAGATCCACACTTAATTTGCTATATGCAGTTAAAAAGCGGCAATGTGCATCGCTGGGCAGCTCACTTAGCGAGATGAGCTCACCAAGTACGCCGCCATCAACACCACGTGACAGTCAACGCGGGTAAGTTGCTACGAAAACCGACACAAACATAAACATACATACATAGACACATGAGTTTGTACATAAATAAACAAGCATTAGAGACATTCATTTACATTAAAAACTACATTAGAAAATATAAAACATGTACGAGTATATCAAAACACGATATGTTGTACCTCATCCAAGCACAAATCTATTGCATTAAGCTCATACACAGCATTTCATATCTCATCTGAGCTCATACTAATACATATTAACTAACATAAACGCATAACTACTAACATTTTCGCTGTATTTTTCGTGTTTCTAACTTTTTAACAAAAAAAATTCCTTTAATGTCATTGTTCGCTGTGTCCTGAAAATTTCTTATTGTTCTTACTATGTACTCTCATCACTTCTCTGTCACCTTTACTCCTTCATTTCATACTCATACCATCGTAAATTTTCAGTAAGTTCATTTGTGTGAGTGCTGCTACCGCCGTTGTGGTTATAACTCTTTATCAACATTCACTTCATTATAACATATTCTCATCATCATTTAAACATATTCATTTGTATGTATTTTGTCAGTGTTTTTTATTATAGTTTTTTTTTTTGTTTGGTTTTTTGGATTAACGAATTTAATCAGCATAAAACTGTACTGTGTCCTCAACAAATAAAGTGTCAAAGGCAAAAGTACACGAGGTTTTCAAGAGCGCATGTGTGTGCCTCTCTGAACAGTATGCAAAAATACACATACACACACCTTTGGAAGTTAACACGGTTGTAAAGGTGGTCCTACTTAATTAGAAAATCGTTCGGGAACGCACCCAACAAACAGCAAAACACATACATTGAGTTCGACTGAGCCATTTCAGCATATTTGAGTAGGCAACCCTCCAGTCAGTGAAAATGGCATTCAATTTTAGGGAAACAAAATTTTAGCCCATAATTAAGTACTCCCCGATTGTTTGAAGAATAAATAATAATTATAACTCAATTATTATTAACGTTGCACTAAAGTACTTAATAGCCAGTGTGCTTTGCGATGTCACTTGTGGTTAAACACTGTTGAAAGCGAAGTGTTTCAAATTAAAAATTGATGTTTTGCTCTTTCAGCCTCCAAAATCCCTTTTTGCAACATATAACACAGTTTTAATTTTAGTAGCTTATAAGGTCAAGGGCCCAAACTGCCGAATAAGTACGAGGTGGCGCAAAATTAATCACTCTATCGGATGATTTATAATTTAAGCAAATAGTGCGTTCTTTAATCATATTTGACACACATGACACTCTAATTAAAAACCGTGGAATTATGATAAAAAGATTATGGAATTTTTTTAATTTTTATACGAAGTCTGAAATTTAGATTTACATATTGATTTTTGTTAGGCTGTAAGACAAACTTTTATAAAAGAATTATGAACATTCAAATGGAAAAAGATTATTATTTATAATTTGTGTTTTTCTCTATCAAGAGTGATCAGGTTGGAGATACTTTTTTAATAGGGTTTTTTGACAGATCCCGCGAGACTACTGCCAAACTAAATACATAATCTTTTTCAGTATTCATTAACATTTCATCAGGGAAAGACTTGATGCCTCAACAACATTTACAAATCGTACAACTCCGTAGAAAATCGTATCGCTCAGGCCAACTTATGGTGTTCAGCGTTGAGGCCCATTTTGGGCTTAATGGCTACGTCAATAACGCAATAAGCAAAATTGCCATATTTGGGCTGAAGCGTAACCAAAAGCCATTCGAGAATAGCCATTACTTCCATTGGAAGCAACCGTTTTGTGTGGTCTATGGAGCTGGAGGAATCATATGCCCATATTTCTTCAAAAACGAGGCTGGCACCAATGTTACAGTGAATGGCGAACGCTATCGCGCCATGATAAACGACTGTTTGAGAGCCCAATCATTTTGAATTTTCGTTGTTTTATTTCAATTTAAAATCCGATACCTCTCAATTGATCACCCTTGACATATATAAGTGGTTTTGCTGTTGTGCCATTGCTTACTTAAGAGTGATTATTCTTCTTCTTAATTGGCGCGATAACCGCTTACGCGATTTTGGCCGAGATTAACAAAGCGCGCCAGTCGTTTCTTTCTCGTGCTAACCGGCGCCAATTGGACACACCAAGTGAAGCCAAGTCCTTCTCCACCTGATCTTTCCAACGCAGAGGAGGCCTTCCTCTTCCTCTGCTACCACCAGCTGGTACCGCATCGAATACTTTCAAAGCCGGAGCGTTTGTATCCATTCGGACGACATGACCCAGCCAACGAAGCCGCTGGATCTTTATTCGCTGCGCTATGCCTATGTCGTCGTAAAGCTCATACAGCTCATCGTTCCATCGTCTGCGATATTCGCCGTTGCCAACGTGCAAAGGTCCAAAAATCTTACGCAGAATCTTTCTCTCGAACACTCCAAGCGTCGCTTCATCGGATGTTGTCATCGTCCAAGCTTCTGCGCCATACGTTAGGACGGGCATGATGAGAGTCTTGTAGAGTGTTAATTTTGTTCGTCGAGAGAGGACTTTACTGCTCAATTGCCTACTTAGTCCAAAGTAGCACTTGTTGGCAAGAGAGATTCTACGTTGGATTTCAAGGCTGACATTGTTATCGGTGTTAATGCTGGTTCCTAAATACACGAAGTCTTTTACAACCTCAAAATTATAACTGTCAACAGTGACGTGGGTGCCGATACGCGAGTGCGCCGACTGTTTGTTTGAAGACAGGAGGTACTTCGTTTTGTCCTCGTTCACCACCAAACCCATTCGCTTTGCCTCTTTATCCAGTTTGGAGAAGGCAGAACTAACAGCGCGGTTGTTAAGGCCGATGATGTCAATATCATCGGCATACGCCAGCAATTGTACGCTCTTATAAAAAATTGTGCCTGAGCGATTAAGTTCTGCGGCTCGTACGATGCTCTCCAACATCAGGTTAAAGAAGTCACACGACAGCGAGTCACCCTGTCTGAAACCTCGTTTGGTATCAAACGGCTCGGAGAGGTCCTTCCCAATTCTGACGGCGCTGCTGGTGTTGAGCAACGTCATCTTACATAGCCGTATTAGTTTTGCGGGGATACCAAATTCAGACATAGCGGCATACAGGTAACTCCTTTCCGTACTGTCGAATGCAGCTTTGAAGTCGACGAAAAGATGGTGTGTGTCGATTCTCCTTTCATGGGTCTTTTCCAAGATTTGGCGTATTGTGAATATTTGGTCGATGGTAGACTTTCCAGGTCTGAAGCCACACTGATAAGGTCCAATCAGTTGGTTGACGGTGGGCTTCAGCCTTTCACACAATACGCTCGCTAGAACCTTATAGGCGATATTTAGAAGACTAATCCCGCGGTAATTGGCACAAATTGCAGGATCGCCCTTCTTATGGATTGGGCAGAGCACACTTAAATTCCAATCGGCAGGCATGCTTTCATCCGACCATATTCTGCATAGCAGCTGATGCATGCACCTTACCAGCTCCTCGCCGCCATGTTTGAATAGCTCAGCCGGCAGTCCGTCGGCGCCCGCGGCTTTGTTGTTCTTTAGCCGTGATATTGCTATTCTCACCTCGTCATGGTCGGGTAACGGAACGACAATTCCGTCGTCAACGATTGGGGTATCGGGATCTTCACATTCTCTATGACATGCGCAGCTGTCACCGTTTAACAGGTTCGAGAAGTGTTCCCTCCATAATTTAAGATTGCTCTGTACGTCAGTCACCAGATCGCCGTCTTTGTTCTTACAGGACAACGCCCCGGTCTTAAAACCTTCTGTAAGCCGCCGAACTTTCTGGTAGAATTTTCGGGCGTTGTTCCTGGTGGCCAGCATCTCAAGCTCCTCGCACTCACGTATTTCGGCCTCTCGTTTCTTATGTCGGATAATACGTCTCTCTTCCTTTTTTAGCTCTCTGTAGCGATCCCACATGGCTCGCGTTGCGCCCGATCGCAGCGTGGCTCTATAGGCGGCATCTTTTCTTTCGGCGGCAGCATGACATTCCTCGTCGTACCAATTGTTTTTTCGGGCTCGCCGGAATCCGATTTCTTCTTCGGCGGCGGTACGTAGGGAACGAGAAATGTTGCTCCATTGCTCGCGCATGCCGGTGTGTTGGGCAGTGCTCTCCGAGAGCAGGAGTGAGAGTCGAGTGGCGAATCTTCTGGCTGTCTGTTGTGATTGCAGCTTTTCGATGTCGAACATTCTTTGCGTAGGTAGATGTACGTTTTTTGCTGCACAGAGGCGTGTGCGCAGTTTGGCTGCAACAAGGTAATGATCCGAGTCGATGTTGGGTCCTCGGATCGTACGTACATCTAATACACTAGAAGCGTGTCTTCCATCTATCACAACATGATCGATCTGGTTTCGCGTTTTTCGATCTGGAGACAGCCAGGTAGCTTGGTGAATCTTCTTATGCTGGAATCTGGTGCTACAGACTACCATGTTTCGGGCCCCGGCGAAGTCGATCAGCCTCTGTCCGTTACCGGATGTTTCGTTGTGCAGGCTGAATTTTCCGACTGTGGGACCAAAAATTCCCTCCTTGCCCACCCTGGCGTTGAAGTCGCCAAGCACGATTTTTATGTCGTGGCGGGGGCAGCGCTCATAGGAACGTTCCAAGCGCTCATAGAAAGAATCCTTGGTCGCATCGTCCTTCTCTTCCGTCGGGGCGTGGGCGCAAATTAGCGAGATGTTAAAAAATCGCGCTTTGATGCGGATTGTTGCGAGACGCTCGTCCACCGGAGTGAACGACAGTACTTGGCGACGAAGTCTCTCTCCCACAACAAATCCGACACCGAATTTGCGCTCCTTTACATGGCAGCTGTAGTAGACGTCGCAAGGTCCTATGGTTTTCTTACCTTGCCCCGTCCATCGCATCTCTTGGATGGCGGTGATGTCAGCCTTTACTCTCACGAGGACATCAACCAGCCGGGCAGAGGCACCTTCCCCATTAAGGGACCGGACATTCCAGGTGCATGCCCTCAAATCGTATTCCTTATTTCGTTTGCAGGGGTCGTCATCAGTTTTGGAAGTTCTCATCCGAGGCTTTGTTGCTGTTTTCATTGGGGGGGCTTTTTAAGTGGCGGGTCCCAAACCCAGCGCACAACCAGCTATGCTGGGATGCTTCGCCTTCTCACTTTAGCTCACTCCCGAACGGGTGTTCGGAAGCTAACCAGAGGATACGTGGGCTAATCCCGGGCGTTGTGAGCTGCTTGAACCATATGTAGAAGAATCGTCCTGGCCACTCCCAAGTGAATGGCGATCAGTAACTTTCCCCACTTGCGTGGACTTCTACACATGGAACCATCCTCCAGAGTGATTATTAACTTTTATTATAATTAGGATACTTCTTGGCCACCTTTGGGGTAAACCTTTTTTTGTTTTTTTTTGACATAGTCGCCTTTTAGGCCTATACACTCCGTCCAATGCTGTTCAAGTTTTTTGATCCCTTCAGAATAATAGGATTTTTCCAAGTCTGATAAGTAGTCATTCGTTTCTGTAATCACCTACTCGTTTGAATAAAATCTTTTTCCTGCCGGCCATTTTTTTTAAATTGGGGAACAAATAGTAGTCCGAGGGATGGAGACTTGGAGCCAAGTCTGGATAATCTGGAGAATAGGGGAAACCCCTATTTCCATTAATTTTGCGACTGCAGCCGCTGAGGCGTGAGCTGGTGCGATGTCGTGGACGAGGATTTTTTTGAAAATCACTCTACTTCCTCGATTCAAACGAACGCCAAATACAAAGAACAAGACCGACCTGGCTGAAGCTTTGTGTGTATTCTTCCAAGAGATGCTACTAACTAAACATAACCTTTTTTTTTGTTTGGTAGAGGAGGGGGAGCAACAAAAGCCTGTGGTCGAAGCCGTGATGTGGGACTCTTCCTGTTTTTCTGCATTCGACGGCCTATGTCGCTATACAACTGTGCCATTTCATGCGCTAGAAGAGCAGTGGGTACGTTTTTCGCACCAATTCTGTATGTTGATTAAATATCTTTATGATGGATAGGTTTTCTTCGTATGAGCCCAAATCGGCGCTGCGTGCAGGATCACAGAGCTTGTCACTGTTGCCGATGTTGGGCATTAGCGTCCATAGCGCACCATTTAAACGTGTAGCTTGGTCACTTACTAACTGTAGACTGTCATGACTTGCATGCCATGTGTGAATCGATCAGTACTCCCAAGTATTTTACATGCGGCTGAGACATGATGTTGTGGTCACCAACCGTAATATTTAATTCCTCACACAGCCATCCTGTGCTCAAAAGACCATAACCTCGTAGCGCCATCTCTCTGACTTTGCACGGACTTCTCAAACAACCCTCGTATGATTGACGTACGAAACCACATGCAAAATTATAAATTTTCCTATATAGTGATTAATTTTGCGCCACCTTATATTAGAATTAGTTAATAAAATTTATCAGTTTCATCATCACAGCGTGGCTTAGCTCAAAATTTTTTTTGTCACCAATTTTTTTGTCTTATAAAGTGGCCACTTTGTTTGTTGCTCGACACATCAACATCATTTTTAAAATATCCTTTTGAAATGAAATTAAATTTACAACCAAAGTAAATATCCCAGTTTAGCTGCTAAGATGTTCAAAATCGAGCATGTTTATTAATTTTTCTATCTTATTTAAATTTACTAAAAAAAATTCATATTAAATGTTTGTTATGAATAGTCAATTTTGCTTAAAAACTACTGAAACTCCCTAACACTCAATAACTGTGCCACTAACATGAAGTTTGATACTAAATTATTTGATAAATTTCAATACCTTTTACTTATACTAACTCAAATAAAGTTATGATTATTTTTAATACAATTCTGCATAATCTAATAAAAATCGTTTATTTCTACAATATATTTTATTTGTAATGAGCGCGTATGTATAGCATTAATTTTGCTGTTTTTTCTTGTAATACATATTTATTATTGAGGATTTAGTTGTTTTTTTTTCATTTAATTTTTTTTTTTTACTTTTCGTCTAAGTTGAAACATTTTTGCCACATTTTATAGTTAATTCAAATACTTATATGTTACCAAAATATATACAGTGTTCTACCTGCGCCCTATGAAGTCTTTCGTATGTACTAACATTTTTAGAAATGCATACAAATAAACTCAAAACTACAACTTCTACTACTACTACTTGTACTACTACTACTACTTATGGATGCAAAAAATTACTAAATTGCCTATTTTGCGGTTTTGTTTATCACAATCAAAAAAAAACTGGATACAGTACCTACTCGTACCTTCATAACAACTGACAAAACAACCCAACAGCCTATGTACCTCCACCTACCTACTACTAATTAATTCTTCTACTACTACTACTACATATAAATTTAATGTGCAAATATTAGTCAAAGTGGTAAGTGTGATTTATTTTATATATTCTTGCTATTTTTTGTCAACAAAACCAAAAACAAAATAAAAACGAAAACTATCGCTACAACACCACAGACAAACAAAACTACACAATACCAAAATTTTAATCGCAAGTAAATTATATGTATGTATGTATGTAGCAAGCAAGTGCCATTGGTATACAAAAAAAAAAAAAATAGTAAAGTGCAGAAAAAGAGTTTCTCTGGCTTTTTATATTACTCTATTTACATTGTGGATATACAATTTAGTTATTGTAGTATGTAGTAGTGTATGTGGTTATGTATTGGTGTCCAAACTTATTGATTGTTTGCTTATTCATTTGTATTTTATTCGCTTTTTTAATAAGATGCTTCTTGATTTACACTAATTAAGTACAGGTATATGCCCTATTAGTTTAATAGCACGCTTATATTATATTTAAAAGAGATGGTTGTCCATATTTTACACACATTTTCATATTACTTACGATGGCATGGTATTGGATAAATCTAATTTTTGTCACAAATTGAGAAACAGTAGTAAGCCTGCTTCGAAAGAGACAAATTATAGGTACACAAGCCTATTAAATAACTAATATTTCTATTTTGATTTCCTACATACGAGTATGTATATGTATATTTAGTTATATCATATTTATCTTCTATCTTTTCCTCTATCCCTACAACTCTTCATTTGAGTCTTGTATTGTTTGTGAAGCAATGTTCTACGTCCTCTTCTACTCGAAGTCTCATTCTTTATAATACAGATTTCATCTTTAAAAAAGTTGAAATTTGAAAAAAGATAGAAGTCGCGTAGTGCCAGCTCCGGCGAATAAAACAGATGGTGTGCTAGGCCCGTCACAATGGGCCCGTAGCGTCCGTTTCGGCAACGAATTTGACTGACATGAAAAAAGATTAAAGAACTCGGACACCCAAGTGATATGGTTTTAAATCAAAAAATACATATTAAAATGCAAATCTAATGCGTTTATGTGTCACATTTATTTTTTAAGCGTACTATTGTGGGCAAAAAGTAAGGTAAATTTATTTGTCAAACTTCGCGGAATTAAAATTTCGCTCTAGTTATTTTTATCATGAGTTGGCAGCACTGTTAATAACATATGGGCCAACTTTCATGTGAATGGTATTATCAGTAATATATTTCCGCTTGTGTTTACCAAACGACCAAGAGTACATTTTTCGATTTTTACAATGTCTGATTTGATTGAGCAGAGAAGTGCCATCAAATTTTGTTTGCGGAATGAAATTTCGGCTGCGGAAACGCATAGCATGTTGCAGAAGGCATTTGGTGATACGACCATGTCGCAGAAAAATGTTTATAAGTGGTACAAAGACTTCAAAAAGGGTCGAGAACATGTTGATGACTTCGAGCGCTCCGGACGACCATCGACGTCAACAGATGACCAACACGTCAATAAAGTGAAGGAGTTAGTGCTCAAAAATCGTCGGTTGACTGTTAAAGACCTTACTGATATGATCGGAATATCAGAAGGATCTGTGAAAACCATTTTGAAAGACCATTTGGGCCAACGAAAAGTCAAATCTCATTTGGTACCGAAAACTCTCAATTTCTTGGAAAAAAAAGTCGTCGCGTTGATGTGTGTGAAACAATGCTTTCAGACTATCAAGACAAGCTCAAATGCATCATTACGGGAGATGAGGCTTGGATTTATGCTTACGACCCTGAAACAACCGACCAATCAAGCGAATATCGTGCTAAAGGCGAGGCCAGACCAAAAAGAGCACGTCAAATTCGTTCAAAAATAAAGGTCATGATGACAGTTTTTTTCGATTTTCGTGGTGTGGTGCACTATGAATTCCTTCCACCTGACCAAACTGTTAATAAGGAATATTATTTGAGCGTTATGCGTCGTTTACGTGAAGCAATTCGTCTAAAAAGACCAGAATTATGGGCCAACAACTCTTGGTTTTTGCATCACAATAATGCACCGTCTCACAGTGCACTCGTTCTTCGTGGCCATTTAGCCAAAAATTCCACGCATATCGTTCCGCACCTACCGTATTCGCCTGATTTGGCTCCGTGTGACTTTTGGCTATTCCCAAAGCTCAAAAGACCACTCCAGGGAACGCGTTTCGAGTCGATTGAGGAGATAAAAGCTGAATCGAAGAAGGTGCTGATGGCTATACCGGAAATGGACTATTTGGCATACTTCGGGGATTGGAAAAATCGTTGGCATAAGTGTATTTCATCGAGAGGGGATTATTTTGAAGGGGATGAAATTGGTTTACAAGAATAAATAAAGATTTTTCATTTTACAACCAAATTCACCTTACTTTTCACCCACATTGGTATGTTTCAAAACTACAAAAAACATAAACAAACTTAAACTCATTCGGACATAGAAAATGCAAACATAAAAACTTAGCAAAATACATGACAAAAAAGGAACTCGGGCATTTATATAAAATAGAGTTAGACAAATAATATTTAAGAAAAAACAATATAATTAATATTTAGTCGGCAAGCCGTTATTTTTCCTCACATTCAGTATTTTTGCCATGGATTCCACCAGTTTCGTGCATGTTAAAGGATCTATTTTCGCCCAACCTTCTTTAATAGCATTTTCTAGGCCTTTCTTGTTTCTAATAACAAGGTCTTACAGTTGGTTTTCCAAATGAGCCCATAGATGTTCAATTATATTAATGACTGGAGATTGCGGAGGTATTTCAAGTATTTTAGGGCAGTTGTACATAAGCCATAGATGGACATCAAGTGCCTTATGCTTGGGATCTTTGTCATGATAGTACTGGAAATTGTCCTTAATTTCTAACTTTTCAGCACGTGGACCAAATTTTCTTCCATAATTGTTAGGTATTGTTTGTGGTCCATATTGCCCTTAATGAAGCACAATTTCCCAGTACTAGCAGCGAACATACAAGCCCATACCATTACCGACCCACCCCCATGCTTAACTGTCGGACGTAAGTTTTTTTCCAGCAACTCTTCATTAGGCCTTCTCCACACATATGATTGTTTCTTTGACCTAAATATGCTAAAATTGATTTCATCTGCGAATAAAACGTGCTTTCAGAATTCGAAATCCTTATCCCCTTGACACTTTGCGAATTTTATTCTCTTGCGTCGGTTATGAAAGGTTTTTATCGTGCAACTCTTCCATTATAATTATTCTTTCGCAACACTATACGTTTGAGGTTTTATATTTATTTGTGCTTTCACAATTTAACACGCGGGACTTCGTTTTCATTAGTTTGTCTAGTTTCAATGTCACAAATCACAATACTTGTATTACCAAGCCATTCACTGAATTTACACAAACATGCAATTTCTCCTCCGTTTGCTTATTTTGTTTGTCTGCTCCGAGTGGCTCAAATCGGCCTGGAATTATAGGCTTGCGGTCAATCACAATGAACCAAACTAGAAATTCCAGTCCACTATAAATAACATATAAATAACTCAAACACCTTTGCAGCAGTATATGGTATTTTATGCTTGAGTGGAGCCAGATATCTGCCTAGTTTTTCAGGAACTATAAATAAAAACTAAAATACCCGATGAAAACTAAACTACTCTAGTATATCTCATTTTTGATTCTTTAGCTCTGAGTGAGTTTGTGTGATTGGGTTTTGCGAGAAAGTTCGAGAGTGATATAATATTTCCGCCATAAATAGTTTGGTGTATTGGAAAGAGCCTGCAGATGAAACCATAGAAACTATTTCATTTACCTTTTGAAGTTTTCGTGTATTCAGTGTAATAGGAGCACTATGAATTACTAAGTTTTATTATATAATTTGTTTTTTGAAGTGAAACTTCTTGGGCGTCGATGGACAAGCGAGAATGGAGAGTAAAATTTCAAAGCCATGCAACGTTTTGGGCATTTTCGTTCCGCGAGAGAGAAAAAAGATATAACGTAGAGGAAAAGGAGAGAGAGAGATATACCTTTTATGATGAGTTTTTGTTTTATTGTACAATAGTTGAAACTCTTCGGCGCTATTTCAGACTGTTCAGCATAATGGCAACTAGAATGATGGCCGCTACGCCTGCGCCTATTATTGCATTTTGTTCCTGTAGTCGCTAGGCATAGAATTTTAGCTTTGGACGACATACGCATTTAGAGGAATAAAGTGAGTGCGCTGTGTGTGCGGTTATATGTGCGTGCATATGTGTATGTATGTATATTAATAAACATTGTTTTGCTGGAAGTTCAAAAGATAATTGTTTTAGCATTTGTTAGGTAGGAATTTGATCATTAGGATATTTACTCCCTAATTCTTGCGTGAAATATGATAAGGCGATGCTCGTGAGGTAGGTCATGGTTGCGTCAGTGCATACATATGCGTGCAACACTATATTTAATAAAGATGCAATCGAACTTAGTTGTCCCATATATGCGAACACGTTTCTTTGAAGTTTTATTTATTTATTCTTTTATTTATTTTAAATTTCAAAATTGTATACTATCTAGAAAATGCATTGAAAAAAAAAATTCGGTCATGGTTGCTGCAGTGCGTATGCACATACATTGTAACACTATAAGAATTGAAGATGCAATTGAACTTTTGCACAAACATAACTAACATAATATACATATGTATGTATATATTGAGCAACACTTACTTGTATGCTCTATGAATTCTCGTCTAAAACTATTTTTGTAAATTTTGTCTATTTGTATTCTCTGCAAATTCACTTATTAGATATATACTCTTTCTATCTCTCTCTCATTCTCTCTCGGGTCTCTCCCTCTTTGTTTGGCTGCCTTGAAAGTTTCACTTATGTTATGTGTACTACGCTACACACACTTTTTCCTCAATTAATTGTTTTATTTTTTAATACAAAGGCTAGTACGTTCTACAACAAAAACCATACAACACAAAGCTCCAAACTTTGTACAAAATTTACACAAATTTTACAAATTTCAAAAAAAATCTTCAAAATTTCTTAGAAATTGTTGAGTTGTTTAGTTTTCTAAAAATTCGGATTAAAAAGTTGAAAATATTGATGACGTTTGAAAAAATGTTGATGACTTTCAAATAAGATAGTTAAAACTTTATAATTCCTCGAGCTTCTATTATTTTGAACACTGGTGTATGTCGCCAAGCGTTAACAAGTGGCGAATAGATAAAGAAACTGGAATAAATGAACATATGTTGGTAACGCGGGAATAGAGCTGCCTTAAATTGTGTCTGTACGATAGTGAGTTATACCAGTCTAATGAGCTATAGCCATACTCGCTAGCGGTTCGATAACTGTGTTGTTGCTTTCGCATGCAAATTTTTCGTCAAGTTAATTGAGCATAGGGATAGCGAACGGGGAAATGGCGAATAGCAAAGGTCTTATGTGCAAAATAGCTCTCGCTTCTACTATCTACTTGCTTGTACTCTGCAATGGCAGCACTCAGATGAAACATAAGTTTTACAAATTTTTTTTTAATTTTTGCATTCGTGAACTTTTACCGAAGCTGAACCAATTTTGGGAAACAAATGTCTTCTTGACAGCAAAAGACTCCAACAGAAATTTCTTAAAAAACAGCTTATATTTAGTATACAAAGATCCAGGTTAATTGAAATCTACCAATAACTGAATAAAAATTAGTAGAGTGGGGAATCTTTTTTGTTCCTGAAGAACAGTATCAAACTTGGCAGATGTCTGGAACTATTCTGTTTATAAAAAAAATATTACAGGTATGAAGCTCGGCTTTACTCGAACATAAAATATACTGTACAATATTATATTTGTTTGTTTTAGTGCATATGCTGCAAAGGGGTTCAAGCTATTCATATTTTGTAAGAAAAAATTCAAATGCGAGAAAAATTTTTTTTTCACATCCTTCTTCGTAAGCATTATCAGTAGTTTATTAGTAAAATAATTTTTTCTAGTATTTTTACATACCGATATATTGTATATACTTGTACATATATAAATTACTAGGTAAACTTCCCAACATTTTTTATACTTGATCGCTTTATAAGCTCGCTCCTCTCTCCATATGGTTTGCATAATTTCTGTTATACTTTATTGGCTGGTTTACCTGTTTTCGCTTATCACTTTTATGATTTCATTCTATCAATGCTCACACTCACAACTCACGCCACCATACGCCATCTACAGCTCATTCAATTTTGTGCGAGTGAACATAGAAAGCTTATAAATATAAAACATAACAGTATTTTGCCTACAACTTGATTAAAACTTCGTCTCTTTTCTCATTTCACATCCAATTACTTCGCTTGTGCTGATAAACTCACAACATTGTCAATGCTGGGTGCCACCACATCATGACAAAAAATAAATGAAAACAAAAACAACTAACAACCTACTGGCAGCTTTAGTCGTACAATGGACTCTTTCGATATATCTAGCGATTCCGAGGAAGGGTTGCTTGATGAAATCCTTGTCGATGGCAATTATCACCAACAACGCTTACAACAGCTGCAGCGCATGCAAAACTATCACCAGCGCCAGCATCACTCTTACCCACAGCACTACTACGGTCAGTTCTCAGCATTTTCACAACATCACGTCCAACATCACCAGCACTGTAAACAAAACAAGCAGCTGGAGTATGATGCCACTGAGTCGTCACCCCTTCACTATTGTGAAAATACCACCACCCAATCTGATGACAATATCTATAGTACTCAAGAAAATCAACTTTCGACACAACATTCAAAATCACAACAACTACGAACCGAGTCACCGTCACCAACGCCACCGCCGCCATCACCACCACCACCTTTGCCAACAATACGTTGTAGCTCCAGCAATAATTTAAATGCACCAACATTGAGTTCAAGTGTTGGTCGCTTATCGGGAAGTAGCACAAGCATTGCTTCAACAACTGGCGTTGCTGCTTCAGCACCGGCTACATTCATTGCTGAGGAGAATAATGACTCTGGCGAAAATACAATGCAGCCAGGTCAATTGGAGCTCGAAGGCGATGATAGCACATCAAACAATGACAGCACAGCTAGCAGTGAATCGTCTGTTCATCAAGTTGATTCAACTAGCCCAAGTCATGGCAACGATACCGCAAAGGCATCCACGTCAGCAGCGGCCGCAGCAGCAAATGTCGCATCGGCTGGTGCTTCATTCAACCATCAATTGACGGCCGACATATGCAACTACAAAAATTCAAAGAGCCGACGGCTCGAGTATTCACTCAAGTGTTTGAAGTATGGTCGCAGTAACCCGTCGCAGGATTCGGCTTTCGGGTCGTTGACAGACAATGATCTCTCAGTTGGGTCGTCTAGTTTTCGCATAAGTAGTTTTCAATCGATTTCATCACCGATTGATGAGGGTGTAGAGGATGTGATAATAGCGACAACAACAGGTGGGAAAGAAACTTGCTTAGAACTAGCTACCATACCAAGGAGCATGGTATCACAAGATTCCGCTATATCATCACCATGCCGAGAAACGTCGCCAAGTAACTTTTTGAACATTGACGATGGCATGTCCGGCTCTTGTTCGGGTGCATCCACTTCGTCCGGGTCAACAGGCAATATACGTCCGCAACAGTTTCCCGTCTCTCTTTCGCCTAAAATACTCGTCACTGCCACCACTAACTCTAGCAATTCGTCACTTTCTTCGTCTAGCGCCGCATTACCCCAAGCACAACAATTCGATCCACCCAAAATTCTTGTTAACGATCAAAACTCTATTTATACAACTTCACCCTCGAAACGTTCCGGCACCATTGAAGTATTTTCACAAAAATATCGCGTCAGTTCTTTCGAAGATATGTCGCCTAATAAACGCTCATCTTCCGACAAACTCTTGAAAAATGTTAATCGTATGGCATTCCGTTCCCTCGAAGAGGAACGACGCATTGATAGCGCTTTCATGCCCATTGTAGATCGCACAAACTCGGAAAATCGCGTCAACATGCAACGAGATGAAAAATATAAAAAACTCACTCACGCCTCTTTTCGCATCAGCAAGACTTCGAGTCAAGTGGTTGTCTATGACAATTCGCCCAATCAACTAATCAGCACCTCACCAGCAGGCACTACAAATGTCATACCAAGTGACGAGCTGCAGCGCCCAGCCACAGCATCGGGTTCGGTGACCAGCCGACAAACTATGTGGCGCGATAGCAAATTCTATCGCAAGAATCGCATAGCAAAATCGAATGATTCCTTGCTGGAAACATCACCAAATCATTCAGCTCGACTGTCGCCATCATCGTTGCGTGACAATCACTTCGACAGCAATTCTTCTTACGGCAGTCGCAGTCACAGTCGACAATCACTAAATCGTGGCAGTTCTATCAATGAGATATCGGGTCTAAATCAGACATTTGGTGGGGGCGGCACTCAAGGCTTGGCGGTTACCACCAGCTTCTGCAGCAACGTCGGCACATCGGCTGCTGGCCGACGTTACTGTAGTTCAAAGAGTGAAGATCTCGGTGATTCGAATAATTATTTACGTGTTATGGACGCACGTAAATCGTATTCGGAGCGGCATTTAGTTACACTAACCAAACTAAAGCAAACTGCCATAAACAACACGATGAGCGGAAGTGAGCAATGTTGCCTTTCTGAGGATGAAATGAGCTTCTATGATGACAATAATGTTTACAGTTATATGTATTACGCGGAGCAGCAGCAACAACATCATCAGCATCATGCGAAAAAGCACAATCGGCAGCAACAACAGCACCAGCAACAGCAGACCCAGCAACTACAGCAGCGACGTAGTCATTATAATCAACACCAGCCAGTCAAGCAAGCAAAGCAACAACAACATCAGCAACAGCAATCACATCACCACCAACAACAACAACAACAGTCCAAACGTCCCTACCCGAATCAATTGAGCTGGAGCAGTTGCTCCATAAATCGGCTCAAGACGATCAATCTGAAAACCACCTCTTTGGCTACACTATCCTGCCATCAAAATCTAGCTTCCTCCGCTTCAGCACACTCCCCCAATGCTGTTAGCAATACAGCAGCCAGTACTATAGAAGCTCTGCCACACGTCTCACGTAGCGCTATTTTCAAATCCGTCGATCAATTTGTCAACTTGACCGAGAAGAATAGATGTGACGGTGGTGCTGGCAGTGGAGGCAGCGGTACCTGCACTGCCACCGACGACAACAGTTCCCCCGACGATTCACCAACACATCAGACATTAAGTGGCGCTGAACTCTCGAAGATTTTTGCCATGCACGACGCCCAAAGCAGCCAGTGTAGCGAGGAGAAGACACCGCTGCTGGACAGCGTTGAAATGTCGCCAATCAGTCCGACTGAGCCGGAGGAATTGGCCAATGGAGAAAAAATGTGATATACTAAATTTCAGTAAATACATTAAACAATTAAAATAAACTCGCGAAAAATTAAATGATATTTAAGTATGTGAAAATCGCGTTAAATAGGAAGCGGATCTTCAACAGATCACAAAAAGAGTATAAACATAAGTCACGATATATTCAAGAAAAAGTAAAGGTTATTTAAAGATAAAGGTTTATAAAGATAAAGCAAAAAAAGATTTATTTTGATTATTTTTGAGATGTTGAACGCAAAGCATGTGAAATTAACTAAAAAGTGTTTTTTATTTTTTATTTTCTTTTTTAATTGCGGCAATGTGTGGATAGTGTAATAAATTGAAAATTGCGCTCTTTTATATTATAAAAATTTTCGTATTTTAGGAAACAGTTAGTTGAAAATATTAAAATTGTATTGTCTTTTGGATTTTTTTTTAAATGTTATTTTTATTTTTAACTTACATAATTGCCATTTTGCGCCACACTTTGGAGTTAAAATAAGGTGTTCCTTCAACTAAACCACAACAAAACATTTTCTTGAAAATATAATCGATTTTTAAATACTCTTAGGGTTGCATGTGTATATATGAGCGTTCACAAATTGTCCAATAAAAAACAACAGGAACAACTAAAAAGGAAATAACAAATTTTATGTAAGGAAAATATCAACATAAAAAATGGTATATTGAAAAGTCATTAACTATCATCATTACTACAGCAACTACCATCCTTATGATAATTTTAAGTAATAAATGAAGCAGATATATTTAAAATGTATTTAAGTGAGTCGTGTTTTGAAGAATATTTCCTTCAGTCTTCAACCAAAGTGTTATAAAATTTTAAATCATATAAATCTTTAAAAAACCTGAAAAGAATTGCAGAACTCTATAAAACAAACTTATTATACAATATGACGTAATGTTTAGGGAATACGTTATTTGCTTGAAAATTTCAACAACAAAAAATAATAATTTATTAAGGTATAGCAAAAATATATACACATACATACATATATTCGAAAATGCGAACTTTTAACTAAATAGCATAAACAGTGTAACTGCAGAAAAACTTTTTGTGTCATTTTGACACCACCACTGAATACAAAATAAATACTTAGTAGCAATTCTCAAAACTAAAACCAAGAAAAAACAAAACATGTTGTACTAGTGTTGAAGTTAGTGAAAAATATTGAACTCTAATATTAAACAAGAATTGCATCGAGCTTTCAAAAATTAAAAGAAAATTATATATATAAATGTATTGTAAATTATTTTCCCCAGATTTCTTTCTAAGTGCATAGATGACGCCGCAAACGATGGCAAATTTTATTATATACTTTTAAGGTATCATATAATAGTATAATTTTAGGCGCATTAAGTAGTAGGCTAATGACATCACGAATGCCCAACCTTTTGGTAGTAAATTAGCTTTAAAATTCAGAAAAGATGAAAACATGTACGAGTAAATGCTCTCAGCACATTTAATTTATAATGAAAACCAAAAACAAAGCCTTAACAAATTCATTTCGATTACGAACACATTTTGCATGCGGTTATGTTAAAGTAAAACAAATGTGAAACGAGAGGCAACGAAACGTCGCTGCTGCTAAGTGAGACTTCGATAAGAAACTGGAATGGAAATCAATAGAAAGTACTATGTAACAACCGTCGTATAGAGAGAATCCCATATACACATAAATTAAGTGGCTTTTAAACAGCTCATAAGAAATCTATATACATAAATATTATATAATATTTAACTTTGTTTTTTATTTTCAATTTTATTTTCATACTTCAGTAAATGTAGTACACGCAAAAAAGTTTAAATGTTAAATAATAAAATGTTAAATAATGCCGAAATCTCCGATAAAAACTCAATTAAAGAACTTTAGACCCATGCCCACACATACATACACAAGCACTATGAATCGCACATTCCAGACAGCAAAAATTGTACAAGAGTCGAAAGGAAAATTCCACAAAATAATATGAACTAGTTACCTTAACGATGTAAAACAATCAAGCAGCAACATAACCGATATCACGAATCTAACGTTAATTGTAAAAGTCAGTCAAAACATATGCATGCGACATTTCACAATATATTATACTCGTATATATATACTATATATGTAGAAAAATATCCAGTTCATACTTGGAATGCACCTCATAAAATAAAATTTAAAAGAAACTGCAGAATAACGATGAAGGCCGAGCTCGATATTGTCGCAATTTGTTATTCACTATTTTTTCAAGTTATTTGTTATTGCTTTTGGTAGTAACAAAAAACAAAATGCACGGCAAAGGTACTCGTAGCCGAATAACGAATTACGACAACAAGAGCCATGTCAGTATACTTGTTTCATTTTGTTGTAAAGACGAAGATATAATTACTGTAGAGGCTATACAAAATACTTTTATTTAGATACCAAAGCATATAATTTGCCTCGGTTTCATTCAAAAACTAAATTATAAATACGATAATGTTGTTACATATGTAAAACA
The DNA here is from genome assembly GCA_037575425.1 of Anastrepha fraterculus. Taxonomy (NCBI): domain Eukaryota; kingdom Metazoa; phylum Arthropoda; class Insecta; order Diptera; family Tephritidae; genus Anastrepha; species Anastrepha fraterculus. The sequence continues at coordinate 601,112 of JAYXIM010014999.1, read as the reverse complement.
TATAATATTAAATTAAAATGCATAGTACATGTTCGTTTTCATACCCGTTAGTGTATTGATTAGCTTTAGAAAAAATATTTTTCCCAGAACGTAAATTATGTCATTAGGTACTCATAAATCGGTGATATTGTTAAGTATATAGTTTAACTTTTATTTTCCACTGTACTACGTAAATAAAAATTAAATAAATAAAACGAATGTATTTGAGTGGCGTTTGACTGCAATATTATTAGGTAAGTTATAACCTTGGAAAAATACTAATACAAATTAAGCGCTTGTACGAGCATAATCCAAAAATGAATCTATTTTTCACACCATTTTAATAATAAAGAATTAAAATAACATAAATTGTGCACAGTTTCATCGGAGAAGTTTAGACTGGACTGGAATCCGCAAGGAAGCAGAGTCGCGGTCGGCCAAAGATCACTTGGAGAAAGTCGATGTTGCGCGAGCTAGCAAATGCCAACATAACATGGGACGGCGCAAAAACAACAACCCAGAACCGTGTACGATGGAAGAGCCTTGTCGAAGTCCTATGCTCACGAGCGGAGTGAACATGGATATAAAAAAAAATTGAGAAATTTTAGCGCTTCAAGAGAGTTCACTACATAAATTATTTTGATCTTGTATAATATTTATTGTAGGCTGTGAGAATTTTCACTGCAGATGCAAGGGAATGACAACGATAACGAAGTGGTCAAGCGAGCAAATCGAAATTAAAGTGCGTGTGAGTCTTGTGATGATTTTGCAATCTTATTGATTGTTTAACTCGTATTTCATGCGTGCAACGTTACTAACTCAACGTCTGGATGGCTTTCAATGGTCAATTTGAATGAAATTGCCAAAAGAGACAGCAAATTGAATAAAGTTGGCAGTTCATGTTATGAAATATTTTAAATTATATATTGCCAACCTGTATAAAGAAAAAGCGGAAGAAGTAAATAATATATATTTTAAACAGGGAAGTGTGAAATGGGTTATTTTCAAAAATAACAATATGGCGACCTCAACAGAGCGGGTAGATGTTGAAATGGAATAAAATGGCGTTTGCTGTGTGGCACGTAGTGCCGTCCTGCTGGAACCACATGTCGTCTAGGTCCATATGGTTCAAT